>CM053750.1:2979489-3029019 GCA_028658305.1 Pachyuromys duprasi | reverse complement strand
TGACAGAGGGTGAGAAGTAACGATAGATCTGGGGGAGGTTGTTGAGACTTGGGGAGAACAAGAGCTCCACAAAGACCAAACTGAGCAGGGCACAGGGGTCTTGTATGAGACGGTTTCTACAATCAAGGACCAGAAAAACCCTATCTCAAAAAAAAAAAACAAAACAGAAAAACAAAAAAAGAAAAACAGCAAGAAAGAAAAGAAAATATGGTGTAGAATTCAGCTGTGGAAAAAAATCAAATCATGAAATTTCAGATAAATATATGCAACTAGAAAATATTACATTGCGTGAGGTAATCCAGACAGAAAAACAAACATTACATGTTCTTTCTCCTCTGTGGTTCCTAGCTCTGAATCTTTGGATGTAAATATATAATCCAGAGTAACTACAGAAACCAGGAAAGTAAAACAAAACCATTAGGAGGGGTTGCTAGAGAAGGAATAGCAGGATACAAGTGCAATGAAGGGAAAATGGAGAAAACGGAAAGGTGGCCTTTAGTTAAGAAGTAGGGAGGGAGGTCAATACAGAAGGAAAAGGGAGGACAGATAAATCTGTTGGTCTGTTTCTCTTTCTCATGCACACACGCACATACACACTTTAAATGAAACCTCTTGAGTTGTTGGTCATGGAAGGCCAAGAGATTCCCAAAACAATACAAATTATTGCTGTTGCCCTCAGTTGTCTCCTAGAGGCTGAAGGTTAAGTATCTATTATTGAAGACACCATGTACTTTGGATACAGGACTTAGAAGGTTTGAGCTAGATTTGTCCAGAAAGCCTTCATAGATAGCTTTCATAGAACCTAAAGGTGCTATGTGAGCTGACAAGGGAGGGAAACAACAAACAATCCTATCTAGCTGTGCTGTCTATGAATCATAAATATGACCAACCCTGGAAGATGGCAGTTATACCTTGGCACTAACCAATAGTTGCCTAATTAGGCCTAACATCTGTTCAACAGGAGGGAAATCATGCTTGGTACTGGAAACCTAGTTAATCTTTGAGCCTACTAAGGCCATGACATTAAGAGGAAAACCTACTTACACAAATAATTTTTAAAAAGCACATGAAGAACCAGCTAGAAAAATGGGCAATGGATCTGAACCAATCAATACTTGACTCAAAAACTAAAACCACATTGATAGCCAGGCATGGTGGCACACACCTTTAATCCTCGCACTCAGGGAGGCAGAGGCAGAGACAGTTAAATTGATGTGAGTTCGAGGCCAGCCTGGTTTACAGAGCAAGTCCAGAACAGCCAAAGCTACACAGAGAAACCTGTCAAAAACCAAAACCAAAACACAAATCAACAATGATAAGCAGTACACATATATACATCCTATCTAACACATAATACATGCATCTACACTACATGTTAGCAAGGCTAAAATTAAAGGACTGATCATACTAAGCACTGGTGATGATGTAGTTACAACTCTTATGCACAAGTGGTACACATATTAGATTTTACAAACAATTTCGGCAGTTTCTGTAAAAGCTAAGTATACAGCTATCCTAGGATTCAAGAACTCCATTCATAGGTATTTACCAAAGAAAAATGAAAGTCTATTTCATACCAAAACCCATATAACAAAATTCATAGCAGCTTTATATGTAATAGCCAATAGCTGGAAACAACAAAAATATCTATCAGGTGAACTGAAAAACTATGGGGTACTGTCTGGTTTTGTGTGTTAACTTGACACAAGACTCATCAAGGAGAAAGGATCCTCAGTTGAGAAAAATACCTTCATGAGATCCAGCTATAAGGAATTTTCTCAGTTAGTGACCAGTGGGGGAAGGCCCAGCCCACTGTAGGTGGTGCCATTTGTGGACTCGTGGTCCTGGGTTCTATATGAAATTTCCTCTTAAATTCTTCCTGCTACAATATAACTGACTGACTGCAGTTGAGAAACAAAGGGGCTTATGACTAAATTCTATCAGGGCAATTACAGAATAAGGTAGGGATTTGCTTCCTAGGAATTTAACAGTTATGTACCTCCATTTTGAAAGCACAGCCAAATCTTATTTCCTATATGCCTATTCTATGCTACACCAACACTACTTATAAAATCTGCAAAACTTCAGAGAAAAAAATACCTGTGTTTTGAATTCCAGAACGTCATTTCCTGGGTTAATTCTTCCACACAATATCAAGTCTTTCAGCTGCACATTCTTCTTTCTGGGAGTTAGACTGTGCAGTGAAGCCTTTTTAGTAGAATGCTGCTGGGCAGACACAGAGGAAGGAGAAATCGGAATGCTGTTTGCACATGAAGCAACAGCAGCTGTCTTTTTAAGATGGGGCTTTGTCTGAAGCACAGTCTCAGTGTCCAAGACAGTCATCACCTGAGGAGCCGGAGGCTCTGCTCTTCCCCCAGATGGTTGCTGGGGAGCTGTTTTCTTGTTTCTTCTTTTTGGATTACAATGTAAAAGGTCCTGATTCTGAGGAACAGCTGGTGAACAGGCATCACTTTGGGAAAATATACTTCTATCTTCTGAAACATGTAGAGTGCCAGTTATTGAAGGAGAACTATCAAATCTATTGCCTTTGACTGTAGTTTTTGTAAAAATATTTTCTGCTTGAGGAGTAAGAGCAGCAGGCTGGGATGATAATGTAATTTTCTCCGTGCAATCTGAGTGCCTAGATTTCAATAACCCACCCAAGACACCAGCCTGTACATTTTGTTTAGAATTCATCTCATTTCCAGAGAATTCTCTTCTCATTGCCTCTGTATTTAAACAAATGGTAGTGTTCTGGCTGTCACTCTGTATTTCCAGAGACAATGGTATTTGTTGCATGCTTCTATAAGCAAGATTGACGGGAGAAAATGAGCCTGGCTGAGGATATGCTAAGTTTTCCACACTGGGAGGCTCTTGGCTCTTCTCACTAGAGATGTCTGAGCTACATGGAAGCTTCCTTACACTAATACCAGATAATGATGTGACATTCTTATAGTTCTGAATCTTCAGTCTTATATTCTTCTGTTTCTTTGCTACAACTAAAAGGCTCTTTTGTCTTGTGGCCAAGTTGGCCAGTTGTTCTCTCAGGGCCCCATGCTTAAATGATTCCATGGAGACTCTATAAGAACAAGAAAAAATATTAACACAGAAAATTTTCTTCAAAGTTTTGGATATAAAAGATTTTTTCTCAATGTAAATCAGCTTTAAATACAGTAAAGTCTATATTTGAGATATTTTTTCCTTTGCAAGAAAACTGACAATTAATGCAAGTTTGCCTTTAAAACATTTTAAAATTTACTTGTTTTATTATTTTATGTATATATTTTGCCTGAGTGATATATGTTCACTGCATGCATGCCCGGTGCCAGAGGTCATAAGAAAGCACTGGATGCCCTGGGACTGGAGTTTCAGATGGTTGTGAGTCATCACGTGGGTACTGGGAACTGAAGCCCAATTCCTTGAAAGGGCAACAAGCGTTCTTAACCTATGACGACTCTCTAGACCCACTTTACCTTTAATTAAACAACAACACAACATTATTTGAGTGAGCTCAAAAAGGAAAACAGAATTTAGATAACCTATACTATATTGGTTCGAAGGTAGTGACTGGCGGCTGAATAGGACTACTGTTACTTAATTTTCAGTTTGCTTACCTGGTTTAAAGAAGAAAGGGTGTAAGAATTTAATATATGGAAGTGAGTTCTATTCAGGCTCCCTTAGCTATAGAGTACAAGACTGTTTTTGAATAATCATACTTCCCATGAGACTTGAGGATGTGGTTAGTTCACTTGTGTTCTGAATGTGTCTCAAGGTATTTTCAAGTTGAGAAGAATCTCCCAGACAAAACACTAGCCTAGGCACTTTCAATTCCAACACCTCTGACTCTTAAAGACTAAAAGAGTAACTCATCTCACTTTCACATTTTTCTTTTGGTTAAGCACAAGTCCCTCACTGACACTGGCTTCACTGGTTCTCAAACTTTTTGGCTTCAGGACCTATTCGTACTCTTGAGGAACCCAAATATTTTTGTGTTTGTACACATTGTATCTATCACCATTTATTATTTTACAATTAAAACAAAAAAATTTAAAGAGGGATATAAAATGTATATTTTATTAGCTAGGAAGTGGCCTTTGGGAAAAATTCTACTGAATACTCACAAGTAAATTAGAATAAATAACACAGCTTTACCATCACATAAAATGGCCTCAAGGACATACCAGGGGTCTACAGTATGAACTTTAAGAGCTACGGTTTTAAGGAAGAGCACTGCAGAAACGGCTTCCTTCCCGACACAGTTCATAGCTGATACTGAACACAGGCTGTGAGAAAAGCACAAGCACGTATGAGGGCAAGAAAAGGTGAGACACGCAAACAACTTGTAAAGTAAGACGTAGGCAGAAAAAGAAAAGAATATATGTAAAATATATGTAAAAGAAAAGGAATTCACAAAAATACAAAAGTGTTCTCTTTAGATCACCCATATCAAGGATGAAATCTTACAACAGTAATATGATTTAGATACTCAACTGAACGGGAACATTTCAAAATTACACGGTTTACCATAGGACAATAAAAGAGAATCAACAGGGGATCCAAGATGGCGGCACCCGGCGCACACCATATTCAAAGGAGTAAAACTCCAAATTGGTGAGTTGAGGGGCTGTGGAACCCAAAACAGTGGTACGAGGAGCCCGGGGAGAAGGGAGACAAAACCTGATCTGAGTCCAATAGGACACAGGTCAACCTCGGACATCTCTGTGGGCTTCTCCTGGGGAATGGATTCCCAGGCACTTCCTGTAACAGCTGAAGCAGCAGTGGAGGTAGCCAAGCCTGCAGCGGAGGAAACTGTGGAGATACCGCAGACAGCAGGGAGGAAGCAGCAGAGGTATGGCAACCAGCAGTTGAAGCAGAGGAGGCAGCCCAAAGTACACACAACAACATGCAAGGAGCATAGTGCTGCCTGCTCCAAGCACAGATCCCCCTTCTCCAGATTTGAGTCTGAGAATACCCAAACTCCCTGCATTTCCCCTACGAACTCCGATCTCCAGCCTTGCCCAAGGGGGAGGTGGCAGAGGAAGCACACAGTGCTTCCCAACTCAGAGCAGAGCCCGGCCTGCTGTGCTCACAGCTTCTAACACAGAGCACAGTACCAGACACACAGAGCCTGCAACAGAATACCAGTCCTTCCCGCAGTGTCATCCACAGAACTCAGAGTCCAGCCTGTTGACCCAGCCATAGACTGTAGACCACTGGGTATTCAGGAAACCTGCACAGGAGCTTTGCGCCCGCAATCTGCACTTGCTAACCGTTCACAGCTTCAAGCACAGAGCACAGGGCCTGGCTCACAGAGCCCACAATAGAAGTGTCCCGTCCACAGCATCAGCCACAGACCTCAGAGTATAGCCTGCTGAGCTCACTGCAGTGCGTAGACCACCTGGTATTCAGGAAACCTGAGCAGGCGCTTTGCACCCACAATCTGAGCATGCTAACCACGCTAGCATCCACATCCCCTCCTGCGCTTGCTCCCAACCCATATATCCCAAGCAGCTACATACTCTAGCATTCCCCCCTTCAAGACACACATCCATGTGCCCACACACGCACCTCCACCCCACCCCCCACCCCCAAACACGATAACGATTCTGCGCCAGCAGCTTTTCCTTCCTCAGGTACAACTGAAGCAACAATATACACTCTCAAACCACTGGGCCTCCCTGATCTTCCTGAAGAATTCTAAAGACCCCAGTCTGAAGTTCAAACTCAAGGAACAAACAGTGAAGATTATATATAAGCAATGGCCAAAGGTCAACATAAGAACTCACCCAACAAAAATCAGGATACCATAGTACCACCAGCAACCCCCAATAACAATGGATATTGTAATTCAGTGGAAACACAGGAAAATGAATTTAAAGTTATGATTATGCAATTACTAGAGGAACAAAAAGGAAATGAACAGAGCTCTCAAAGAAATACAGAAGAATATAATTGCCCATGTAGAGGAACAATTAGAAATGTACAGAGGAAACAAAAATAATAGGAGCCACCTTCATTCAGATGAAGGAAATGGTGCAAAGCATGAAAACAGAATTAGAATCTATAAAGAAAACACAAACAGAAAATCCTGGAACTGGAGAACTTAAGAGAAAAGATCAGGAACAACAAAGGCAAGCACCACCAATAGAATACAAGAAATGGAAGAGAGAATCTCAGGAGCTGAAGATACGCTTGCTGAAACTGATTCCTCACTCAAAGAAAAAGTAAAATCAGAGAAGTCACAAACACAAAACATTCGAGAAATCAAGGACGCCATGAAAAGATGGAACCTAAGAATAATAGGAATAGAAGAAAAAAAAGACTCCAGGCTCCAAGGTTGAGAAAATATTTTTAAGAAAATCATAGAGGAAAATTTTCCCAAGTTAAAGAGATGTGCATAAACATACAAGAAACTACAGAACACCAAATAGACTAGACCAGAAAAGAAATACCTCTCCTCACATCATAAACACTAAAACTACAAAACAAGGAAAAAATATTAAAGGCAGCAAGGGAAAAAGGTCAAGTAACATATGAAGGTAGACTGATCAGAATCACACCAGACATCTCATCAGAAACTATGAAAGCCAGAAGGGCCTGGGCAGAGGTCATGCAGTCTTTAAGGAAACACAGATGCCAACCCAGATTACTATACCCAGCAAAGCTTTCAACCAACTTAGATGGAGAAAACAAAATATTCCATGACAAAACTAAATTCAAGCAATATCTACACAGCAACCCAGCCCTACAGAGGACACTAAAAGGAAAACTCCAATCCAATGAAAACAAGTATACCAACAGAAAATATAGGATACAGATAATCTCCCAGCAAAAATTTTTAAAAAAAGCAATGAATCACAGTAAGACCACCAACTCCACAATAAAAGGAAATAACAGTCATTGGTCAGTATTATCTATCAACATCAATGGACTCAACTCTCCAATAAAAAGACACAGACTAACGGGATGGTTACGGAAACAGTATCCAAAATTCTGTTGCATTCAAGAACCACACCTATGCAACAAAGAAAAACACTACCTCAGAGTAAAGGGCTGGAAAAAATGTTTTTCAAGCAAATGGACCCAGAAAACAAGCTGGGATAGCAATCCTAATATCTAATAAAATAGACTTTCAACTAAAGTTAATCAAGAAAGATAAGGAGGGACGCTTCCTTCTCATCAAAGGAAAATTCCAACAGGAGGACATCACAATTTTGAATATCTATGCCCCAAATACAAGACCACCTACATTTGTAAACCAAACATCATTAAAGCTGAAATCTCACATTGATCCCAACACCCTAATAGTGGGAGACTTCAACACTCCACTCTCACGAAGGGACAGATCATCCGGTCAGAAGCAAAACAGGGAAACAAGGGCACTTACAGAGGTCCTAAATCAAATGGACCTAATAGATGTCTACAGATGTCACCCAAACTCAAAAAGAGTATACCTTCTTTTCAGCACCTCATGGAACCTTCTCCAAAATAGACCATATAGTTGGTCACAAAGCAAGCCTCAGTAGATACAAGAAGATTGAAATAATCCCTTGTATTCTATATGACGAACATAGTCTGAAGCTGGACCTCAACAACAATAGAAACTGCAAAAAGCCTGTACATACATGGAAACTGAACAACTTGCTATTCAATGACAGCTTGGTTAGGGAAGAAATGAAGAAATTAAAGACTTCCTAGAATTCAATGAAAATTAAGGTATAATATACTCAAATTTATGGGACACAATGAAAGCAGTGCTAAGAGGAAAATTCATAGCGCTTCATGCATTGAAGAAGAAATTTGAAACATCCCATACAAGCAACTTAATGGCCCAACTGAAAGCCCTAGGAAAGAAAAGAAAAAAAAAGGGAGACACACCCAAGAAGAGTAGATCAAACTCAGGGCTGAAATCAATCAATTAGAAACAAATAAAACTATTCAAAGAATCAATGAAATCAAGAGCTGGTTCTTTGAGAAAAATCAACAAGATAGACAAACCCTTAGTCAAACTAACTAAAAGGCAGAGAGAAACTACCCAAATCAGCAAAATCAGAAATGAAAAGGGGGACATAACTACAGACACTGAGGAAATCCAAACAAACATTAGGTCTTACTACAAAAGCCTATATGCCACAAAATTTGAAAATCTAAATGAAATGGACACTTTTCTTGATAAAGATTCCATCTACCTAAATTAAGTCAAGATCAGGTAGAAAGATTGAAATAGACCTATATTCCCCAAGGAAATAGAAGCAGTCATCAAAAGTCTCCCTTCCAAAAAAAATAGCCTTAGGGGCAGATGGTTTCAGTGCAGAATTCTACCTTTCCTTCAAAGAAGTGCTAACTCCAATTCTCTTCAAATTATTCTACAAAATAGAAATAGAAGGAACATTACCAAACTCATTCTATGAAGCCACAGTCACCTTGATACCTAAATCATACAAAGACCCAACCAAAAAAGAAAACTTCAGAGCTATCTCTCTTATAAACATTGATGCAAAAATACTCAAGAAAATACTGGCAAACTGAATCCAAGAACACATAAAGATATCATCCACCATGACCAAGTAGGCTTCATCCCCGCATGGTTCAATATACGGAAATCCAGATCTTCAAAATGTCAATGAATACAGGAGAAGCTACAGAGAACAGGGTACTCTTAGGCATTACTCTTGGGAGTAAAAACTAGTACAACCACTATGGAGATCAGCAAGGAGGTTCCTCAAAAGCTAGAAATAGAAATGATACTGTTAGTTGTATCCAGTGCTGAGAGAATACAATCAATAAGAAATTTTAAAAAAGAAATTTTTGGCCTAACTACTAATACCACCCAGCTTTTAGTGACTGTAACAAAGCCTTGAATTTTATTTGGGGCCACACTTTTAGAGGTTTCAATCATCACCAGCTTACTGTTCTTATCCTGTGGTGAGGTTACACATTATGGCAGGGGTGTGTGACAAAACAAAGCTGTTTAATCCATGGTCAAGATGCAAAAGAGAGGAAGGAAGGGCTAGAGTTTCATTATACTCTTCTGGTGTTTGTCTTCCAACAACTAGAACACTGTCTGCTGGGCCTTACTTTAATGTTCCCACCAAGTCCCAACAGTGCCAAGTTGACAACTAAGCTTTGAATGCATGGGCCTTTGGGAAGCACTCCAAATCTAAACTCTGCCATTACACTAATTTAAGTGGATAAACCCTTTCTCCACTCACCTGTACTTTTTAGCTAGAGCATCCCTTTCTGTTTTCTGTTGAGCAAGTATATTATCCATAACTTCTTTTATCTCTACCATCTTTCCAATGTATTGTTCTAGAAACACAGTGATAAAATAAAAAGGTCAGCTAAATGAAGAGTAGGAAATGCTGAATCTATTCACCAAAATTTAGACCTATTTTCATTTATTTTTTGAAATTGGGCTTAAATCTTCATTGTTCCCAGCCCACTTTCCAATACAAGTGGCCCAAATACTTCAATCAAAGCTTATTTAATTATATCATCCTAATGAAATGCCCGAGGTATTCAGATAAGAACACTGTACGAAGAAAGAACAGTCATTCGTAATTTCTAATTCTGTTATTCCATTGATTTATCTTCTAGGAGCTGGGATTCATCTGATATATCTCTGTGATCAGCTTTTTTTTCTTCTTGTCTGTCTTGTATGTGGTGGTGGTGTGTATGTGTCATTTATGCAAATTTCTATATGTAGAGAGATACATGCACCACACATAGGCATGAGGAAACCAGATGGAATTTGGGTTGCTAGATTTGTACAGCAAGCACTGAGAAATCTCCTTGACTTTTACTTTACTTTTTGAGACACAATCCCTCACTCAAACTAAAGTTCACTATTTTGGCTAAAACGACTAAATATTTATTTTCCTTAAAAAAATGTTATCCACTGTAATTTGGTCTTTTTGATACTACTTATCAAAAGTGTATCAACTTCACAAAATAAAGTCAAACAGTCCTAGAGCAAATCATATATGGTGAAAACACAGGGCACAAGATATTCAGAATTTATAGATGTAAGTGGTACATGACATCAATGTATCACTTTTATTATTTCTAGAACAAAGAACATGATCTCTGAAAAAAAAAGTAATGACCACTTATGTCTTTCATATTAACTTGGGAAGTAATTTTATTTCTAGCCGTTCCAAAAAGACTGAGTTTATCCACCAGCCTAGAAACATTGTTTAAGTAAAAATCAAAGTTCCATCATTTTCCTCTTTTATCCTTTAGGCATTTAATTTTTCTTCAGTCAAAGTTTCAAAGATTATTCTACTAATTCCTTTTTATTTATTTATTTTTGGTTTTCTGAGACAGGGCTTTTCTTTGTAGCCTTGGCTGTCCTGGGCTCTTTTTGTAGACCAGATTGGCCTCAAACTCACAGAGAGCTGTCTGCTTCTGCCTCCCTGAGTGCTGGGATTACAAGCATGCATCATCCCTATTCCTCTTTAATTTTTAAAAATGATCTTCCTTACCACAGTAAGCTGACCATGAAAGAGGGAGAAAGCATCCTGTACCTGTCTTCTCATCTCCACACATGTTTCTCGGCCTATGCCTGCCTGAACACACACATACACACCACATATAACCACCCCCATAGTTCACACTTCCAGCTATTATAAACTTTGAAATAAGTACATATTTACCTGCATCTTCAGAGTTTCTTATTTCAAACTTTAGTAAATTTTCCTGTTTTTCTTCTATATCTTGTAGAATGGCACTGATGGTCTGATGCTGCCAGATAAAAATGTTATGAATTCCACTATAAGAGGGAAGATGTAAATGCAGATAGTCTGACAAATACAAAATACAGCCTAAAAGCTCATCTTCCCTTGTTCTCAAAATGTACTCATGTTTATGTAATCTGATTGAATGGATGTTGAAGGTATATAAAAATAAATTTAAATGTACCTTGCTTTATATAGTAGGTCTACTGAAAAACAGACAAAAAGGAGTAACCATACAAGGAATTATAACTTCTGACTTCATTTGAAATTATAGAGATGTAAAAAAAAAGAACCTAACATACTATTTCATGATCACATATGCAACAAGTTCACTTTTAAGACTGCATGACTATCACTGCTCACTATTAAAATCCCAACCCAAATCGTAGATATATAAAACACTATTCTCAAGATGCACACAAAGGGGGTTTAACTCTGCTACTCTGTGCCCTTTGCAATACTGATTTTCCTGCCTAAAATGCATTCCCAGATCCCTTTATTTCAAGAACCGTGAAGCAGGCTCCAGAGGCAGACTGCCTGTGTGTGAGCTCCAGGTTCCACTTCTTCCCGCTGCCTGACTGCAGCAAGTTACTTTTCCTTCTATGACTGAGCCAAGAGGATATGTTCATGTAAAATGTTAACACCACCAGTAGAAAGTAAGACTTCAATCAATATTGGTTATTATTGTTCTAGACAACCCATTTCAAATATTAAACCTCTGCCTAACATAATCCACACTGACTTGTCTTTTCGTAAATTAGTAATTTTAGAGTCACATAAACTTTTTACAAAATATTTCTTCATCATGTCTTATAGGCTAGAACATGTTTTTAAAAAATTTTTGTGTGCGCTTTACAAAATCATGTACACATAATTGTCATGCAATAAATGACTGATGCACTAATATCCATCTTTTCATAAAATTTCAATATAAATTATTGTTTTAATTAGTGTCAAAGCCTAGAAAATTCTTTACATACACACATACATTTATTTATTTATTTATTTATTTATTTATTTATTTATTTAGTGTGTATGTGTGTGTGTGTACTTACACATGTACAAATTTTGGAAGTTGGTTCTCTCCTACCATCGGGATTCTTGGGGATGGGACTTAGGTTGTCAGACTTGGTGGCAAGTGCCTTTACCTGGTGGATTTTCTTATTAGAGATGGTAAAGCAATCTTTGTGTTGCCGTTTATTAAGTGCATCATAAAAACTATAAAATATTAAATTGTAAAACAAACAAAAAACTTGAGGTCTATCTGTTTACATGGTAAATTGCTTATGATTAACAAAGGCAAACACAGTAAATCACACAGCATTATCTTGACTCATTCTGTTCAACTGACATTATCATGAAAAATTAACATTCAATCCATGTCCTTAAAATGGAAAGATTGCTGTCACTATCCAATAGCTGGCTCTTTGGAGGAATGGTATTTTCTAGGCTGAAGAATGGAAGAAATCTAATGTCACTTACCACAGGAAGGCTTTCATTTCCCTTTGCTTTTTGTGAGGGAGGAGAACCAATTGCTTTGTCATCCTTACAAATACTCTGCTTGTATCTTTTTGGCCGAACAGCAGGACTTTTTACTTAAAAAAAATAAAGTTATAAAGTAAGAGTGGTCAAAGTGTTGTTTTCATTTATCAGTTTTAATTGTAAAAAGGAAGAAAAGACAAATTAAGACTACAATTACTGCCTTAATGCTAGCCAGCTTCTCATTATTATTAACTATGGTAACAGAACTTATCACATACTAGATTATTCGCTGGTGTATAATCTTATTTAATATTCAAATATTTGTATGAACACCTTGAAGTAGGTAGTTTGTTACAAATTTTATTATAAGAAGTGAAATGTCAGAAGTTCAGGAAATTTCCCAATATAACACAGTTAATTACCGAAACTAGATGCTATCTGAATCCAAGTCCACACTCTTAACTACTATGATTCATTGCTCTGTAGTGCCCTCTTGGACTCGTTTTCTATTATGGGTTCCTTTTGCCCATATTACCATTTGTTCTATACTCCTCATTCCTCTGGGAATCTGACCAAAGAAATACACTTTCAAGAAACAGTAGTCATAAGAGTCCCAATATCTCCAAATTTCAAGATTCCTTAGTATGATAAGCTCAGTCAAATTATGGGAGCTGAATCTTCAAGTATGGCTGTGGGAAGGAAGAGCAAACTCAATGGGCTCCAAAGAAGAGAAGAATGTTCCATGTGCTCTAGACCACTAATAATTAATTACACATTAAATATTTTTGTTTTAACCAATTATAATAGAAATTCATCTACCCTTGAAAATCAACAGCTGGTGAGAAGGGTGGTAAACTAGAAAAGATATGTTCTCACAGCATTCTCTACATTCTCTATAGCAAGAGCAGAAACATTCCCAAGTTTCTTCTGTGTCAAGGTTCAATCGTGAGGAAAAAACAAAACAAACAACAATCAAACAAAAAACCAACTCTTTTCAACACTTTATAAAGTGGAAACTATTGCAAAATTACTTCATAAATTTTTGTCTAGTTATACATTTTCTTCAAATAGTTTCTTTACTATGAATCTAACAAATTCAGAGATCATTACACATTTTAAGAGAATGAAATTTTAGCTGTTAGGACTTCAATATAATGTCACTCTTTTTTGGCCCTTCTACAATCAAATCAGCAGCTTGGTTTGAATTATGTTTCTGTCTCAAAACAAAGGTAGGGAGATCAATGTTGTGGTGTGTTTCACTTCAGTAATTTCAATCCAATAGCATCATATGGACTTAGAAAAAAGGCTTTCCTACCAAACATGCATAATCCCTGGGCTTGATCCCTAACAGTAGACTTAAAAACTCCAGGTCCTGAAGATGGGAACTGTGGGAAGAGAAAGGCGTATCTATGATGGAATAATTTCAAATGTGTAAGCTTGGACAACAGGCACTCACGCCTTGGTCATACTTTCCCTGCATCCACAGGGTTCTTCACCAACATTCTCTTCCTCACACTCAGGTTCTTCTACCGTTCAATCCTCAACATCCACGTACTAGTTTCTAAATCTCTAATTTCTCCCAGAATTGACTACCATTACACCCCTGGGCAATAAAAATGTCAATAGCTACCCATTATCTTTTGTTATTTAGACAATAAATTATAATTATGGTACCACTTATCTCCGGTTGCTTCTTCTTGAAATAGATAGGTAGCCCAAACCCAACAATGTTTTGTTTGCATTTTTTTAAGCTTTATTGTGGTGCTTGTACATCATAGGTAGTACACATTCTATAGAGACCAATTTAGATTTGAGTCTCTCCCCTTGAAACCAACATGTACTATCCCTCTCCCTTGGTGTAGAGGAATATACCAACTCCCTGGTGTAGCCTCCAGTCAGCTAAGCAACCCTAAAATGAACAACTAGTGGTCTATACGGTTCTGTGTTGTTAGGCTATGTGTCTAGTGGCCAGCTGGTGTCTTCCTGAATAATGTGTATGGATACAGAAGTACACAAACCCCATGAAAGCCCCACAGACATTCAAACAGGTGGTTTCTAGACCAGTAACAGCAAATGTAACCATTCAGTGGGTCACAGAAGACTTATGAACCTAGAGACTTGTTTTTCAAAGTACTAAGATTCAGGCATCAGGTAAATGCCCAGCTGTACTGCCCCTCATGAGAGATTTGTACCCAAATGTAAAATTTAAAAAAATTTACATACTATGAAAATATTAAGAAAATAGTATCTTCTGTACTAAAAACTTGAAAAGGAATGTGGAAAGGGAAAACTAAATCAGTAATACATGATCTATAAATTTTACTTTTAGGGATTTATTTTTATGTAGTTAAGTGTTTTGCCTACAAATATGTCACTGGCCCTGTACATGCAGCGCCTGCAGAGGCCAGATGAGAATATCAAAGACCTTGAAACTGGAGTTACATGTGGTTATGAGCCACCATGTAAGTTCTGGGAATTGAACCTGGGTCCTATGGAAGAGCAGCCCATAATTTTAACTGCTGTGCTATCTTTCCAGCCCCCTAAGTAAAAAATTAGAATACTAATTTCTAAAAATAAATGATGTATTTTTAAGAGTTTAATGAACAGAGGAAATAGCAATCCCCAGTTGGGAAATAACACTGTACTATATATGAGATGACTTATTTTGCTAAGCGGAGGTATATGCCTGTATAAAATAAAAAGTAATGCTGACATGCCTACCAGTAACCGTGGAGCTACTATCATCTCCATTATTGGTCTCAATAGCACCGTAAGATTTTAGTAAATCTTTCATTTTTTCATTTTTTGCTTCTTCTAAAGCAGTCATCTGTTTCTGGTCTTTCTGGTTAGGGTCTGCTCCATGTTCTAGGAGTATCTCAGCTGCCTGGAAGGTAATATTTCAAGGTTATGTCTATATATCTGCTTTCATCTTAAGACACCACCACCGAGCATTTATCTTCAGGATATGGACAAGAAGCATTTTGATTTGATATGGTAACTATAACTTTGATTGAGCTTGACTGGTCCCAGAAGAGAACATTAACAATAGCACAAAGCACAGTGTGCTGCTTCCTTGTAGAAAAGAGGTAAGTACAGGAAATGCCACTTCTAGTCACTTCTGCCCAGAAGAATTTCTGTACCTATCGCTCCCAAAAGTAGCTGTACCATATGTGCCCTACTGAGTATCTGAATCACAGCACATATAACAAGGCAACAAAATTCTTTATTAAATTAATTCTAATTAAAATAGCAAAATGTAGATCACAGCTACTATACTGACAGCACAGGTCTACACAGTACAGACTCAGTCACTTGTATACATTGTGGTGTCGCTGATACAGTCTCACTGCTATGCCCAACCTTCTGGCGGTGTAAAGATGGCAAGCCTTGCTTCAGGACTACATTATAGCATAACCCATACTGCATGTTACCAACTTAGTGTAGTTTAATGAAATTCTATTTGGACAAGCATTCAGATGAGTTAATTTACCAACCTCACATCTATTCTAAAATCCTCTATAGAGAAATATGTGCCCTATAAGGCACAAAAGATGGAAGTAATATTTAGAAATGATCTACTTTGTTCCTTGTCTTCTTCTTCCGATGTCTATCCTGTTTGCCCTTCTGAATGAGGATGGATCATCTTACTCAGGGTCCTCTTTGTTGTTTAGCTTCTTTAAGACTATAGATTTTAGTATGTTTATTGCATATTATATTGCTAATATCCACTATAGAAGCCTTCCACAGAGGACCTCTGAAAGACTCTATCCACCAGGGTATCAAAGGAGATACTGAGACTCAGAGCCAAATTCCGGGCAGAGTGCCAGAATCCTTATGGAAGAAGGGGGAGATAGAAAGACCTGGAGGGGACAGGAATTCCACAAGGAGAGCCAAAAAACCTGGGCCCAGGGAGCCTGCAGAGACTGATACTCCAACTAAGGACCATGCATGAAGAGGACCTAGACCCTCCTGTTCAAAGGAAGCCCATTGGCTGCTCAGTTTCAAGGCAGGTTCCCTAATAAACAGGGGCTTTCTCTAACAGGAACTCTTTGATCACCTCCCCCTGGGGGGGAGGGGTGCAGCCTTGCCAGATCATGCAGTCAGCTTTGATGAGACCTGATAAGCTAGGGTCAGACAGAAGGGGAGGAGGTCCTCACCATCAGGGGACTAGGGAAAGGGCATAGGGGGAGAAGTGGAAGGGTAGGTGGGGCTGGGAAAAGAGGGATGGGGCTGCAGTGGGGATACAAAGTGAATAAGTTATAACAAATAAATGTATAAATAAACTTAAATTAAAAGAAATGATCTCAGGGGGGGATACAAAGTGAATAAACTGTAATTAATAAAAATTAAAATAAAAATATGGTATCATAAAAAATAAAAGAAATGACTTATTCTAACACCATCATACAGAAAGAAAATAAGTCAAAAGGTTGTGACATTTCATGCTAAATCATTTGTAATATAATAAGGTTACTCTGAGTAACTCAAAGTTGAGAGTTACAAGGACTAGAGAGTTGGCGCAGTGGGTAAAGGTGCTCGGCCCCAAGCTGGACGATCCGAGTTTGATACCTGGGATCTACATGGTAGAAGAAGAGACTCTACTACCACAAGCTGTCCTTGGACTTCTGTACACTATCCTAAAAGTGCCCACAAATATATGGCCCCACATACAATATATGAATGGAATAAAAATTAAAGTAAACTAAAACAAAAAGTTGCATGTTAACATGCTGGTAGCTCACACTGTCTGTAGCTCTAGTTCCAGGGCATCCAACATTTCTGATCTCCACAGGCTCCTGCACACGTGTGCTGCACACATACACTCAGGGTACATGCACATAAAATGAAATAAAATAAATAGTTTGAAAGATCTGTGTTAGGAGGAAGACAATGCAGCCAGTCTTGATGAGACCTGACAGGGTAGGATCAGATGGAAGGAAAAGAGGACCTCCCCTATCAGTGGACTAGGTGAGAGGCATGGGAGGAGACGAGGGAGGGAGGATAGGATTGGGAGGAGGCAGAGGGCAGGGGCCACAGCTGGGATATATGATTTATGATTTTATTCTGTGACTATAAGAGTTCATGTAACTACTTCCAAGATGGAACATGGTATTTGTGGCAAACTGAATCCATGCTTCTCTTTCATGGTCATGTATAGCTGATGCTGAATAAATTGTTTCATTAACGTGAAAACTGTGTTTTACATCCTAACAATTACAGTGAATACAGTTTCCTTAGAAAGTTAAAAACTAATCTATAATCTATTAGTCCCATTCTGTTCATATGCATGAATGGAGTGAAGGCACCGTTTCAAGGAGGTCTCTGCACTCCCATGCTCATTCACACACTGTTCACACACAGATATGGAGTGAACTCATCCACGTATGTTGATGGATGCAAAAGTCACAGACACATATTTTCATATTCATACATATTCACACACATGTGCAATAGCATAATACTCAGCGTTTAAAAACAAGCAAATCATCTTGGCATGGTAACACACATGGCATTTGCCTGACAGAGGTAACGAAACAATAAGTTCAAGGAACTACGGGCTATCTAGCCAGATCTTGTAAAACCATATATTCTTAAGAATTTGTTCATTCTTTGATATTTTATTTTTCCTTTTTCATGATCATTTATTACAATTTAGTCAATTTGTGTCGTGGCTCTGGTCCCCTCCCTTGTCTAATTCTTTGTTATTTTAAAGACTTTAAAGTCCAAAGAATTCTGCTTTAAAAAGCCTACCTACCTTGTTCTTAAATGTTAGTTCACATTTTCTTTCTCTGTAAATATTAAACTCAGTAACATATAGCTACACTTAAGCTGAAACAGCATGGGAACATTTACAAAATTATTATAACGTGGGTCTCAGAGCTATAAACATAAAAATAAGTACTCAAGAGAGTTCCAAAGAAATTTGTCTGTTTCCATGTTCATGCCCATGTGTGTGTACATTTATGTGTGGGTGACTGTGAGAAAACATTAGCGCATGTGAATATGGAGGCTAAAGGTCACCCTTAGGTGTCATTCATTAGATTGGAAGTCTTATAATTTGTTTTAAATTTTTTATTATTATATTATTATTATTATTATTATATTGAATGGCAGAGAAGCACTTAAAGAAATGCTAAACATCTTTAGTCATTTGGAAAATACAAATCAAAGTGACCCTGAGATTTCACCTTACACACATCAGAATGGCTAAGATCAAAAAGTCAAGTGACAATACATACTGGAGAAGATGTAGAGAAAGGGGAACCCTCCTCCATTGCTGGTGGGAATGTAAACTATTACAATCACTTTGGAAATCAATCTGGTGCTTTCTCAGACAATTAGGAATAGTGCTTCCTCAAGATCCAGCTATACCACTCCTAGGCATATATCCAAAATATACTCAAGTATATAAGAACACTTGCTCAAGCATGTTCTTTGGAGCTTTATTCATAATAGCCAGAATCTGGAAACAATCCAGATGCCCCTGAACTAAGGAATGGATACAGAAATTGTGGTACATTTACACAATGGAATACTACTTAGCAATTAAAAACAAGGAAATCGTGAAATGTGCAAGCAAATGGTGGGAATTAGAAAAGATCACCCTGAGTGAAGTTGTCCAGAAGCAAGAAGACACATATGGTATATATTCACTTATAAGTGGATACTAGACACACAATATAGGATTAACAAACTAAAATCTGTACACCTAAAGAAGCTAAGCAAGAAGGAGGACCCTTGATAAGATGATCAATACTCACTCAGAAAGGCAAATGGGACAGACATTGGAAGAGGGAGAAAACAGGGAACAGGACAGGAGCCTACCATAGAGGGCCTCTGAAGATTCTACCCAGCAGGGTATTAAAGCAGATACTGAGACTCATAGTCAAACTTTAAGCAGAGTGGGCAGGGAATCTTATGAAAGAAGGGGGAGATAGAAAGACCTGAAGGGGTCAGAAGCTCCACAAGGAAAGCAACAGAACCAAAATATCTAGGCACAGGGGTCTTTTCTAAGGCTGATACTCCAACCAAGGACCATGCATGGAGATAACCTAGAACCCCTGCACAGATGTAGCCCATGGCAGCTGAGTCTCCAAGTGGGTTCCCTAGTAAGGGGAGCAGGGACTATCTCTGACATGAACTCAGTGGCTGGCTCTTTGATCACCTCTGCCTGAGGTAGGAGCAGCCTTACCAGGCCACAGAGGAAGACAATGCAGCCAGGTCTGATGAGAGCTGATATACTAGGGTCAGAGAGAAGGGGAGGAGAACCTCCCCTATCAGTGGACTTGGGGAGGGGAACGGAAGGAGATGAGGGAGGGGGCTATAGCTGGGAAACAAAGTGAACAAACTATAATCAATAAAAAAATAAATTTAAAAAATGTATTATTATCATACAGTTTACTTATTTATTATAGTTTATTCACTTTGTATCCCAGCTGTAGCCCGCTCAGTCATCTACTCCCAGCTCCAGCCTTCCTTTCTTCCTCCCCTATCCCTAGTCCACTGATAGGGGAAGTCCTCCGCCCCTACTGTCTGACCCTAGCCTATAAGGTCCCTTCAGGACTGCCTGGATCCTCTTCCTCTCTAAGGGAAAAGAGACCGTCTCTGACATGAACTCTTACACATTGTTTTTTAAGACAGGGTCTCTCACTGGAATCTGGTGCTTTCTGGTTAGACAAGGCTTTCTGGTTACTGAGCACCAGAGAACTGCCTGCTTCCACTTTCTCAACATTGGGTTTTCCTTTATGTGGGTTCTGGGGATTGAACTCAGGTCCTCATAGTTGTCTTCTGACTAAGCTCTCAACCCTATTTACTTTTGGCTATAGTAAGAGTCGTCCTCCCTAGATTTGTCAAAAATTAAACAAATGTAAGAAAAAGATGAAAAATGATAATGAGTTTCAGGGCTGGAGCGATGGCTCAGGGGTAAAGAGCACTGGTTCTTTATCTTCTTTCCGGAAGATCCAGGTAAGATTCCAAGTAAAACATGGCAGCTAACAACTGTCTGTTCCTCCTGTTCCTGGGGATCTGGTGTCCTCTTCTGGCCTCTGAGGGTACTGCATCAGTCAGTATCTGAAACAGTGTGTCATTGAAAGGATGGCCTTTTAATTTCTTTCTTTTTTCAGTTGTTTTGAGACAGGGTTTCTCTGTATAGCCTTGGCTATCCCGGACTCATTTTGTAGACCAGGCTGGCCTCAAACTTACAGAGATCCGCCTACCTCGACCTTGGCCTTTTAATTTCTTGTGACAAGTTTACTATACTGCTTGATAGAGAAAAATAAAATAAGTGATGACAAACTTCTAAATGGCAATCACTTCATGCTTTCCCTTCAAAACTACTGAGAATGTCTAGGTTAGAAAAGAATGCCTTGGGTGGGTGTTGGGGGCTCATGGTATCTTGTAGTATGCAAAAGGTTGAGGCAGAAGCACTCTTAAATTTGAGGCCAGCATTGCTTGCTTATTAAGATCCTGTCTCAAAAACCAAAGTGTCTGTGACTTGTATCATCATTAATATTCCACCTTTTGTGGAAATTACTTTGGACAATTAAAAATAAAATTAGATTTATGGAATGTGTTCTTTTGAGCTCTATGACATATGTGATAGACAATAGAAAAATAATTCCCTAAAATATGCACTGATTTTCTAATCTACATACAATATTGTCCATTCATAATTTTAGCAGGCTTTACAATCATTAGTACATGCAACCACTTAGGTTCTCAGTTTAAAATACCTTAATTTCCCCACCTCCATTTTCCTAGGAAAAAAACAGGAACCTAATCTGACAAGCATCATTACCTTTAAGTGATTCCCTGCAGCAGCATCATGTAAAGGCAAAATTCCATCTATATTTTCACAGTTCACATTTGCACCAGCTTTTAATAACTCCATAATTACATCACTAAATCCCTTATTAGATGCCTCATGAAGGGGTGTCCAACCTGAAAAAGAGAAAAAGAAAACAGTAACAAAGCTGCTCCACACCCACCAAGACTCATGTAATATCACTAAGAGTGTCTTACGTTAGAAGACTCGGTAATGCTACTCAAATACATGTATAAGTGTTGGACTAGAAATAATTTCAAAAGCATTGCTTTTAAAATATATTTCCCAAGCTTCATTTTGGGAAAAAGCAATCTCTTCATAAATACTGTTGATTAAAATGCCCAAACAGAAATAGGATAAATGCTAATCATTTCAGCTTAGGTTTGGCTGTAATCTCTCTCATAGCTCAGGTTTGCACTGTTACATTTCTATTTAAGGTGGCATCTGACTCAGTAAATCTTTGCATTTCCTCTTTAATTATTTACAAGAGATTATTTTACGTATAAGCAAAATGCCACAAATTTGGTTTTTAGAACAGGTTTAGAATAAGAGAGAAAGAACAGGAAAGAGGGAGTGACATAAAAGGAGCAGAGAGAGACAGAGAGAAGTGCGGACAGAAAGTTGGGGACATTTTGCATTTCTCCCAAGTCAGGGGATGGGTTTAAGGCTTCAAAGGAAAAGTCCAACTAACCCCCTTTACTCCTAATTCTGTACACTGTTCTGAATGGTCTTAGTTGTAAGAACTGTTTCAAAGGTGACAGTTGCTGAAACAGTGACAAATCTTATTCACCAAACTAACAATGGTATAAAAATACAGTTCAAACTTAGCTTAGTATCAGCCAACATCGACACTGGAGCAAAGGAAAAAAAATCAGTATTTCAGTGAGTTCAAATTAAAAACAAGTAAAAGAGCCCGAACCTGCATAATCTTTTAGATTCACATCTGCTCCAGATTCTATTAGAACTTTCACTAGGGAAAGATTTCCTCTTCTGGAAGCCACATGGAGCTGGCTTTCTCCTTTGGCATTCCTCTTATTGATTCCAGCTGTATTCACTTCTGTAATTGTAACAAGCAAATCTGAGCCTTGTTTTCTTCAAAATGCTCATTGTTATAAAGGACCTTAGAAAACACAGCTCTACTTCCTGACAACACTCTAAACAGGATGCACTGCACGAAATACGTCATGTTGCTTTTTTTTTTAAGGAAGAGAGAGAATGTTTATTTTAGGTCAAAATTCCAGGTAAGAGACCTTCACCATGGGGAAGTCACAGGAACAGGAGTTTGAGATAGTTTAAGATCTTGCTAACTGATTATATTTAAGTATGCAGACGGCATATAATAGACGAAACTCCTGAAAACACTGAAAGTTTTAATGATACAATTGATAACTACCTACTGGATACCACATATTCCTTTACTCAATGCCTCATTTAAGGTGTTTATAAGCAGGAGACACATCTGTTAATTTTCAGAGTTAGTTCACACTAGGTGAGAATTTCTTTTTAAAGTGGTGTCATAATTTCTTGGGCATGTATCAGTGGACTGGAAAATTCTTTACTGCTCTTGGTTTAAATCGTACCTTGAGAGGAAATAATAGAGTGTGCACTCATTCAAACAGATGCTCAGCTGAACACTTGGCTCATTCCACATTCACCTCACTCTCAGCAGTCCTGTAACACTGGGATAATTTTTCTCTCTCTTTTTCTTCCCAAGAGAGGGTTTCTCTGTGTAGCCTTGGCTGTCCTGAACTCACTGGCCTCAAACCCACAGGGATCTGCTTGCTTGTCTCGCAAGTGCTGGGATTACAAATGTGTACCACCGTGCCTGGCAAATTTTTCCTTAAAACAACCAAATTCTGGTATTATGGAAACTCTTTCAGGTTGCATGTATTAGTGCATGCATGGAATCCCAACACTCAATTGGGAGGCTGAGGCAGGAGAATCTTGAGTTCTAGGTGAATCTAGGCTATAAAGTGAAACTCTATCTCAAAAATAAAACAAAATTCCTCTTTCTATGGCTGTTTCTCAATGTGCATGTTCCTACCACATATGGTGCCAAGTAGCAAACTCTATCTCAAAAATAAAACAAAATTCCTCTTTCTATGGCTGTTTCTCAATGTGCATGTTCCTACCACATATGGTGCCAAGTAGCAAATTGGTCTTTTGGGTTGTTTTTCTTTTACAGAAAATTCAGTACAAAATCATTTTCCAAAGAGCCTTTACTAAAAGTCTTTTCTTTTCAGAGATTAAGTTGGAACTAAAAATAATGAACAGACTATGTTTTTCCTCATTTCTTCCTCATACTCTGCTACATTACAGTGATGTGTATTTTTTTAACTATAAAAGAAACTACAGAAGGAAAGAACAGAGGATAGACTTGAACAAATTTGGGACAGGGGAGCTGGAAAGTCACTGTTGAAGAGTGAACTGCGTTAGTAGAGTGTGGGATATTCAAATTCAAGTGCCTGCAAAGAGAATCATAGGGGAAAAAGCCTATCTGATCCCAGGCAGCTAGCACCTGGGGCCATTGGTTGCTATGGAAGAAATGTGTAGACACAGAAAAACTTACTAAAAGCTGACAGAATAAAGTGGGAACTCTGAGCTCCCTTCTCCAACTATGAATTGAATGGCAACCATTCACTTTATCTTTTACTCCCACCCAAAATTCAGGAACCTAGAGGTTTACTTTCTGCATGAACCACATCAGAGAAGATGAAGACTGACAAAAAGCAAAACAAAGGGTAAGAAACAAAAGAATATTCTTTACATCAACAGCTTGAGTACTACCTACAAAGGCAGACTCTTCAGCTCAAACCTGCTCTAAATATCAAACCCTAAAACCCCTTAAGAATCCCTAATTTCTGATGTTTGTGATTTTATGTAACTCTCTCTCTCTCTTAAATAATTTTCTTACCAAAATACTTCAAAATTGAATGTATGTAACTTCTTTGATTAGGTCACTGAAGATTGTCACAGGAACTGAGGCCTTCAGTACAACCACATTCAAAGAACTGAATTCTGCAATCACATGATTTTAGAAGTCCCTCCTTCAGGTGAGGAAGTCCAGCCTTCAGGTGAGAGCTAGTTCCAAACAGCACCTCTGTTGAAGCCTTTTAAAATTACTGTCAAAGGACCCAGTGAAGTGGTGCTCAATTCCTAATCTATGGAAGACAAATGTGTGTTGCTTTAAAGAACTATTAAATTTGTGATCATCTGTTCTTATCTACAGAGGCAACAAGTACACATAACTGAAGCAGACTCTAAGGGCAGGACCAGGCAATCTATATTTATATTTAACAAGCTGACCAGATGATGCTGATACAAGTTATAGTTAGAGAACCACTACATTAAGGACAAGACCCTTCCTGACCTATTTGCTAAATATCAGCAACCAAATATGTAACCATGGTAACAGACCAATGACTATTCTCTATAAAATGGATTTTGAGTAACTTGAATTATAATAACTTCAAAGCTATTTTCGTGTGTGTGTTGCATGCATGCTGGTATGTACACGTGCACATCTGTGGACATGCCTGCTACCGTAGATCAAACACTGAGTGTTTGTCTCTAGCAGTTTTTGCCTTATTGCCTTGACAGGGTTTCTCAGCAAAACAGAAGTTTGCTATTGGATAACCTGGCTGATCAGTAGATTCTTGGGATCTGCTATCTCCATGCCTAACGCTAGGGTTATAGACAAGTGCAGTCATGCTCGGCTTTTTACATTGGTGCTGGTGCTTCCAGCTCAGGTGTTCCTGCTTGCAATGCATGTGCTCTAACCCACTGAGTCACAGCCCAGCCATCCCCTTCTCTGATATTTTCTAATGACATCCAGACAAAAATAAAACATACTCCTTTTTGTGCACTCACAATTCTTTATTGGAAAAATACAAAGAGAAAGGTAGAGAGATCCAGAGAGACAGAGACAAAATTGTTAAGTATAAAGCATTTAAGGTAGTGGGCATGCAAACTAAAAATCTAAAGTGAAAATATCTTCCATTAGTTCTTAATGTAGATTGTACGAATCCTAGTACGTTATTCTTGGTTTGTATAAATGTAGCAAAGAAGGTATCAACTAGTTGTGATGCCTATGGGCTACAACAATGACCAGAAAGGTAGAATATCCTCAAAGGTGCAAGAGTGGGACTTACAGTCTGGTAGTAACCAAAAGATGTCTAACTGGACTCAACAGGAGGGATTTATATCTAGTAGTGTAAACCTAGACAAGGACCCATGACTGGTACGGTCATGGGCCTAGAGGAGAACCTATTACTGCCACTTTCTCAAACCAGTATAAACTTTCTTTAGTCTTAACACGTAAACTTACACTTCATAGGCTAGTGTAGCTCTCATTCCTCATCAAAGACACTTCTCTTTGCAGCAGACAGAGACTATTATAGAAAACCTTGAATGGTCAAAATACAGAGAACCACTGGCACATCTACAATACAACCTAAAATCTAAGGTCCAGGGAACTGCATAAAAGGAGGAGAAGAAAGACTCCAGGAGCCAGAGGACTGGGATAGCTGCCGTGAGATCACATCTACATACGACAAGGGAGCTGCAGCCACGGAACCTCAACTCTACGGCTGCTTAAACAAGATGCAAATGAGAACACAACTGACATAACAACATGCATAAGGGAAATGTCACAAGGCCCCACCCCGTAAGTGAAGAGCTACAGGAAAGAAATGACTACTGAGAGAGGAAGAATTAGTCTTCCCAGGGGATAAGCCCCCAATATTAGATACTGATTATCAAATATCAAGCGGTCATCCCTAAAAACATATACACACAAGCAATACTAGGTGGTTTCACCAGGTTGTATTTTTATATTTATTTGTTTATATATGTAACAACAATAATTAATGAAAAAAATCATGAATTTTAGAAAAAAGTATATAAAAAGGACTGGAGAGGGAATGATGCACATACAATAAACATACCCAAAATCTTAAAATATAAAAAATTGAGGCAAAAAATTACTCAGTGTTACTATCACCATAAATCTCTACAACATTTAACTGAAAGTTTAATATAGTCTGACACAAATTCTAAATGATATAAATGGTACTCATACTATACACCTCCTTAAGATGCACTGTTGTCTAGAAAGGATGCTACTATTTTATGACAAATTAAATCTTGGCTGAGTATTTAATCCTGCAGGATATACAGCACTCTCAACATTTGTGATAGTCAGTATTGACTGTCAACTTGACTAGATCTAGAATTACACAGGAGACAAGCTTCTGAGCATGTCCGTAAGAGAATTTCTAGAGTGAGTTAGTTATGATAAGGAAAGTCATCCTAAATGTGTCCATATTATTTCATGGTCTGGAGTCTGGTTAAAATAGGAGTACCAGAATTCATAGTTCCCTGCTTCCATACTAGAGATACAACGTGGCCAGCTATCTCATGCTTATTTTGCTATGGCTTCCCCACCATGACAGAATATAGATTGATGGATAGATCTTTATCTTTGAACTATAAGCCAAAATAAATTATTTCTCCTTTAAGTTGCTTCTTTAAAGGTATTAGTTCAGCAATGAGAAAAGTATCTACTAAAACAAATTTTCAGAGTTGACTGATAGTTTAATGTTATAGTCTCTATCACAGAGAATGCTACTTCACATAGATACACAGCACAAATGGTAGAATTACGTTTAGAGCCACTTAGAAATTTTTAGAAATTCTGTCCTAATCCCAAGTCAAAATGTATTTAGTTGTTTCTCTTATGAGAGTCAAGTCAGCAATTTAAACCATAATTTTTCAGATCAAACATTGTAATACACTGCAATTTAAAGATATACTACATTAACACTTATATGGTGAGTAATTATGGTAGGAAAATACTGTCTTTGTTTATCATAATTAAACCATTATGTTTCTATAAGAGTAACAAATTTTGTATGTATAGTGGAAAAAAACACTGAAATTCATACTATGCAATAGTCACGAATCTGAGCTGTGTCAGGCAGTGTTCATTGGCTCTCTGTGGCATGAAGGTGTGGATAGCAAAAGGCAAGTTGTGTGCTCAGAAATAAGGCTGAGCACCCACTTATGAACTTGCATGACACAACACAAATAAGTGCTGTCACAAACACCTTAGATTCATTCCAGGTTAAAACCTTTTAATATTGCCAAAGCTTCCACAAGCTTTACCTTCAGTTATGTGACCCTTTTGAGGTACCAACCTACAGTTTTCAAAGCTGTACTTCATAGGAGATTTGTAAAGCTTTATCAACTACCCTGCATCCACTTTATACATCACAGCATCTATAAATCCTTTAAGTTTTTTATGCAATTACATATAGGGTCTCATCATATGGCCTGGCTAGCCTGGAATTCACTGTACAGACCTGGCTGCCTCATGAGTGTTGGGTGAAAAGACGTGTACTATTACTCCCACCATTATATTTTTTCTTTTTTAAAAAAAAATATTTATTTACTTATTTTATGTATGTTGAGTGCTCTACTGCACATACACCTGCATGCCAGAAGAAGGCATCAGATCCTAGTATAGATGGTTATGAGCTACCATGTGGTTGCTGGGAACTGAACTCAGAACCTTTGGAAGAGCAGATATCTTTCCAGCTAGCCATTACATTTTCAGTATGTAAAAACTCTGTATTATTCTCTGATAGTTCCTTCCTTTCTTCACTTAAAAAAATAAAATATTCTTGAATTCTGTTTCTTCTGAGTATCTTTGATCTGAGTAGTTTAATTTGATGTCTCTTTCACATTGGAACATTTCATAAATATCTGTTGATCTTTGTATTTAATTGAGGGAAATTAAAATACAGATCAGAATCTGTGGCTGGTAGTAAGAGTGCAGCAGGACTGAGGGTATGGTTACATTTACTGCTGCCATGGCTGGGAGATGAGCTAGTATCAGGGAGCCTCCTGATGTCAGTATCTAGACAGTATCTCAATCCTCTGTTGTTTACAGTTTGGTAGAAGAACATGCAATATACAAAGTTCCACTTAAATATGATTAAGTGATACTAGGGAAGTATGCCAGTTTATTGGATCAGCTCTAACAACCAATAAGCTAGTTGGGCTTAAACAACAGAAATTTATTCTGCAACCTGAAATCTAAAATTAAGGCACCAGCATGGACATATACTAGAAGCTCTAGGGTACAAGTCTTCCTTGCTTTGTAAGCTTCTGGTGGCTGCTGACATTCTTTGACTTTGCCAGCTTGAGGCTACATGAACTCCTTAACTTTATCTTCTAGATGTCTCAAATGCCCCTCCATTTTTCTCTTATAAAGAAACAATTCATTAAATTTATGTTTCCTCTAGATAATTCAGAATAGTTCTACCTTAAAGACCTTAATTGGATTATTTATGTAAATATTCTTTTCTAAAGAAGGTAATAATATTCACTCTTTTACCATGGAGGTGTTATTCACAAGTTTCAGAGACTAGGAAGTAGACTCATTATGGAAGAACCACCATTCAATCCACTGTAGGAAGGATGCCCATAAAGGTCTTCAGTTTACATAAAGAAGGAAAATAAGAGAAGGCTCACAAGGGAAATGCCTTGTTCAGTACCTTCCCTACCTCATAACAACATATGAATTGACTTTTCAGTAATATTTAACTTGGGGTGTCCAGGTTGTTGCTCACCACAGGGTTAGCTCTAAAACCACCAAAAATGGTTACTTTGTCAGACCCCAAAACACTATGCTGTTACTTCTTTAATATTCCTTAAATCAAAAGGGTGAAATGGGTGTGTCTTAAGAATCCGAGGCATTACACAATGCTAGTTCTTCTGCTGAATCTTCTTTTTTTGTTGTTCTGTTTTGTTTTGAGACAGGGTTTCTCTGTATAGCCTTGTCTATCCTGGACTGGCTCTGTAGACCACGCTGGCCTTGAACTCACAGAGATCCACTTACCTCTGTCTCCCTGAGTGCTGGGATTTCAGGTGTGTGACACTGAACCTGGCTTCCACTAACTATTCTTGCTTTCTGGGCTGTTTATCTACTCTAATGTAACAACTGAAAGCCACGCGTATCTGGAGACCACCAGAGAGTCTCACGTGGATCTTTAACAACAGTGGCTGAAATAATCTCATAGCTAAAGGAATGTGCTCTAGCATAAAAATCAAACAGAACCCCCACCAGTTTAATTAAACATTTAGAAATTCTTTGAAGTAGAGCAAATAATGAAGCTTAATTACAAAACTTTGACACAAATATTTATACAAACCTTGGCTGCAGTGAGCTTTCAAAGAACCTTTTGTTTTTCTGAAATTCTGGTCTTTTCTCTGTTCTTCTGAATCACAAAGCATTTGAGTTTCAAAGTCCATGTTTTCTTTTTTCTTCTCACAATACTTTACATTTTTTTCAGATCTATTGGCATTATTAGTTACATCTTCATCTGAAACAACCATTTATATTATTAGTCTTATAGTTATATGACAAGAAAATAAAATTCCTGTTCTTCCAGTTTCTGTTTTAATGAGAGCTACCGATTTTCTGCTTTGCAAATGGCATTATGGTTTGAATACAAAATATGAATAGTAAATTAGTCTGAATAGTAAATTAGTGCCATATTGAAAAGATATAAAAACTGGTAGACATCTTGTTCACTAGCTTTCACTGTTATCAGTTTAGTAACCTTTGTAATAACTGTTTGACTTTCAAAGTATATACTAGGGATGTCTGGCTAGCTCACACAATAGAACAAATCAGGCCTCTTAATTGCAAATCAAGCACAAATACCTTACTGAGCTTCTTATGAACCTAAATCATGAACCCCATGATGGCCTATGCTTTTCAGCTGGGCCAAAGGGTAAGTAAAATTCAGTTGTGAATTTCTACAAGAGGAGACCTATAAGAAATGTATAAATTGAGAAATACTAATACCTGGTTTGTGAGGTATTTCCTTTCCTTGATTAAGTTGTGAGAAATTGGCCATTTCTTTATTCACAATGTCAGTGGAATGAAAACCTGAAGTATTCATTATTCCTGGAAGGTCTTGTCTCCTTTTTTCAGCTTTAGTTATTTCTATTACTTGAGAATGCACAACTGTGGGTAAAGGGCTATTTGAAGAACTTGGAATTTGGCCTTTCACGGTATAATCCCTTTCCGTGTCTTGCTTTTTTTCCACATTTTGTGTATCAGCTTGATTTACTAAAAGAGTTGGGACTCTGTGGGCATTATCCTGGAATGCTTTTAATAGCTCCACTTCAACACTCAATGGTGAAACTTTCTGTGTTGAAGGCAGTCTTGTACAAGGCATAGAACTTTGCTCAGTATTGTCAGAGGAGTGATCAAAAGAAGTTCCATATGTACAATTTTTATTAACTGGAATATGTTTTTCAGAAATTAGTGTATTATTTGAATCACAAGAATTAACAGCTTCCCTTTGTGGTTGTGTAGTTAGGCCACCTACTTTTAGCTCATTTTCCTGTGAAAAACAGTTTTCAGAAGATATGTGTTGGGAATCCACTTCTTCTCTCTCTGTCAAGCGTTCTTCTTGATGACAGTGGCCTGTGCCCTCTTTTTGAGATGTTACAGACTTGTCAGAGCTGTGGCAATCACTATTACTGTCACTGTCAGCAGAGCGTGTCTTTATGAAGGAGAGAAAAGAATTCTCCCATTTATTACTGCTCTTGTCTTTCTCATTGGAGCTACTGTTTTCAGGGGACTCACATGGGCTGCTGCTTTGTTCTTGGTTAGTATGAGATTGTTGATCTGTAGTTATATGTGGTGATTTTATTTCTTTATATGATGAGAGTTCAGAGAAGGAAGCAGCTTGAGTTTGATCAACGGACTCTAATTCCAAGAACTGCATTTCTTGACTATCTGATAAATCCAGGATGTGTGTATTTGACTTCTCACTGTTACACAACCCATTTTTCATGCTTCGTAGAGTTGGGGTATAAAGTTCACATGATTCTTCTGGAAGGTCATAAAGCGCCTGGACAGTATGCTGCTGCTGAGCAACTAATTTATTCATTCTCCCAAAAGAAGAAATAGCTAGTGCCTGACTTAAACTGCAGTCTACATCATGTACCTGAGTCCTTGTACGTTGCATATTTCTTTGTCCTTTACTTTCAGACACATTAGTTCTGAGATCTTTCACATTGTGGAGATTATTTCTTCTAAGTTCTGTAGAGTCTATTTGGTTATCAGTTGATTTCCTAGGCTTGGAATTGCCAAATTTTGTGGTATTGGAATTTTTCTGGCAATGTTCATGTATATATTCTTTATTTTGAAGTAAACTGTTGCTTCCTTTATTGAATTCTACATGTCTTGGTTCCTGTCTATTAAACTTTTCATCACAAATAGACTCAGTGTAATTATTAAAACTTAATTTTGGTTTCTATAAAAAACAAACAAAAAACCTGGTTAGCTTTAATTTCACGTGTAGATCTATAGTTGAGCATGATTCTACATGAGGCACTGTAAAGGCAGTGTTACAGAGGTATATCCTTCCAACTGTCACATAGCAAGCTAAGATTAAGGAAGTCTCTTCCTTTGCCATCTTGAAAAAACATAGGCTGGGCAGTTGAAGATGGGATTTAAATGCTAAAAGACAGATGACTTCTAAAATGGTTTCTTTGGAAACCTGACTGTGGGATGCTAAGATTGAAACCAGAACATTGCTTCTTATTGGACATGACTTTAACACCGGGTGAAGAGTAACCTCCCACAATGTAAAATCTGTTGGACTCAACTGTAATTCTTGTATTACACTTAAATCAGAAAAATTTTGACATGGTTGATAAATTCCAGGCCCCATAAAGAGCAACAGAAAGAAAATGACTTAACAATACATTTCCCCTAAAGTATGCTACACTTAAATAAGTAAGTTACTTAAGGAGTTAGGTAGTTACTTAACTAAGAGGCTGGAATCTTCTGCTAGCTCATGCAATTATTCCAAAGTCTCTTAAACTGAAGGTGAAGTCACTAACCTAAGTCTGGTAACCTATAAGAATAGCCAGCAGGCACAGACCTTCACAAATGTTCATTACTAAATACAGATATACCTTGTTCTGGAATACATCTTCTACATATGCTGGGCCAGTGTTCCTCCTCCAGTGAGCTACAGATAAAAGACAAAAACAGAAGGAAGTAGCTTCCAGTAGGTAGACTCTAGACTTCTAAAACCTGAAAGTCTTTTGCCATGAAGAATACTAGAGGGTGGGCCAGCAAAATGGCCAGCAGGTTTGCACATGCCTGATGTCTTGAATTCAATCCCTGGATCCTCCAGGTGGCAGGAGAGAACTAACTCCCCAGAGTTGTCCTCTGCCTTCCACATACCCACCTGGCATTCTCACTCCTGTACTGCCTTCCACATACCCACCTGGCATTCTCACTCCTGTACTGATCTACACGAACACACACACACATGCACACTCAAAATAAACAAAAATTTAAAACTAGAGGGAACATGTGAAATCATATAAATGTTTTATATTAAAAGTTAGCACATATGTGACTACACAGTATCCACATTTATTACAAGTTAAGTATTACTCTGAACAATAATATTTCTACTGGAAAAGTAAGCAGATCTGACAAAATAGCTAATAATAAAGATGGGCACTGAGCATCATGGGCTGGCAAGATGGCTCAGTGGGTAAAGGCACTTGTTGCCCAGCTTGATAAGCTGAGTTCCATCCCTGGGACTCACAGGGTGGAAGGAGAGAACTGACTCCTACAAGCTGTCCTCTGGTCTCTAGACACATGCCATGGTGCACACACATATCTATGCATGCATACCCGTGTGAAGATACACACACACAAACACACACAGTAAGACTACATAGTAAAACCATATTTATAGACCACATAGTAAAACTAAACAAAGAAACAAACAAAACAACAACAACAAAAACAACCGAAGAAGCCAAATTGGCCAAAGGGAATATAAATTACCCAAAATTATCCAATGTAATAAAATCGGTAAGAATGAGTTAAAACTCATTAAAGTTGATGTATATCCTAAGATAGAAATCAGCAAATACATTTCGCACTGAGAATGTTCTTGACCCCTCACTCTTTGGATGGACTACAGGTTGGGGGGAGGGCTTACCTAGCATATATATGGGCTTTAGTTTGACCCGCAGCATTTCAAAGCAAAACAAAAAATAAAGTCCTCTTCAACTGAAATTTAAAATAAAACGCCATGCACAAGTACATCTCTCTCTCTTCTTCCTTTTTATTTTTTTCAAGACGGGGTTTCTCTGTGTATCCTTGGCTGTCCTGGACTCACTTTGTAGACCAGGCTAGCCTCAAACTCACAGAGATCTGCCTGCCTCTGCCTCCTGGGGTGTTGGGATTAATGGCATATGCCACCACAGAGAAATCCTGTTTCAAAAAACCAAAAAGAAAGAAATACTGTTGGGAAGACAGCAGCAATTTGTAAAATATTTCTTGTTTGCTTGTTTTTTGAGATAGGGTCTCTCTATATAACCCTGACTGTTTTGGTACTAACTATGTAGACCACACTCAGGCCTCAAACTCAGAGATATGCCTGCCTCTGCCCCCCAGGTGTTGGGACTAAAGTTACGCACCACTACACCTGGCCTGCAAAAGGGTTTCTAACTAATAACAGTGCCACCGCTGGAAGAAAAGCAGGATCTTTCTTTCTTTCTTTTTTGGAGGGTGGGGGTGTCCTTTTCTTAGGTTCAACTGCAAACAAGAAGTGAGTTTTAATAAAGAGATTGGAACACAGACATTACTGATTATACTTTCTCAAAACTTGTAGGAAAAACTAATTCAGTTTCCACAATTCTAAATTCAGTTTCTATAAATTCTATCAACACAACCAATAACTACAACTGAATAGTTCAATCTTAAATGATAGGTGATATTTTTATGTTTAGTAATATTATTTCATAAGGAGATTCCCATAAATAATCTTTGGCTTCATCCAAAGCACATGTTCCATGGTCATTTTTTAATAATGGATCAGCTCCATTCAGAAGAAGTAATTCTGCCACCTAGAAAAATATTGTTCCGATAAAGGAGCCCAGACAAAGATACATTATTGTAAATGTGTGCCAGCATATAACTCTAAACAACACCAAACATTCGCTTTAACAACACTGGGGTTATCTATAAAATCTCTGCCAAGAATAATTAGTAATTGCCACTGAGTCACAATTTGTTTACATAGAAACCATCTCTTACAAAAGAACTAAGAAGAAACAAGAAAAAGGGAGAAACAAGAAGAAAGAAAAGAAAAGCTGGCAAAAGAAGTGACATGTTGTAAAGAAAATGTCACCTTTTGTCTTCCTCACTCAAGCCCACAACTTTGGGCTAACCATGAGACAGCCAACAGATAACGGTTTCTTAGGGTTGGACACTTGCGGGTCAATAGAGAGTGCCAGCTAAAGAATAAAGGTTTTTCTTCAGTATTAAAAACATATTTAAAAATATACCACAGTTATGGTTACCAAACTATGTGAACAGACCAAATCCAGCTACATTTCTTATGAGTTAACAGACCAAACAACTATACTTCTATAATGTGTCAATTATATGTCAATGAACATGATTTTAAAATGAATCCTGGCTGGAGAGATGGCTCAGTGCTTAAGAGCACTGTGTGGTCTTCCAGAGGTTCTGAGTTCAATTCCCCAGAAACTACATGGTGGCTTTCAACCATCTATACTGGGATCTATTGCCCTATCCTGGCCTGCAGGTATATGTGCAGAGAGAGCACTCACATAAAATAAATAAGTAAAAAGTAAATAAGTCTTTTTAAAAATGGACCAGGTGTGCTGGCACACACCTTTAACCCCAGCACTCAAGGAGGCAGAGATACGCAGATCTCTGTGAGTTCGAGGTCAGCCTAGTTCACAAAGCAAGTCCAGTAAAGCCAAGGCTACACAGGAAAACCCTGTCTCAAAAAACCAATGATGATAAAATGAATTCTACAAGTTTTTTTTCTTCATTGATAATTTCCCCCAATATTTTCCTTAAAAAACTTTCAATCATACAAAATGCTGAAACAAGAATACAATGGAAGCCTGACATGTTGATACAAAACCCAGCACTCGGGAGGCCAAAGCAGGTGGATCTATGAGTCTGAGGAATACATAATGAGTTCCAGGACAAGAGCTATGTAGAGAAAGCCTGTCTTAAAAACAAACAAGCAAGAATACAATGGAAGCTTATATATCCTCTGTCTGCTCAACAATGGACATCTCACCTCACTGGATACATTTACGCATGTATCTATAGAAATGTAGGTATGTATGTAACTATAAGGATAAACAGAACAGCTTCTTCTTAAAGGAGTTGTAAAAACAGTGACATTATACTTCTACATACTTAAGTGTGATCTCCTAAGAACTCTCGCACATGACCATGACTTGACACAGCTTAGATAAGTAACCAACCATATATGGCTAATATCATCCATCCAGTATGTTCATATTCTCCAAACTGCCCTCAACATGGCTCACATATTTGTTAGGTCTCTACTTGTTGCAGGGCATGGCTGGCATACTCTGCCCAACCTTGGAGTGGGGCTTGCCCTTTCCCTTCACTATATGATCTAGATATTTTGGTTTTTCTCTCCTTGTTTACCCTTCCCCCTCTCTGCCAATCCCCTCTCTGCCTCTTCTGTCTGCTCTCCTCTTTTTGTGTGTCTCTCCCCTTTCTCTCTCCTCTCCCAAAAAATCTGCATTTACATTTTATAGCCCCATCTTGCCATTAGCTCATTCTAATATTAATAAATTATGTGATGCCATGACCTGGAGGAAGATGAACCCCAGAAGCTGGACTTTGGAGCCACTCCCTGTGCATCATTCTCTGCCTGCTCTGCTCTGACCATCTTCAAACCTGAGAGAAGTTGAGTACCCAGCCCGGCAACGTGGGGACTGCTCCTCTCCTCTCACAACCCTCTCTGCCGGATGCAGTTTTGCATTTGTTGAGCAGTCCTTCAGTCCTGCCAGCTGAAGTCAAGAGGTACCAGGTTGCCTCTCCCGGAGTACAGGTCTCCTTGGACCTTTCTCTGAAACTGTGGCCACTCGAAAGTGAACCCCATCAGTTTTTGTTCTAGTGGCACCAGCAACTCAGAGATTATCTGACTGTAGGCTAAACCTCACTCCGGTCCCAGATTGTGGAACTGGGACACCACAAAGGCTGGAAAGATAGTTCCCACTGGGTTTCTGCAGGAATTTTTCCAAACGGTATCTGCCCAGGTTTTAGGGATGATTTCTTTCACCCTTCCCCCTCCTCCACTTCCTGGACTGCACCCACAGTCCACCTACCCCCTCCTGACCCTACCCCATACACACGCATGGTCTCAGTGGGTCGTAATGGCTATAGGCAGTAGCAGGGTTGGGTGGTACAGCACCAGTGATGGCAGTTCCAAATCTCCTGCTGCCAGTGGCTAATCACCATGTTGATTTTGGGATAAAGGGGGTGGAGCCATGGCTTCCTAGCCATCTTGACTAAGGGCAGTCACATGACTGGCAGCCATATTAGTTGTGAGAAAGCCGTGTTGTCTTTGTTAAGGGCTGCCAATTGCCTTTTAAGCTTTCACTGTTCAGTCTGTAATAAAGCAATGTAGTGGGATCAGTAGGATTCCCATTCTCTCTATGAACTATATTTATGATTCAAAGTTTTGCTTTCATACTAGTTCAAAAATATATTTACAGTCATGCTAAAAACTGATTGAGCTTTACCTAGTCTCTTGTTTTATGTTTTCAAGGATAAGCCTAGGATGCGTAACTAAAAACAAAGTTTGTTTGGCCCAGATATTCTTAACAGACCATGGTCCTCAAACCTGTCAGATAATCTGCAGAATAGTACACTTAAATGCTTAATAAAAAAGCTTACTATGCCTCGGAAAGACTCTACCTGGCAGTGTATCAAAGCAAATATTAAGACACATAACCAAACCTGTGGCAGACTTCAGGGAATCATATGAAAGAAGGGGGAGTTAGTATGACCTGGAGAGGACAGGAGCTCCACAAGGACCAAATATATCAGGGCACAGGGGCCTTTTATGAGACTGTTTCTCCAACCAAGGACCATGTATGGATATAACCTAGAACCCCTGCTTGAATGTAGCAAATAGTAGCTCAATATCCAAGTAGGTACCCTAGTAAGGGGAACAGGGACTATTTCGGACATGAATTCAATGGCTGGCTCGTTGACCCCTTCGCCCCCCCGAAGGAGGAGCAGCCTTGCTAGGCCACTGAAGAGGACATTACAGCTAGTCCTGAAGGCCTGATAAGCTAGAGTTAGAAGGAAGGGGCAGGAAGGAGACGAGGGAGGGATGGAGGGGATAGGGAGGGAATTTGGGAGGGAGATACAGCTGGGATACAAAGTACATAACCTGTGATTAATATAAAATAAAAATGTTTTTAAAAAGCTTACTGTGACAGAGACCCGGCTTCTAGCAGTAACTTCAAGAAGATTTGGGCACAAAGGCAGGCCATGATTGTGCTACTGAGCAATTGTGCTACTCACCAGCTGCTAAGGCTCTGCCCAAACTATGGACAAACAACACCCAGAGAGTTTACTGCCCTGTTTTGCCTAGACAAAATATGATCAGTCATTCTAACAAATTTGTTGGGAATAGGTAAAGCCTTGAGCAGAAAGCTCCCTCCCCTCGCTGAGAAACTGCTGACCCTTAGAAGATAACAGCCGTGCAGCTGGAGCCGGATATTCCGAGATAACCACAGAGGCTCCCAGGCAGAACGACATCCCGAGATAACCACAGAGGTGCCTAGGCAGAACCACTCCACCCGAAGGAACGTTACCTTCCCCCTCCCTACTCCCTCCTTTCTCCTGCTTTCAAGCTGTTACATTTCGCCCATTAAATCAGACCTTGACAAGGACACTGCTTGGTCTCGTTCTTCTTTCTCGCCTGTTTTTCTTTCAGGCTTGGTTCCCCTCGGAACCCACGAATAACTAGGTCCCACGGGTCGGGGCAAGTGGCGCCCAACATGTGAGCCTGAGGTACGGACCACTGCCAGATGGAGACCTTCAGTGGATAGATCCGGGTAGCCAGCGTCAATGCCACAGTAAACCTCAAGTGACTTTCGGCAGACAGCAACTCATCAAACGTGCGTTCTCGCCACTCATGGGAAAAAGACACGTTAGGTAAGTGACATTTCCGTCTATAAAAATGGGCCAAAAATTATCAAAAGAGGCGGTCTTCATTCGTGACCTCAAGGCCTCTCTCAGGGAAAGAGGAATTAGAGTCAAAAAGAAGGATCTAATTAGATTTTTGTCTTTGTGTCAGAAGTTTGTCCTTGGTTTGTAGAAGGACCAGAGATTAATCCTACCAAATGGGATAAGGTTGGAGCCTGTCTCAATAAATTATTACATGACAAGGGACCTAATGCAGTCCCCATGCAGACCTTTAGTTTTGGACTCTTATTAGAGATATTATTAAATCCTCAAGTTCCGAGTCCAGTAAAATAGTTTCCTTGGCCGAAAATTTTATTAAACCTCTCTCACGCAGTCCTTCAGTCTCATCCCTAAAATCTTCCCATTCAGCCAAAAATTTAAAATCTCCCTCACCCTGTCCCTCTGTTGTTATTCCCATGCCCTTGTCTGAGTAACAGGGCTCCCGCCCTAAAACAATGCTCTTGTCTGAGGAAGGGGCCACTCGTCCTAAAACTCATAAGTCTTTATATCCCCCCCCTCCCTGAATGTAGTGAGACTATCCCCTCTTCTGCTGAAAAGAGTCTTGCCTTTCCTGTGTTTACTAAAAATGACCCTGACCGCTTGGACCCCTCAGAGGAAAGCGATTTGGAGGAAGAGGCCGCAAAATATCACAACCCCGACTGGCTGCCCACTATTCTCGCTAATCCGCCACCTTATCCCTCTGCTCCTAATTTTTGCGCACCTCCCTCATCCCAAACCTCTTTGCTTTTAAAGGCCAAAGAGGATCTTAGTAAGCAGGTATCTGAACTTCATGAGGTCCTCTCTTTATAGCATGAATACGTCGATCTTTCGGTGCAACTTGCCTCTCTTCAAGAGACCTTCAAAAGGACTCTCTTTACTGGGCCCCTTAAAAAGCAGATCCCAAAAATGGTCAAAAAACATAAAAAGGCCTCTAAATCTAAGCCACAGCCTGTTTTAACCTTCCCAGTAATAACTCGCCAAAGATCTAGGGAAGTCCAGTCCTCTGAGGAGGATGGCCCAGAAGATAAAGAGGCTAAAGAATCGGGAGATGAGGAAGAGGATGAAGAGGAGGGTGAAGCCCTGGAATCTCAGGATGAGGAAACCGAGGAATTGGATGACCAAAAAACAATATTAAAGGGACTATAATCCAACCAGCCAATAGCACAATTTAAACAACTTAAATTTAAGCCCCTTAAAGAATTAAATAATACAGTTAAGAATTATGGGCCCAATGCTCCCTTTACTATTTCCATGCTGGAAAATCTCTCTGGAAGTGGGTATCTTACCCCCACAGAATGGCTCCGAGTGACCCAAGCAGTCCTTTCACGAGGACAATTTCTCACTTGGAAGGCTGACTTCCTTGATAGATGCCACACCTTTGCTAGACAAAATCAAAATAATTCTAGAGGAGAGCCTTTCTGGACTTATGATAAGCTCATTGGAGAAGGCAAATATGTAGCCAAGAGCTGCCAAGCTAAACTGCCCATCGGGCTCTTGGCCCAAGTTAAGGAAGCTGCCATTGGGGCTTGGAGGGTGGTCCCTGCAAAAGGGTCCCTCACAACCCCACTGACAAAAATTATACAGGGTCCTCAGGAAACTTACCATGATTTCGTTGGCCAACTTGTAGAAGCAGTGGAAAGGATTTTAGGCCCTGAAGAAACTAATGGAAAAATTTTAAATGCCAATGTAGCATGTAAGGCTGCTTTTCGGGGACATACTAAAGATAAAGATCTTAACGATTTTATTAGACTCTGTTCTGAGGTTGATTCCCTTTCTCATAGAATTTCTCAGGGTGTCAATTTGGCCATTGGGGCAGCCTTACTAGCGGTAAATCCATCTAAAGGATGCTTTAAATGTGGGCAGCCCGGACATTTTGCTAAACAATGCCCAAGGGTAAGGGGAGTACCTAGTGGCGCTCCCAATAACCCTGCCTCATTGCCTGGCACTCCTGTGCCTACTACAGTCTGTCCCAGATGTTGGAGGGGTAAGCATTGGGCAACCCAATGCCGTTCTAAAACAGACATAACAGGCAACCCGCTGTCCCCATTCCCCTCAGTTCCGGGAAACAGATGGAGGGGCCAGCCCCGGGCCCCGAGAACCATTCCATTCCAACCAGCTTCGGGGACCAGTCTAGAGCAGGTTCAGGCCCCTTCCTTGGGCCACAACAACCCTCCCAACTTCACCGAGCCACCACAGGGAGTGCAGGATTGGACCTGTGTACCTCCACCGACACAATATTAAAACCCGAGGACGGAGTTCAAATCCTCCCTACCGGGATTTCTGGACCTCCTCCCCCAGGCATGTTTTTCTTAATATTGGGCAGGGCATCCTCCACCCTTAAAGGGCTTACTATTACCCCTCGGTGGTGGACAATGACTACACCGGAGAGATAAAAGTCTTAGCTAGCTCCGCCTTGGGACCAATATCCATTGCTAAGGGACAAAGAGTAACTCAGGCCCTCCCTCTCCCCTTGTAGACCAAAAGGCTCAGCCCTTAATGGACCCCAGGGGGTCATTAAACCAGGCTCCTCTGATGTTTACTGGGTCCAGGCTATTACCCATGATCAGCCCATGTTACATCTTCAATTAGACAAAAGATGGTTTACAGACATTATTGATATGGGGGCTGATGCTACAGTCATTTCACGGGACCACTGGCCTTCAGCCTGGCCCCTCCAACCTTCTTCAACACACCTGCAGGGTATTGGCCAATCTAACAATACCCTACAAAGTTCAAAAATTCTGACTTGGAAGATCAAGAGGGTAACTCGGGTACGATCTGCCCATTTGTAATTTAAAAATTTCCCATTAATCTATGGGGGCGAGATCTTCTCAATCAAATGAAATTAATTATGTGTAGCCCTAATGAGGCTGTCACCAGTCAAATGCTTCATCAAGGCTTTCTACCAGGACAGGGCTTAGGAAAGAGCAATCAGGGTATGACCTAACCTATTATTCCACAACAAAAATTTGATCGATCAGGCTTGGGTTTTCAGCATTTTTCCTGAGGGCCATTACACCTCCTGAACCGTGGGCGGGTAAAATCACTTGGAAAAGTGACACCCCTGTATGGGTGGATCAATGGCCCCTTCCACCACAAAGTTATCAGCGGTCATAGAGTTAGTGCAGGAACAATTGACCGCTGGACATATTGAACCATCCACCTCTCCCTGGAATACACCCATTTTTGTTATACAAAAAGAATCGGGCAAATGGAGACTCTTGCAAGACCTTAGAGTAATTAATAAAACCATGGTTCCTATGGGTGCCTTGCAGCCAGGGTTGCCTTCCCCTGTTGCTATCCCAAAAGGATTTCATAAAATAGTTATAGACCTCAAAGATTGTTTTTTTCTCCATTCCTCTTAATCCTGAGGATTGTAAATGCTTTGCTTTTAGTCTCCCCATTGAAAATTTCATTGGCCCCATGCCGTGCTTCCAATGGTGGGTTTTGCCTCAGGGTATGGCAAATAGTCCCACTCTCTATCAAAAGTTTGTTGCCCAGACTATAGATCCCTTTCGCCTCCAATGGCCCTCCCTTTATATTATACATTATATGGATGATATTCTTTTAGTTGGACCAGATGCCTCACAGTTACATTCTGCTTCTCAGCAACTTGTAACGAACTTACAACGTCGAGGCTTGCAAATCTCCCCAGATAAGGTTCAACTCCAACCCCCACATTTATTCTTAGGCTTTGAGCTCTTTCCCCATAAGGTTATATCTCAAAAAATTCAGTTGAGAAGGGGCGCCCTTAACACTTTATATGATTTCCAATGACTTTTGGGGGATATTAATTGGCTGAGGCCATATCTTAAAATAACTACCGGTGAGTTAAAACCCCTTTTTGATGTTCTTAGAGGAAACTCAGATCCCTCCTCCCCGAGAAAACTTACTACAGAGGCTCAACAGGCCCTTAGTCTGGTGGAGACGGCCATTAACCAACAAACCATTGATTATTTCTCCCCTACTAAGGAATTACTCTTTATTATACTCCCTACTCCTTTCTCTCCCACTGGGGTCTTCTGGCAAGATAGACAGCTCTTTTGGGTTCACTTGCCCGCTGCCTCTTCAAAAGTTCTTCCCACCTATCCCCACCTAACAGCTCAACAAATTCGACTAGGAAGAGAACAATCTAGAAAAATTTTTGGTAAAGACCCCCATATTTTGATTGTGCCATATAGCCCAGTACAAATTTCTTGGCTGATTCAAAATAATGATGATTGGGCTGTTGGTTGTGTATCATTCCAGGGAAAGATTGATAATCACTACCCACCCAATAAGCTTTTGCAATTCCTATATAAAACGCCTATTGTTTTCCCGAGGGTTACAAACAGCTCTCCTATTTTTAATGCTAATTTAGTTTTTACTGATGGCTCGTCTAATGGTCGAGCAGCCTATTCAATTAATGGTGCAATTACTCAGATTTCCACTTCCTATGTTTCAGCACAGTTGGTGGAATTGCAAGCTATCATTGAGGTCTTTAAGGCCTTACCAAATTCCCCTTTTAATTTATATACAGATAGTTCCTATCTTGCCCATTCTGTTCCCCTATTGGAAACTGTTCTGTATATAAGACCCACTACCAATGAAGCCCCCTTATTTTCCACTCTTCAGAGCCTCACTCGCAGCCGCGTTTGACCATTTTTTCTTGGGCATACACGAGCACACTCTGGATTGCCAGGCCCTCTAGCACAAGGCAATGATTTGGTAGATGGTGCAACATAGCTTGCGGGGCTGGCACAAAAAATTACTACAGTCTTTTTGGATCCCCTAACTCAGGCCCAACAGGCCCATGACTTACATCATCTCAATTCTCAGACCCTTAGGCAAAAATTCAAGATAACTAGAGAAAAAACAAGGCAGATAGTTTGAAATTGTAAAGGCTGTGTAACATTTCTACCAGAGGTACATCTAGGAGTTAACCCCCGAGGCCTTGTCCCAGGAGAAATATGGCAGATGGATGTAACACACATTAACGCTTTTGGTAAATTAAAGTATGTCCATGTTACTGTTGACACATATAGTGGATTTATATTTGCCACGCCACAGGCAGGCGAGGCTACCAAAAATATTATTAGCCATGTTTTATCATGCTTAACCGTATTAAATCAACCTAAGGCAATAAAAACTGACAACGGGCCTGAATATACCAGCAGTAGTTTTAAACAGTTTTGTTTACAATTGGGCATTAAGCATATCACAGGCATTACTTATAATCCTCAGGGTCACGGAATTGTTGAGAGCTCATCAGATGCTCAAAAATATGATTACCAAATTACAAAGTAATGGGGGAATTCTGTTCCCTATTACAGGAAATTACAAAAATTTGCTCAACCATGCACTTTTTGTATTGAACTTTCTTACCTTAGACAAAGAGGGAAAATCTTCGGCAGATCACCTATGGCATCCCGCTACCTCCCAAAACTATGCACAAGCCCTTTGGAAAAACCCATTGACCTTTAAGTGGCAGGGTCCCGACCCAGTCCTTATTTGGGGAAAAGGACATGCCTGCATTTTTATGATACTACTGCAGGAAATGCCAGATGGCTTTCTGAAAGGCTAGTAAAACAATTTAATCTGCCCAGGGATCCCTCTGATCACCCTGAGGAAGCATCTAATTGTGCTTAATTTCAGAAAATGCTTTTCCTGTGGCTGCTACTGAGCCTCGGCTCTCAGGCGTCAAATTCATCCCGTATCAACCTTTTAACTACACCTGGCAAATTACAATGAGGCTGGTGATGCTGTCAATTCCTGCTCCACCGTGAGTCACCAGACACCCTGGCCCCCTTTAGAAGTTGACCTCGGTGCCTTAGCGCTCGGGGCCAATGAAGCCTGGGGCACACCCACTCATTTTTTTCCTCAAACTAAACCAGTAGACAGAGACACCCACTATCATACTCAGCCAGGCTGTGGCAGACCCTGGGCTAGAACCTTCTTAACTATGGCACCTATCTATGTTTGTCCAGGAACACATAGAGACCACTCCCCACACCTAAAGTGTGGCTTGGCCCTCGCTATTTTTGTGCCTCTTGGGGCTGTGAGACCACAGGAGACGCCTACTGGCGCCCTTCGTCCTCTTGGGATAAGAGTCAAAAGAAAAAAATCCTTCCCGCTACCACCTTGACAGCGGACTTGTACCCCTTGAGGAGCAGTGTCGAGGTCACAGGTGCAATCCTCTCTTGATAATGTTCACAGACTCAGGCAAAAAGGCCCATTGGGAAAACCTCTGAGGATTCGAATGGGGGCTCAGACTTTATATTTCTGGAAAGAATCCTGGTCTCACTTTTAAAATTAAGCTACTTAAAACTAACCCCTTTTGTGATAGCAGGGTCACCATAGGCCCAGGTCACCCACGCAAAAAATTCCCCCCACTTCCCTCTGTTAAGCCACACTCCGCAAATTTCAGCAAAACCCTTTCCCCTACCCCATTTCAGCCCACTCTTCCCCCAAGGCCTTCTTCTTCAGCAGAGGTAATGCTTTCATTATTAAATGCCTCAATACTTGCTGTTCAGGAGGCTAATTCCTCACTTGCGGAGGACTGCTGGATTTGCTATTCCCCACAACCTCCCTTTTATGAAGGAATTGCTTCATTTGGGACTATTATACCCACCAATGAATCTAAAGAGCTACGCTGGCGTCCTACTCCTGGACAGGGCCTTACCCTTGAGAGCGTTTCCTGTGTAGGTCTATGACTCTTGGGACCAAGGATGATTCCCCCTCCTCCCCTTAGTAGTATTTGCAATTCCTCCGTAATTGTTAATGCCTCCTTTTGGTTTTTTGCCGCTCCCAATGATTCATTTTTTGTCTGTTCTTCCGGATTGACTACATATGTTTATACCCCTACATTTCTAGCTCATAAAGATTTTTGTGTGTTAGTTAAGGTTCTCCCTTGCCTCACTGTTCATTCATCTGGAGAATTTCTTGCAAAAAGATTCATTTGTGCATAGACCCAAAAGGAGAGCCCGTGACTGCTATAACACTCACCGTTCTTTTGGGCCTTGGAGCTGTGGGTGCGGGGACTGGGATTGCCTCCCTAGTCACCTCTGGACAGCATTTCAATGAGCTAGCCAGAGTCGTTGATGTGGACTTGACAAACCTAAAGGAAGGCATGAAAGACCTAACGGACTCCCTAGCTTCCCTTTCTGAAGTGGTCTTACAAAATAGAAGAGGCTTAGATCTTGTCTTCCTCCAACAGGGAGATCTATGTGCAGCATTAAAAGAAGAATGCTGTTTCTATATGGACAAGACAGGACTGGTTAGGGACAGCATTAGACGGATAGAAGAAAATCTTAAAAAACGACAAATGGAGAGAGAAAAGAATGAGGCTTGGTATCAAAATTGGTTTTCCACTTCCCCCCTTGTTATGACTCTCCTTCCCTCCATTCTCGGCCCCCTTGTTGGCCTTCTACTTCTCTCATTTGGACCCTGGGCATTTAAAAGATTAACTGATTTTGTTAAAGGACAGGTCGAGTCAGCCACTAGGCGGACAGTGTCGGTCTACTACCATTGACTCGATACAGCTGAGGCTGGCCAGGAGCCTCTGGGCTCACCCTCATCTGCTCTTGATTTTTCTCAGCTGGCTCAGAGTGCCCCTCAGAGCCGACTCCAAAAATGGCTGCAAAGACATCAATGACGAATTAGTGTGATGCCAGGGCCAGATGCACACCATAAGGGCTGTGGTCACGACCAATGATGGGAATATTGTGGGTCCATGTCTTGGGGGCACACTCTTGGTAGGAGTGCCAAGAACGGGTGCAGCCCACGTGGCCTAAGACAAGCGTGCCACCCAAATAAATAATGGTGCTGGACCTGGGGGCACATCACGAGTGCCTAAGACAGATGCTTCACCCTTTTTGGTATAAGAGAGGGGGAGATGTTGGGAACGGGCAAAGCCTTGAGCAGAAGGCTCCCTTCCCTCGCTGAGAAACTGCTGACCCTTAGAAGATAACAGCCGTGCAGCTGGAGCCGGACATTCTGAGATAACCACAGAGGCGCCCAGGCGGAAGGACATTCCGATATAACCACAGAGGCGCCCAGGCGGAAAGACATTCCGAGATAACCACAGAGGCGCCCAGGCGGAACCACTCCACCCGAAGCAACGTTACCTTCCCCCTCCCTCCTTTCTCCTGCTTTTAAGCTGTTACATTTCGCCCATTAAATCAGACCTTGACAAGGACACTGCTTGGTCTCCTTCTTCTTTCTCACCCATTTTTCTTTCAGGCTTGGTTCCCCTTGGACCCCACGAATAACTAGGTCCTGCGGGTCGGGGCACAAATTCCACCTTCACAAAAAAGGCTTCTCAGATTTTCTGGGCCCAGCACCCAAGGAATGATGTTGTAATGTTGCCTTAGGACTTGTGCCCACTGAAGACATTGCCATCACAGGAGCTTAATGGAAGGCCATCTATATAAGTAAGCCTCTGTCATACTAATCAATACATAGGCCGCTTGGACTATGCTTCCTGTGGTGCTTTATCTTTCTCAGATCTCTGATGGGGCTGAAGATCAGTTTAACAGCAGAAACCAAAGCATCAGCTACCTTCTCAAAAAAAAAAAAAAAGTAAAGTTTATATAGAGTCTGAGGATCCAAGAAAATGTTTGAAGGTTGGTAATAAGAAAATGATTCAAGCTATATAAAAACTCTACTCCCCTACTATGCTACTGTTATATTAAGACTATTCAGAGCTTTAACATAAATCAGATTTTAAATTGTCTCCCAAGACAATTTGTATCTTTTTGTAAACTTAAAAAGATTCTTGTAAGCTTCAGGAGATCAGAATCCACAGATCACGCTCCAGATAAATACCGCTTATCAACAGCCCATTTCCCAGCCTACCTATTCCTGAGAGTGGGATTCCTCCCCTGGTTTTGGGACTTCCCTCCTCCAATTACCAAGACCATGGGCCTAAAAGTCCATGGTCCTAAAGGTTTCAAACATACACTGAGGAAAAACTTTTTTTTTCTCCCTAAATTCCTTAATTTTATCTTCTGCCCCTAACATATGTATGTTCCAGCATCCTGTTTGCTCAAGAGCTGCATCCAGAAGTCAGGTGCTCTGACCTAAACCTCACGGACTCATCAGCTGGACCTGCAGTTTCCTAGCAGCAGAGGGCCTCATAGATGTTGGACAGCAAATACAATAACCTGCTCTAAACGACTTGGCCGACATTCTAGACTTTTTCCTCAAACCTACCAACCCCCCACCAAATCAATGTCCCCATTTTCAGCTGAAGCAGCCAAAGATGATTCTTTAGCCATTATCCATTTATTATCAACAAAAGGCAGGGACGTCAGGTCTCTACCTGTTGCAAAGCACAGCAGGCATCCCCTGTCCTCTCCCAGAGGCCCTTCCAGACATATGGTTTCCCCTCTCCCTTTTCCCTTCCCCCTTTTCCCTTGCCTTCACTCTCTTTGCCCTTCCTTTCCCCCACCCCTGTCTCTTCTCTGCTCTCTTCCGCCTTGTTCTGTGTGTTCATGTACCTCTCTCTGCGAGTGCTTTTCTCTCCCGTCCCGTCCTGCGCTGCTCCCAATAAATTTGCATTTATATAACACAGCTTCATCTCACCATTAGCTCATTTCAATATTTATCAACCAATAAATTCTCTTTAAGAACTCACCTTTTGTAATGATTATGCCAATGTTTCTTATAGATGTCCTGATAAGTTAATTAAATCTTTCTGAAAACAGTTAACTATTTGTTGCTTTTTGTTTCCTTAAACTGTAAGTAAGATGGAGTGGCTTGATTATGTGATCTACTTTAACTTACAAAGGACTAAGGGTCAGTAGTAACAGTTTAAAATGAAGAAAAAAGAGTTTCTCTGTTCAGCCTACACAAAGACAGCATTTAACTGTAGTTGAAATAATGGCAGAATGAGATGCACATACATGCTCTAAGTGACGAAGATGACAGCAGCAACAGCAGTGCCCACAGTTCTATTACACAGCAGAAACAGACACCACAGTAGCAAACCACACAATCCAGTAATACTACTGGCACTATAAGCTTTCACTAACCCTAAGCTTTTGATAATATTTACTCATTATTACTACTGTTGTCATCTGAAAATTTTATTTCAAGAGGTCTTAAAAAGACTAAGATAACACCATCCTGTTCTGACTCCATTTTGTGTTCTTAGACAGTTCCTAGTACTTTGCCTCTCCCACTTCCCTAAATAGTCAAGTCTGCCTTGGCAACAAATTTAAGCTTTTCATGCCTTTGACCCACTGTCCAGATGTATTAACCAAAAATAGCTGGGACATTCTGTCTGAGATAACTACGATGCTATGCTCTCCCAGGAATGAACACTTCAAGGTTATTCTGGTCCTCCTCTAACTCTAATGTAAATTATAGTGTCTTTGTGGGTTTTGTCTTTAAACACTATCCCTCCCTGAGCTTGAGCACCAAGAGACTTGCCAGAGACAGAAGCCTGCTCTTGATCCGGCCTTCAATTTAAAAAAAAAAAGAGCCTTAAACTTTTTCATTAGCTTTGTTAGTGTGGTGTGTCATCACAGTCTATACAATAAAGTAACACAAAGTATACAGCTCTGAAAGTGTAAGACTTGAAAGTTACAACATAGTACACACACTAACAGGAAAAGAGGTAGTATGTGGAAGAGAAAGTAAACCCTATAAAATTTAATGAGCAATGTGATGAGTCTTTTAAAAATTATGTTACAATGGGGATTTAATGCAAGATACAAAAACAAAGCAGTAGATAAAATTTAATTTACACATAATCCAGTCACAGAAAAAAGCCAAAGTATCTATATCTGCATCTTCATATATCATTCAGATAGGATCTCCAGATAAGAACTTTGAAAGGTGGCAAATTAAGCAAACTTTCCCTGAGTGTTCTAACTATTTTGTTGCTGTTACCATTTTAGACCTACATCTGGACTGTCTATTCAATAATTGCTTCTACCAAAAAAAGATCACCTCAAAATAAAATGCACAATCTCACAGTACATGAATCAGGAATCTGAGAGTGGACTAGGTAGATGGCTCTGTACAAGTGCCTATCATGTACTCAGGCTGCTGGCTGGCTACTGTCATATAAAACCTTGACGAGGGCTGGAGGGTATTTTCTAAAATGTCCAGGTAACCTGGCTGTAGGCACAGCAATCATTGCGATGTAGGCTGCTCCAAATAGGTGCTTGGGTGTCGGGAGCTGGTTGCAGCCGCTTTGGCAGCTGCTTTGATATTTAAATCTCAGTGTGGAAGACAGGCTTCTACCAGGCCTTCCCCTGGAGTCACGGAAGAATTTGCAAGTCCATTGCCTTTTGTTTTGTAACAGCAGGTGGGAGAGCTTGTTAAAATCACAGCTCCTGCTTCACCTCCTTGTGGAGTTAACCCATTGTGTTGACTGTGTTTTA
>CM053750.1:2964553-2978989 GCA_028658305.1 Pachyuromys duprasi | reverse complement strand
GTACCCAGATGCAAAGCTTCACAAAATAAAATATTAAATATTTTCATCGCAGCTAAGTTTTAAACTTGATTCCTTTTTACTGTTTAATGGGTTTCTCCCCTTAAACTTGAAGATTCTCTAAAACTTGTGCTTGCTCTACCAGTATTAATATTTTCTACATTTTACTCAGTCTTTCTTCTTACACCAGAACTGAGATGTTTAATCATCTTTATCTCCTTGATTAACGTGTCTTTTTTTTTCTTAATCCTATAACGTCTATCTGAGAGTTGACAGCCAGACTACATTGGCATTACTCCAGGTTTGTGTGCTCCAACATAAATTCAGGCTTTCTCTAAATCTTCCTGAGGATGAGGAAATAAAAAAGAAATCTGTTTCCATTATTATTAATTGATTAAATTATAATACATTTATAGCCTATTTAGTAATCTAAAAAATTTTAAAGTTCTAAATTTCCCCACATTAAAAAGATAAGCAACATATATTTAAAAAATAAGTTGCAATGCATTCTTAATACATAGTCTCACTTAAATGAAATAAATGTGCATAGGATAGAAGCAACTGAAGATGCACCAAACTGTGGATCTAGGTGGGGGACTTGTGTTACCATACTGTTAAATAAGCTTGTAATGTCGATATGTTCTTTTGGTTTTGGTTCGGAGGCAGGGTGCTACTGCCTGGCCCATGCTGGCCTTGAACTCCTGAACTGCTAACCCTGCTGTCTGAGCCCCTCCAGTGTGGGTATTACAAGAATGTATCACCATACTTGCATTTAATTTTAAAATAATGAGAATATAAACTCTCAACATGAAAAGGGAACTTGGCTCCTGCTATGTATCCACAGGGCCTCCAGGCATAATGCTGTTGAAATTCTAAAACCACAAGCTATGGCTCTTTACCCATATACTAAAAGTAATCAGAGCTTAAAGAAAGCTTGATTCTCCCCTGACACTTAATAGCCCAAATTACTCTGCGTCAAACCACAGGGCTCATTATCTGCTCTGTACTCAGGTACAAGAGAACAAGAGAAACTTCTGATAAGAAATTCTTTCCTATATACTAAAAAACCTAATGATATGCCTTCTTATGTAAATTGAGAAGAAAATAATTTTAACTTAATCCCTTGTAAACTCTACCCAGTACTCGTAAAATGAGCAATCTAGCTGCGAAAGGTACACGATATCTTCTAGATGTTGGTATTTGGTGAGATGATTTGAATTTAACACAATCAAGATTGTTACAGGTGACTACAAAAGTCATATTCAGATATTCATACTGTGTAAATACACTTGTCCTACTGAAAGATGGTTGTTTCACAACCTAGATAACCTGAACTTTTTAAACAGTAGGAAAGAAAAGTCACCTGTTCTATCTGTGTGCAATCTTCATCTATCTGAGACATAGCAGGCTGTACTTCTAAACATTCATTTCCACCAGTAACACAGCTGCTTTTCTCTTGTTCTTGACAGACAGGACCTACACCAGCACCTGGTAATGTGTTGGTGGTTGCCAGGAAGTCAGCTGGCAATGCAGCAACATCCTTCATGTTTTCTTGTACATCTTTATAACATGCTGACAAGGCATTCAAATGGCCTGACACAGAACTCAAGGAGCTGCTCAACGGGTTCAACAAATCTTGAGGATTGAAGTCATTCATTATTTCAAGGAGCGTTTCCTCTTGGGCGCCTCCTGATGACTCTAGTAACCTTCCTAAAGCAGACACAAATGTTTCAAGAGACTTTTCTTCATCTTTGGTTTCTTTAGATGTCATGATCAGTGTTACTTCCTCTCCAGGCTCAGAAAATGTATCCGTTACTGCTAAGGTCTTCACTGGCTCTGTTAATGATTTCTCCTTTAGTGTAACCAAATCAGATGCCATAAGAGAAGTACCTGAGAGAAGACTAGTTTCAGGGGAATCTATGTTTTCACTTAGCTCCTGTGTATTACATAAAACATAAAGTAACATTAAAAATTAGATTCATAACTCATTTTGTTAGTAATTTATTTTTACCAACTGTCTACTTCATCCATAAATAAAAAGAATATTCCTTACTACTTTCCTATATGAAATTAGTAATGCCTGAATATATGGTTAAATGGACCAAGAGTGACAACTGTATCACAGATAACAAATTATCTCTTCAACTAAACTTTAATTATCTGCTACAACAAAAGAGACAGATGCTCTGGATATTTAAATTAAGAAATGACCTCAATATTTTAGTTTAAGTAATGGTATAAAACTTTCTTGTGAAATATTTCTATCAGTCATAAAAATTATAAAATTGATATAATTTCACCTTCTGAATAAACATGCAAATATGAAATAAGAAAATGAAATGAATAGGAAATCAGAAAGGGAAATAAAATGAGGGTGCAATTCTATGAAACTTTATGAATTCTGATTTTAAATTGATAACTTGTTTTTTTAATTTTAAACAAACAAACAAACAAGAAACAACTCTCCCAGTGAGTTTATTTTGAAAGGCAATACTCTAACAGATTATTCTTGTTCTTACAAAGCTTCCAATGTCCAATATTAGAATCACTCTTAAAGTTGCTATCCAAATTAGCTGCTATGCTACTCAGAAAAATAATATACTTTATAGGTGTCGAAATTTATAGTTTTAGTCACTTTTGTTGTTCCTCCTGTGGAGGAGTTTTAATCCAGCAACATGGCTGCTGTGGCAAGGGATCGCATCCAAAGACCTTCTAAGTCTATGTGATCAAGCTGGAACAGAGGCAAGCCCTTGGCACACAACTTTAATCCCAAACAATGAAAGAAAGTTTAGTTTATAGAAGAAAGCAGCAATGTTTGAAAGTGACGTCTAATTGAGGGAAAGTCAAAGGATGAATCAAAGAATGAGAACAGAATGAGCCGGGGATGGGACATGTCCAGCTCTCATGAGACCAGGAGGCTCCCTAAGAGCAGCGCAGGGAGAGTAATGAGGTTACTAGGAGTAGCACACTTAAGAGTGTGTGGCAGTTTTACCGGGACAGTTTTACAGACAGGTTGCAGAGAGAACAAGCCAGAGAATGAAAAGGAACCAGAAGATTAGAACATAATGCCAGAGTTAGTTTGAGGTGAAGCGGAGCAATTCAGTCAGAAGCAGAGAGAAGCCAGACTGAATCCGTCAGCTTAGTGAAGAGGTTGAACCAGAAGAGCTGAGTTGAACCAGCCAGCAAGAGTTCAGAAAGAGCTAGAAAGGGTAAATTTATCCAGCAATAAGTCTCAGAGGCTGAAAGCATTCTAGGCCTAGGTTAGTAGATGGAGGCTGAAAGCTGAAGCCTTCAAGGTTCAGATTATTGAAGATTAGATTAGGAGGCTAGAAGCTTCCAGGCCTAGGCCTAGGGATAGTTAGATCAGAGAAAAAAATGCTCTGGGCTCAGCTCAAGCCCTGTATTTGTATAGATTTGGTATGGCACCTATTTTATCCCCTTGTCAGAGGAAATACACCCCCACAACATGTCCACTAACTCTCTGGCAAGAAGTGTTATCGTATCCTTAGACTGCTAATAATTTGTTCTAAGTTGGATTTAAAAAAGTAAAAAAAATAAAATAAAATAAAAACCAAAACCATATTCTATGTGCCGCCGTCTCCCATGTCTATAGCATACAGTACCTAAGAAGATACCTTTATTTATCTGTAATGCTAACTACTTTCTTATAAGCTAAGAAAACCAAGAACTGGATCCTACTTTATATTTGAGTCACATCTCAAGGGTTCCCTGCTATTTAAAGTCCTTTTATTTTATTAAATTCAGAACACTAAGGTGTACCAAGCAATAGCCCCATAGAACTTAATACATAAGAGTAGCTAACCTTCAGGGAAGGGGAGCAATAAAGAGTTTTGCTGATTTTTTCTAAAAAAATTTTGGTGAGACAAAATTAATCAAGTTGCTTACCTATAAAGTTTTTCAAAATATATAAAGATCTAAGATGCAATGGTCTCCAAACATTTTATTTAAAAGTTTGTTTTCAGATGATATATTGGGAAATACTCACATAGACAGTGAAAAATAAGTATCAGAGAAGAAGCAATTACTTTGGTCAACATTACTACTCACATGACACAGATCCAAAATCAAGAAAGGACTTGAAGCATGAATGAATGACTTATGAAGGGAAGGAACAGCATACATTTATTCTGATACAAGTAGGTGCCAGGCCAGAAGTCATCATTGCTCATGGTCTTTATAACAGCTCCTTGAAACATCTCTCTGTAGGTGTACAGATTTTAGTATGTTTATCCTATATTCTATGTCTAATATCTACTTATAAGTGAGTATATACCATGTGTGTACTTCTGCTTCTGGGATACCTCACTCAGGATGATCTTTTCCAGTTCCCACCACTTGCCTGAAAATGTCATAATAAATGTCCTTGTTTTTAATTGCTGTGTAGTATTCCATTGTGTAAATGTACCACGATTTCTGTATCCATTCCTCAGTTGAGGAACATCTGGGTTGTTTCCAGGTTCTGGCTATTACAAATAAAGCTGCTATGAACATGGTTGAGCAAATGTCCTTGTTGTGTATTTGAGCATCTTTTGGATATATGTCTAGGAGTGGAAGCTAATCAAGAAGGAGGACTCTGGGTAAGATGATCAATCCTCATTCAGAAAAGCAAATGGGATGGACATTGGAAGAGGGAGAAAACAGGGAACAGGACAGGAGCCCACCACAGTGGCCCTCTGAAAGACTCTTCCCAGCAGAGTATCAAAGCAGATGCCAAGACTCATAACCAACTTTTGGCAGAGTGCAGGGAATCTTATGAAAGAAGGGAAAGATGAAAGACCTGGAGGGGACAGTAGCTCCACAAGAAGAGCTATAAAAAGATCTGGGTACATGGGTCTTTTCTGAGACCGATGCTCCAACTAAGGACCATTCATAGAGATAACCTAGAATCCCTGCACAGATGTAGCTCATGGATGCTCAGGCTCCAAATAGGTTCCCTACTAATGGGAATAGAGACTGTATCTGACATGAACTCAGTAGCTAGCTCTTTGATCACTTCCCCCTGAGGGGAGAGCAGCCTTACCAGGCCACAGAGGAAGACAATGCAGCCAGTCCTGATGAGACCTGATAGGGTCAGATGGGAGGGTAGGAGGACCTCCCCTATCAGTGGACTTTTGGAGAGGGACATGGGAGGAGAAGAAAGAGGCCGGGTGGAGTTGGGAGGGGGCTACAGCTGGGATACAGAGTGAATAAGTTGTAATTAAAGGAAAGAAACCTCTCTGTCAGTACTTTATAGATACAAACAAGAGTTACCCCTTGAAGCCACATCCACTCCAAATCCTCTGGCTCAAACCTCAGCAAAAAAAAGCTTGGTAATTAGTTATATAGAAGGGACAGCTAAGATGAGATAGCCAGGTTAAATAAGGTGAGCCTAGAAAGTCCATTACTTGATATCTTGAGGGAGGATGTGAATCCACTGTGGGCAGAGCCAGTTCACAGCACCAAGTAAAAAGCAAAGACAACACAGGCCCTTAATAAACATTAGCAACAGGACAATGAAAAAACAAGCCTGAAATAATAAAGAAATGAGGTTAACATGAAAAACAACAAAAAAGGTTATAATCCATCTTCTGGGCATATATAATACCAAATTGTACACTTCCCTAAACATAGAATCAGAGACTTGCAATAGTGGTAAAGAACACAGATCAGAAAATTACTAAAGATAATGAAGAATAAATACATGAACAGAGTTTTAGACAACATTTTCCTCCCCAGGGACTATCTTTCATGGCACCAGAAAGCACCATGCAAACTTACAAGGCAGGGAAGGAACGAATAATCCTACCCAGATATAACAACTCTGAACCATAACAATGACCAGCACGGCACAACAATCTTAATGGTGCAATAATGGCAATAGTATATTGTTGAAAACCAACAGCTCTTTTGTTGGACATAAGACATGTCCAATAAGAGTTCCTTGGCACTGGAAACCTAGACAACTATTCTGGGCTAGTGAGGTCAGGGACCTTAGAGGAGACCCTACAATTGCCACTTTACTAAACCAGCATGATTCCTAAATACATTCTGAATATTTACAAAAAAATCCTCTTTGCAACACAAGGAGAAAGTTACAGAAAAACCCAACTGATCAAAATATGGAGAACAATCAATAGATCTACAAGACAACCACTGCACTTCAGGCTCAGGGATTATTGAAGAAGAGAGGGCAGAAAGACTGTAAAAGTCAAAGGAACAGAAAGTTTGCTGTGAGATTTTATCTTCTAGAAATGTCAGAGAGGCTATACCCATAATTTCATCAACATGACCTGAATAATGATGACACCAATCAACTTGTTAACATGGAAGGGAAAGAGTTTGTGGGGTCTCAGCCCTAACCAAGGAACTACAGACAATGGGGGAATGCTGAGAGTGGAAGAAATGGTCTTCCCCAGGGTGGCCAGCTCTGAGGTCACATACATACAGGTAACATTATACAAACTGGACAAGCTGTAATACATTTAGGAACATAGACACACACACAAAAGACTTTGAACTTAAGACTCTTCTGGGTGTTGAGATTACAGGCCTGCATATAAGAAGTATAAAAACAATTTTTTTTTAAAAAAGGCCATGAATTTGAGAGAGAGCAGGCAAGTAGAGCACATGAGAGAGGTTAGAGGAAGGAAAATGAAAGAGAAATGGTGTAATTATAACTTCGAAAAATATTATAGCTGTGTAGTAGTGGCATGCCTTTAATCCCAGTACTTGAGATGCACAGACAATTGGATCTTTGTGAGATCAAGGCCAGCCTGGTGTACAGTGAGAGTTCCAGGACAGCCAGGGCTACAAATAGAGACCCTACCTCCCCCTACTCGCCTCCCCATACACACCAAATTTATTAAAAAAAAAAAAAAAAGAATAGGTTTCTAGCTATTGATGTGATTTAGTCATCCTAGAGGAAAGTCTAAATAAGCTTGAAATTTTAATCAACATGACTTTTAAGAAATCTAAATCCACAATCTATAGAGCCGATCTTGGTTACATAAACCAACCTTTTCTGGGTGTGGCAAATTTTCACAATTTTCAGCTTCAGGCCCTAGAAGAGAACAGTATGCATTTATTCTAGTTTTATTCAACCAGGATTTTATAACAACAAAACTTAAATAACTTAAATGAGCTTTCTTAAATAACTCAACAGACATATCAAACATTTTATAAATATATCAATTTATTGATGTAAACATTATTTATTTAGAAAATAATAAAATTCTTTATTTCTTGGGCTGGGGATAGAGCTCATCTGGTAGAATGCCTTCCCTGGGTTCTATCCCTAGTAAGCCTTAAACCCTTAAACTAGGAGTGATAGTGCAGCCCCCCTATAATCCAGTACTCAGGAGAGGGGTCAGAAGCTCAAAGCCACCCTAGGATGCCCAGTGAGATCAAGACTAACCAGGGTTAAATCAGACACTTTGGTTCTTCATTTTTTAAGAAAGAGAGAGGACGACAGTGAGAGGGAGGGAGAAAAAAACCAGAAGCAAGCAAGCAAGCAAGATAGATAGATAGATACGTGGAACACAGTCCATGAATGAATGGAGTTGAAGTTGTGCAAGAAGAATTCTGAATACTTCTGAAACAACTCCAAAAACAAACAAACAAGACAGAGGTCTTGAGTGGCCTCAGTTGTTGCAGGATGTTTAATCCCACAGTGATCCCCAAAATTGTCAACTGTAAACCCTGTTTCTTTGGTGTGGTTGAGTCCTATCACACACCTTTAATCCAAGAGCTCTCTGTATACCAGATCAAATAAAGTTAACCCTAGATCAAGAGGCAAAGCAAGAAACCAGCTGAGAGAGATTATAGAAGAGACTTTGAGTTGAGGGGTATTTAAGACAGCATGGAGAAGAAGAAAGGGCTATTAGCTTAAGCTCTGGCTTTAGCTTAGGCTTCAGCTCCTCAGCTCCCTGGCTTTTTGGGGTTTGAGCTAGCAAGCCTTCACCCTTGGGGTTTTTTTTTTGTTTGTTGGTTTGGTTTGGTTTGTCCTTTTGCTACTGGGCTGTCAGCTGAGCTAGTGAGCCTTTCGGTTCGTTTTTTTTTCCATCCAGACCTGAGCTGAGAAGGAAGATCAGCTGGTTACTTTCTCTGCCTCTTTAAGCTAGCAGGTTTTCACCCCAGCATCCGGCTCCTGAGTCTTTACTAGTAAAATAGAACAGTTGGGATTTTCTTTCATTAAAACAACACTCAGTTTCTTCAAAAACATGAACACGGAATTGTTCCTGGAATGTGCTTTCTTGTCCCTCTCAGGTATAGCAGAGAGGAGTGAGTTTACTTTAGCTTATTCATTACAACTGGCTACTGTTATCTGTTTATCTACCTTTATGAAAAAACATGTTCTGCCACAAGCAGCTTGTCCTTGTGATTGTCTACCGCTTGAACTCATGAGAACTTCACTCATGTAACCTTTCTTAACTACTGATGCTTTGAATAAAACTGGTTGTTGCATGTGAGTTTAGGTTCCATGTTCCCAGGTCTAACTGCCAATTAGAGTGGTAAACAATGTGAATCCAAACAGAACTGTAAGTATTTAAAATTAGTTTAGCTAAAGACAAACCTCTCTATTTCTATTGCATTATTCTAAATATTTATTTCTCAGAGTTACCATCTCTTCTGTGATAGGTAATAGAACTTAAATGAATTTAAGCTATCTGCTATTAGATGTGACTACTTCATGTAGGGCCAAGAGGAATCAGAGGATCATCGAGATTCTGAGATTTCAATTCTATTGTCCTGTTCTCAGCCTATCTCCTCTAAGTGATGCTGGATCAGAGCAACTCACACCAAATTAGATTGAGGAATGTCATTAGAATAGAATGATCTCCTATTCTACATCCCTTCTGCCTTCTGCCTTCATTTTACCATTAAGATACAAGTAATCTGATATAGTTGGGTAGAATTCACAACTCACTGATGCTTCAAACAGTGACTGAGTCATTCTCTTGGTTTCTTCTGATAATAGACAAAATCTACCCAGCTAACAAAAACAGAAAGTAATTAACTGCTGAATCTCAGAATACATCCATCCTTGCAGGCAACACAGGTTTACAGGGAAGAAACAACGCATAAATATACCTGCTAAACTTCACACCATCCAAAACTCTTACGTTTTGGGGGTGGGGGGAGACAATGTAGGGAGTGGTTGCTTCAGTTGTTTTATCTTTAGTGTTCTGCTTAACCTTGCCATTTGATAATAATAGTACAAAAATTAAGAAGGTTAAAATCTGGCTGCTAAAGCCAGCGTGATCGCTCATGCCTTTAATCCCATTACTTCAAAGCAAAAGAAGTGATCTCTGTAAATTCGAGGTTAGCCTGGTCTACAAAGAGAGTTCCAGGACAGCCAGAGCTACTCTAAACAGAGAAATCCTGTCATGAAAAAAGAAAAAAATCTGGCTGCTTTTCTAAAAGATATACATTCAATTCCCACCATCCAGCATCTACATGGTAGCTCACATCTGTCTATAACTCCAGTCCTAATGTATCTGACAACCTCTTCTGGCCTTCACAGGCACCAGGTACACAAGTAGTACAGACATACATGCAAGCAAAACACCACACACACAAAAAGAAATTTAAAAATTTTTAAGAGATTAAAATAATAACATTGTATTTCTGCATAAGATGATCAGTAAAAATCAGTCAATATTTAATTTTATTACTGTTTTAGAACCAATATTTAATCACATTATTCTTTTAGAAACTTTTGTGTGAAGTAGCAGTGATAAGTTCTATAACCCTTATCTTTTTTGTATTCTTCCCCGAGCCACATTTTACTCATTTATTTAGTTTATGACAATTTACACATACAGCCACTTAAAGTTGGAATGTGAGTTGCATTCTCACATATGCTAAACCAGATTTGTAATGATTTAAAAAATAAGTCTACCCATCCCTTAGTATTCACAGAAGACTGACTATAAAATCTCTGTGGATACTAAAACCCTCAGATGCTTAGGTTGACCATATGAACTGATGCACAGTTTAAATTAGAGGCAGCTCCCCTTATACTTGAAACTATGTCTTGATTACGTATGATAGAAAGTGCAATACTTCTACAGTGCAAATCTTACTGTGCCATTATGGAAATAAAGTCTGTGCTTATTTAGCACGGATGCAATTCCTTTGCAAACTTTTCAGTCTACAGTGGTAAGACCCTTATCTGAAGTCATTAAAAATATCAACATTGGGGCCAGAGAAGCGGCGTAGTGAGTGCGAGCACTGCTCATCTCCATGAGAACTCAAGTTTGAATCTCAACTCCTACATGTTGCTGGCTCACAACCATCTGTAACCAGGTCCCTAGGCACCTGATGCCCTCTCCTGGCTTCCACAGGCACTGCATGCTTATGATGAACATGGAGACAAACATGTAGGTAAAATACCCATACACATAAAAATAAAATTTAAATGTTAATACTAATAAATTAAACATAGCTTTAATTATCTTTCAAGATAATTAAAAGGATACATTTTCCTTGTTTAAACAGATTCTTGAAGTTAGAATTAAGAAAAATGAAAAATTCTTTACAATTTCTTTGACTAATAAAGAAAACTAAATAATAAAATAAACAAAAAAGGAAAGAAAAAATCTTTCCCCACATTGTCTTTAACAATCTCATCATAGGGGCGGGACAAGACGGCAGCACTAGGAGGACTCCGCTTCCGAGCTGCAGAACAATATTTTCGGTACAGTGACCAAGGGACTGAACTGTGGGCCCTAAAAAAACAGCGATCCTGTTTCCCAGGTGAGAGGAAGCCCCAAGGGGCGGGAACCGGCCTGGTCCACTCTCAGGACACCCAGCCAGAACCTGGAAGAGATCCTTGGTCTCACAGGCCAGACCAGAATCACACGCCTGCGTGTCCTGCGTTCCCAGGCTGAACAGTGGGCACAAAAAAACTCCAGAGACTGGAAGTCCCAGTCACAAGAAAAACCCACAGGGAAGGAAGGAAACGGGACTGACCTAGGTCACCCAGCCTTCCCCCAGTGTGGTGAGCCGGGTCATAGCTGCTTTGGCAGCTGTTTGAAATGCTAGTCTCAGCACAGGAAGACAGGTTTTTTTCCAGGCCTTCCCTTGGAGACAGGGAAGGATTTGCAAGTCCATTCACCTTTTGTTTGGTGACAGCAGGTGGGAGAGCTTGCTTGAAGTCTCAACTCTGCCTCACTTCCTTGTGAAAATCAACCCCTCCTGTAAACTGTTTGTATAAATAAAGAAGGCTGTCTGCTCTCGTGGCTTTTTGGATGCAGAGCGTATTGACGCTCTAGGGCTCATTAGGGCCATGAGCAAGTGGCCAAAAGCCTCTCGGAATATAATTATGTGTAGTGTGCGTTATTAATTTCAATCCTCACTCCCGACTCAGAACCCCGTTCTGCTCTGCTGGCGGGCTCCGGCACCCCGGAAAAGATCCCACAGAACAGCGCGCCATCTCTGGTCTAGGCTCCACCCCAAGCACAGAGACCTGCTGCGCTCAACTCTCTAACCCAAAAGAGCTGCTCGAACAGGACACCAGAGCCTGGCTTTTCCTGTCGGGAGAAAACCCCACAAGGAAGGAAGCAAACAGGGACTGAGTTAGGGTACCCAGGATCTCCCTGGAAAAGGTCCCCTAGATTGGCGGTGCTCGCACTGCCAGCCCAGAGACCTGCTGAGCACCAACTACTCATCACAGACAGATGTGTGCAACCCACAGCAACAGAGCCTGGGTTTCCCTGTCCCCGAACTGGTGAATCAAGGGGCTGTGGAACCCAAAGCAACCATACGAGGAGCCTGGGGAGAAGGGGCACTAAACCTGATCTGAGTCCAATAGGATATAGGTCAACCGCGGACATCTGTGGACTTCTTGGGAATTGATTCCCAGGCACTTCCCCATAACGGGCGGAAACAGCAGCAAACCTAGCCAAGCCTGCAACAGAATAAGTGGGGGAGATACCGCAGCCAGCAGAAGACGGCAGCGGAGGTAACCCCAGCATTGAAGCAGAGGAGGCAGCCCAAAGTGCACACCGCAACTGGCAAGGAGCATAGTGCTGCATGTTCCAAGCACAGATCTCTGACATTCCCCCACAGCCTCCTCTGAGAGGATAGTTGCTGAGGAAGCAGATAGCGCTTCCCAACGCAGGCACAGAGTGCAGCCTGCCGGGCTTCCAGCTTCCAACACAGAACTCAGGTCAGGGCTCAGAGAGCCCAAAACAGGGAACATGTCCCACCCGCAGCTTCAGCTGCAGACCTCAGAGTCCGGCATGCTGACCCCGCTACAAACTGTAGACCACCGGATATTCAGGAAACCTGAGCAGGAACAACTGAAGCAACAACACACACTCTCCAACCGCTGGTCCCCACTAATCTTCCTGAAGAATTCTACAGACACCAGAGTAAGACAGTCCCAGTCCAAAGGTCAGACTCAAGGAAGAAAGATCGAAGATTATATACAAGCAATGGCCAAAGGACGACATAAGAACTCACCCAACAAAAATCAGGACACCATGGCCCCATCAGAAACACCGAAAAGCAATGGAGATTTTAATTCAGTGGAGACAGGAAAATTATGTTAAAGCTATGCTTATGCAGTTATTACAGGAACAAAAAGAGGAAATGAACAAGGCCCTCAAAGAAATACAAAAGAATATAACTGCCCACATAGAGGAACAATTAGAAATATAGAGAGGAAACAAAAAAAATAGGAGCCACATTCAATCAGATGAAGGAAATGGTACAAAGCATGAAAACAGAATTAGAATTTATAAAGAAAACACAAACAGAGAAAAACCTGGAACTGGAAAACTTAGAGAAAAGATCAGGAACCACAAAGGTAAGCATCACCAATAGAATACAAGAAATGGAAGAGAGAATCTCGGGAGCTGAAGATACAGTTTCTGAAATTGATTCCTCACTCAAAGAAAATCTAAAATCAGAAAAGACACAACACATTCAAGAAATCAAGGATGCCATGAAAAGATGAAACCTAAGAATAATAGGAATAGAAGAAAGAGAAGACTCCAGGCTCCAAGGACCGGAACATATTTTTAAGAAAATCATAGAAGAAAATCTCCCTAACTTAAAAAAAAGAGAGATGTCCATAAACATACAAGAAGCCTACAGAACACCAAATAAGACTAGACCAGAAAAGAAATTCCTCACGTCATATCATAGTCAAAACACTAAACCTACAAAACAAGGAAAAAATATTAAAGGCAGCAAGGGAAAAGGATCAAGTAACATATAAAGGTAGACCCATCAGAATCACACCAGACTTCTCATCAGAAACTATGAAAGCCAAAAGGGCCTGGGCAGAAGTCATGCAGTCTTTAAGGGAACACAGATGCCAATCAAGACTACTATACTCAGCAAAGCTTTCAATCAACATAGATGGAGAAAACAAAATATTCCATGACAAAACAAAATTTAAGCAATATCTAAACAGCAACCCAGCCCTACAGAAGATACTAGAAGGAAAACTCCAACCCAACGAAAATAACTACACCAAAGAAATATAGGATACAATCTCCCAGCAAAAATTAAAAGGGGGGGGGGGAAGCAATGAATCATAGTAAGACCACCAACTCCACAATAAATGGAACTAACAGTCATTGGTCACTATTATTCATCAACATCAATGGACTCAACTCTCCAATAAAAAGACACAGACTAACAGAATGGTTGTACAAACAGGGTCCTACATTCTGCTGCATTCAAGAAACACACCTATGCAACAAAGATAAACACTACCTCAGAGTAAAGGGCTAGGAAAATGTGTTTCAAGCAAATGGACCCAGAAAACAAGCTGGGGTAGCGATCCTAGTATCTAATAAGTTAGACTTTTGACCAAAACTAATAAAAAAAGATGAGGAGGGACACTTCCTTCTCATCAAAGGAAAATTCCAACAGGAGGACATCACAATTTTGCACATCTATGCTCCAAATACAAGACCACCTACATTTGCAAATGAAACATTATTAAAGCTGAAATCTCACATATATCCCAACACCTTAATAGTGGGAGACTTCAACACTCCACTCTCACCAAGGGACAGATCATCTGGTCAGAAGCAAAATAGAGAAACAAGGGCACTCACAGAGGTCCTAAATCAAATAGACCTAATAGACGTCTACAATGTCACCCAAACTCAAAAGAGTATACCTTCTTTTCAGCACCTCATGGAACCTTCTCCAAAATAGACCACATAGTTGGTCACAAAGCAAGCCTCAGCAGATACAAGAAGATTGACATAATCTCTTGTATCCTATATGGCCATCATGGTCTGAAGCTGAACTTCAACAACAGAAACTGCAAAAAGCCTGCACATACATGGAAACTGAACAACTTGCTACTCAATGACAGCTTGGTTAAGGAAGAAATGAAGAAATTAAAGACTTCCTAGAATTCAATGAAAATGAAAGCACAACATACCCAAACCTATGGGACACAATGAAGGA
>CM053750.1:2948349-2964053 GCA_028658305.1 Pachyuromys duprasi | reverse complement strand
CACATGGTATATACTCACTTATATAGACCCATAAGATAGGATAAACATACTGAAATCTATACACCTAAAGAAGATAAACAAGAAAGAGGACCTGGGATAAGAGGATTAATCCTCACTTAGAAAGACAAATGGGATGGACACTGGATGTAGGAGAAAACAAGTAGCAGGACAAGAGCCTACCACAGAGGGCCTCTGAAAGACTCTACCTAGCAGTGTATCAAAGCATATATTAAGACACATAACCAACCCTTTGGCAGAGGGCAGGAAATTATATGAAAGAAGGGGTAGTTAGTTAGACCTGCAGAGGACAGGAGCTCCACAAGGACCAAATATATCAGGGCACAGGGGTCTTTTATGAGACTGTTTCTCCAACCAAGGACCATGTATGGATATAACCTAGAACCCCTGCTTGAATGTAGCAAATGGTAGCTCAATATCCAAGTGGGTATCCTAGTAAGGGGAACAGGGACTATTTCGGACATGAACTCAATGGCTGGCTCTTCAACCCCCCTGCCCTCCAAGGGAGGAGCAGCCTTGCTAGGCCACAGAAGAGGACATTGCAGCTAGTCCTGAAGAGGCCTGATAAGCTAGAGTTAGAAGGAAGGGGAGGAGGTCCTCCCTTATCAGGGGACTTTGAAAGGGGCAGGGAGGAGATGAGGGAGGGATGGGAGGGATAGGGAGGGAGTGCGGAAAGGAGCTACGGCTGGGATACAAAGTACATAACCTGTGTTTAATAGAAAATAAAAATGTAAAAAAAAGATAAACATTTTATGATAAGAGTTGTCATTTTAAAAGCTTTATAAGTTAATTATCTTACATCATTATCTCATTGGAAAATACGTATTTCAAAGAAAAATATGATTAGAGAAGCTGAGGCAATGGCTCATTCGGTAAAGTACTTGTTGCACAAACATGAGGACCTGAGTTCAGTCCCCAATATCCACTCATAGAAAAGCTGGCTATATACAGAAGGATTCCTGGGCTTGCTTGCTAAATAATATAGCCAAACTCAGAAACTCTACATTCATATGATCTAAAACATAAGGTGAACAGTTACTGGAAAAGATACCTGCTCTCAACCTCTACCCTAAACATGAATTGCAAGCGTGTGTGCATACATATACATGTACTTACACACAAAAACTTGAAAATGACTGCTTCTTTAAGATTTAAATATTGATTACAAACTGAAATTTCTTTAGACAATAAAAACTACAAATTTAATAATATTACATTTTTTACAACCTCGAACTTGTCAGGAAGGCATGCATATTCATGTGTGCATGTGGGTACACATGCCTTTGGAGACTAGTTGACCAAGAGTGTCAGTCCTTAGGAGCCATCAACTTTTTTGGGGGGGTCTGGGAGCTCACTAAGTAGGCTAGGCTGACTGGCCAGTGAGCCCCAAAGATCCCCCTAAAGCCACCTCATTAGCAAGCATGTGCTAATGTCTTCTATGTGTATAGGTATTTTGCACACATGTATGTCTATAGATCATGTACATTCCTGGGGCCTGAAGAGGCCAGAAGTGGTGTCAGATCCCCCTTAACTAGAGTTGCAAGCCACCATGTGGGTGCTGAGAATTGAACCTGAGTACTCTGGAAGAGCAGCAAGTTTTGTTAACCACTGACTCATCTCTCCAGCCCCAAATTTAGCTTTTTTACCAGGGATCAAACTCTGGTCATTTACACAACAAGCACTTTGCCCACTGAGGTTAACAGCAAATGTCTTACAGTATAGAGCAAACCAACTATAATGGTTACCTAACTTACTGGTTCTGCTCAACAAGTTCTGGAGCAATAATGTTAGTATGATTCACTTTTACTTCTTTATGTTACTGGAACTTGTTAATATTAAAGTAATATTTATTTTGAACCCTTTTCACCACATAATGAAGAAGAAAGTTCCTATCATTCCCAGTACCAAAGCCAAAGCCAAGACCTTGATGGTCGAGATGGTAGCATTGAAAGACATCCAGACACCCCCAAAATGCCACCCATTACCCAGCTTCTAGTGGCACAAGATCCTGTGGCTAGAGAGTGCAAGTGTTACAGCTCTGGAGACAAAGGCACCCTCGCAGTTCAGAACCAAGGAACACCACAAAGTCGCACTGCACAGCAAACCTCACACAAGAGATTTATTGGGAAAGACACAAAAGAGTAGCTGCCATTCCTGCAGAGAAAAGGATACAAAGAACTGAGTAGGAGGCAGGCTTTATATAAGGTTTCTAGGAAAAGGGGGAGGGGCAGGGCTTTCCAGAGAGGCCCGGAACTGGTAGGATTCTGTGGCCTGATCTTGGAGAAAGCTCAAGGACTGGTGGGATTTTGAGCTCAGGGATTGGTAGATGTCAGAGCTAGGATTTCTATCGTTGGGAAGAGGTTCCATGACCACAGCAATTCTTATTAAGGAAAACATTTCAGTGGAGCTTACAGTTTCAGAAGTTTACTCCCTTATAGCCATGATGGGAAGCACAGCAGCATGCAGGTGATGCGGTGCGGGTACAAAAAGAGAGTGCCACATTGGGCGAGGCCTGAGCTTCTGAGGCCTCAAAGCTCACCCCCTAGTTACACACCTCCAACAAAACCACCACCCCTACTCCAACAAGGCCACATCTCCTAATAGTGCTACTTCTTATGGCCAAGTACTTAAACACTTGAATCTTGGGACCCATTCCTATTAAAACCTCCACAGTAGGAATCTGCGGCCTGACCTTGAGGCAAACTCAGTAATTTGTGGGATTCTGTGGCCTGATTTTAGGGCAAGCTCAGGGATTGGTGGGCTTTTGTGACCTGATCCTGAGCTTTTTTTTTTCCTCTATAGGGCAGAGCTTGGCTATCTGTGTCTAGAGGTGCTGAAAAAGGTCCTTGGAGTACTCTGAGGGTATGGCCTGGCCACTTATGCCTTGAGAGGCTTACCCAGTAGAAACCTGAACTTCCTCAGAATAGTACTCCTAGAGAAAATAAGCTTGATTATTAAACTTTTTTTTTCTGATCACTTGTTCACAGAAAACAACACAACATGTTGTGTTCATCGTTGATTAAACAGGCCCTACAATAATGGTTCTCAAACTTCCAAATGTCACAACCCTCGTGTTGTGGTAATTTGCAATCACAAAATTTTATTTTTGCACCGAGTATGGTAGCACACATCTGCAATCCCAGCACTCGGTGAGGCAGAGGAAGATGGATCCCTGTGAGTTCGAGGCCAGCCTGGTCTAGAAAGTGAGTCCACCTAAGGTTACACAGAGAAATCCTGACTCAGAAAACAAAACAATAATAATAATAAATGAAATGTTTTGTTGCTTTATAACTGTAACTGTCTATTGTTAGAAATTGTAATGTAAGTATCCGATATGCAGTATACCTGATATGCAGTATTACCTGACATGCTTCCCCTATAAAAGTGCCACCTGACTCCAGGTTAAGAACCATTGATGAAGACAAAGCCAACACCCTGGTTTAATGAGCATGGTTTTAAAAAATGCATTTTAGGCATGCACAAATAGCTTAGTCAGAAACCCCACTACACCCAAGGCTGCACCTGATAACCAGAACCTGGTCACTCAAGAAAACCAGACACCCACGCTGCTCACTGGACAGTGTATAAGCAGAGAACAAGAGCAACGCTCTGCTCTGCACATCTGGAGAGATGCCACCTTGATCTGTCCTACAGCTGGACAGTCTCCCCCAGGATCCTGACACTCAAATCAGAGACCTAACCTGGACCTGACCTTCAACTAAGATTTGTAGCATAGGTGAGCAGCCTTGGGGAGAAAGACGTAGGACCATAGTTAGGATTTTAGAACCTTGTATGATGACACTCAGCATAATGAAATATAACCTTTGTTGTACTAACTATGCCTATCTACCTTCTCACTCATGACACCTGGTCAGGTCTGACACAGAGAACAGGATATGTTTAACTAGCTCTGGAATACTGTCAACAAATTAGGATCAACTATATTGAGTCTAGTTAGCTAATTCTGTTTTCTCATCATAAACATTAAATACTTTTCTTTTATACTTCCAGGCTTTTAGAAATTATATCAAACACAAACAAATGTCTTTGACCAACTGTGCAACAGAATCTGGGTTCCTGACTATCTCTTTTATTAGAGCATGGGAACTCCTAAGAGGATTCAAACCCGAATAACCCATTTTCTAGTTTGACTTATAACAGTTTGAACTTCTTAAGAATTTTTCTTTGTAACTTAATACTTTGTCACAGAATACCATCTATTAAGTTTCACTTGGTCAGTGTTAAAACTGTCTCGTTATTATGTACTGACCTAATATTAGTGTAAACTCACACCTTCTATTAGCATGTGGTAACTGGAAGTTTTTACTTCCAATAGTAGAGTAATCTAGAATGTGCAAAGTCTCCTTGATTGGCTTTCAGTTGTCTGCTATCTTAGGACACTGTTCTGTGTCACTTCTTACATGATTTTATGTGGTAAACTGGTGCTGTGTAAGTGGTCCTTCCCTTTTTTGGTGTAATTCTTAATTTCTCCAAGACTGCCTGACTTACTCAGATCTCCTTTCTCCACTTATAGTGACAAACAAAAATATATTAGACTTTATGAACAGATATATACTTAATAAAGAAAGAAAATGGGCTAAATTGTAGTTCAATGCCTTGTTAGGATATGTGAAGCTCTGGAATCAATCCCTAAGCATTAAAAGATGAAAAAACAAAAGAAAAACAGCGCATGTATTAACAGGTCCCTAATTTCAAGTCACAGAAAATTTAACACATCTAATTATAGTCACATTTGTACTGAGACAACCATTTGTACATTTATTTTTTAACTTTTATTTATTAATTGTTTATTATAATTTATTCACTTTGTAATCTGACTGTTGCACTCTAGAAAAAAAAAGATGTTGTTGTTGTTGCCTACATTTAAGCTACTACAGCTTGGCTGGTAGAAGCAAGAACAGATTAAGCTGTTCTTTCAGCACTGCCCACGGACACCTTGGAAACAGTCCTTGCTTTCCAGCAATGACATATATTAGATGTATCTTGTTATCTTCATGCTTCAAGACACATCAGTGACCCTGTATTTAGAATTCATACACCTACAGCAGTCAGATATCATTCAATAAATGTTTATTAGAAAAACTAAAAATAACATAGATTAAAAATTAGGTACTAGAGTGCGTGTATGTATAGGTAATAGCAAGAATAGTAATATAAAGTAGAAGTTTATGAACTTTAACAGGCTTTTTATCATGTCCTTGCGCCCATTTCTGATAATACAAGAACACTGACCACTAAGCGTATTTGCTCCACTGTGAAACAGCAGGCAAAATATCTACTCTGAGGAAGTCACTAGCAAGATACCTCAATATTGAAGGGAAAAAAATGGCTAAATGGTCTACATGAGGCATGTATGCATTTTAATAAGGTCATGAAGAGACAATTTTTATTCTCAAATATAATTCTTCAAAACCAGAAGCATAAAGCAAACGTTTAAAATGAGAGATACTGGGTCCAACTGCCCTGTTTCTCCAATCAGCAGCTGACACACAATTAAAGGTCAGCAACAACTTGACTTCATACTTAAAATACAACAGCCTATTGGAAATAAATCACATCTAATGAGGTCTTTTACTTTTTTTAAAGTTTATTTATTGCATTGATGTTTTGATTGCATGTATGTCTGTGAGGGTGTCAGATCTTCAAGTTACAGACAGCTGTGAGCTGCCATGTGGTTGCTGAGAATTGAACGCGGGGCTGAGCCATCTCTCTAGCCCAATCTTCTACTAGTAAAGAAAAATTCTTACGTATTGCTGCTCATGAAAGCATACCTTCAGTGTTTTGATGGCTCCGTGAAATTTCAGAGTGAGGAAATGACACAGTGACTGCTGGTAATTCCTCTCTAGTTCTAAAAAATGAATTAACGCATTAATAAAAATATACTTTAAAATGGAAAGAAAACAAATAATTGTGGTTTTGTAATTATTATTAATTTGTTAAGGTTAATCCAAAAATAAAGAGTACTAAAAAGGCTAATTGACACATTCAGAAATTTAAACAATTTAATTACATTTAGGTTTGAAAGTGACCTGAGAGATGACTTTCTACTAAATAAGGGTGGCATGGTTAGAGAAAAATGGTTCCAAATTACATAACTTAGCTATCCTCAAATATACTGATGGTCTGGCATTAGAGTTTAGATGTAAGTGAGAGTAACTTGAGAAATCTCTCAGATATTATTTGCTACTTTAAAAATATTTAATAGCAAGTATAAACGGGTGCAGAAAACACTGAAAGGAAGTGGATTAAAATAGAATGAAGGTCATGTCTAATGTGCAAGTTTGATTCTCTACTTTTGGGTAATTAAAAGCTGACTGAAGAGCTGGGTGCTGTGGTGCATGCCTATAATCCCAGGGAGGCAGAGGCAGGCAGATCTCTGTAAGTTCAAGGCCTGCCTGGTCTACAAAACGAGTCCAGGACAGCCAGGGCTCCACAGAGAAATCCTGTCTTGAAAAACAAAGCAACCATCCAACTAAACAAACAAAAAACAGAACAGCTAACTGAAAAAAAGCAATCAGACAGCTATTTTATTTCTTTGAAATAATTTACTATATGCATGCAAAAAGGCATTTTGCTATTTGAAATAAAAAAAATCCTCTTGCTTCATGTGTTTTAACTATAGTTTTTAATATATTAGGCAGAGTATTTAAATCCTTAGCAAGAATAACAAATAGAGCATTTTTCTCCTGTCCAAAACCAAAACAGTCAATAGAAGTTGACTGTTGAAAATAATTAAGCTCCTCAAAGAGAACAATATTTTCTGTGAGCCCAATAGGAAAGAACACCAAATCTGAAAAGAATAAGCTAACTGAAAACAAAATAAAACCACAGTTTAACAAAAGAACTTCCTTTTTTAGTTTTGAGAATTATATCAAGTATTAAAACACAGTTTAAATACACAAAAGCAATTACTAGGAGAGCTAAGAGAGGCTCTACAACCCACTACAGATCCAGAGCAATGGCAAGGAGCCTCCTGGAAAGCACGGAGCTGCTTGGGGACACTGGGCAGCATTGCTCTATCTTTGGAGCCAATAAGCTCAGGAGAGGAGCCTCCTGCTTCTGAATTATGACCTCAGCCTCAGCAGTAACCACTCAGTGTCCATCTCAGGCAGAGACTAGATCTAGTCTGATGTCTCTCCTGTTTTGTTTTTTTGACGGTAGTTTCTTGAGAAATTTTGAAATTACTGCATAGAGAATGTGGCTTTGGGTTTGTTTGTTTGTTTTTTTAATTCAGAAAAACCATCACTGCCTCCCCAGTCAAGGAATAATTTTCATTTACAATTAATAAGTGTCCTCCATCATGTACAATTAGATTGACTTCAGATTCTGAGCTATCTGATTTGAATGAGAATAAAAATGGGGAAGTGATACGGTCCCTATGAGTCCTAAGAATTACACACTGTTTTTATGGGTTTGTTCTGAAAATGTTTTCTGGCTGCCCCAGTTCAGATCATCAATCTGTGAGGACATCTTAGGTGTTTTAGGTTACAGTGATCCTCCATATTCACCATCTTGTTTCAGTGTATTTCAATGACCACTTTTTCAGTTTGTTTCTGAAATACTGATTTCTCTCATTTCTATATGACTTTACCTGTACTGTCCACTAATGGGTGTGCCCATCTTCTTCTCTTTGCTCCCCAAAATACGGGGCAACATTATCATAAACTATTGGCTTATCTATGGTAAGCCCCAAGAAAAACGGAATCATCGTCTGGGCTTTCAGCTTGGGTGGTCCTGGCCCTGCTTTCACTCTCCAGCTGTGTCAAGCAAGCAGGCACGAGCCTAGGCCGAGGGGGTTCAAGCTGGAGGAAGGAGGGTTGCCTGGGCACCGAGCAGCCCCTCCACACCCACTGCGTCTGGGCTGGCCATTCAGCCCTGCAGTATAAATACATTGTCTTTAAATTTTAAAAAAATCAAGGGAAAGGAAGAGACAGCTTTGTAAAATTGAAGCTTCTGGCTGAAGTGGGCCATGGTTAGTGCAGGACCACATTACTGTTCAAAGTGCTGGGAATAAGCAACTGTGAGACAGATGGGGCATCTCTATCACACATCCCCCTCCCCCCAAGGCTCTGACAGCAGCAAACACTGAAATGCTGTCTTCTGGATATAAAATGGCCGTTGCACACATGAACCCACAGCACCTGTGGTCACCCACACAAGACCTGCACAAGATCGAGCCAGTTTAAAATCTAGCATGGGTGAAGGAGGGGCTCCTGAGATCTCAGCCCTAGCTGGGGAGCTATAGGCAACTGATGACTGCTGGAAGAGAGTCACTTTTCTTGGGACCGTGGTCTCTGGAAGGCTGTCCATGACCCCGCTGATGACCCCACACACATGAGCAGCACTAACTGCACTCAGCAGGGTCATTTTTTTAAATTATAAACAGAAGACATGACTTTAAGAGGGAAATATAGTACTGAGGAGTGGATATGATCAAGACACACTGCATACCGGCATGAAATTTTCATGGAATAAATATAAAACCTTGAGGTTTTTTTCCATTGGCAACAATAATTATTAGTTATTTTCTTGAAATTACCAGTTTATTTTTAAGATATTTATTTTTAATTAAGTACATGCATTTGTGTGTACGTGAGTGCTGATCCCTACGAAGGGCAGAGAAGTCAGATCTCTTGACCTGTCTTTACAGGCAGTCATGGACAACCCAATACAGGTGCTAGGAACTGAGTGTGCGTTCTTGCAAAAGCAGTGTGTAAGCTTAAACACTGAGCCATCTGACCAACTGTAAATAACTAGTTTGTCAATTGTTCTTTTGAGTCTTTTAAGTGGGTTTTATGACGTCCAGAACTAAAGCAGGCGCACTTGAGCCTCTCTCGCGACTAATTCACATTGCACAGAAGCGCTTCAAACCTACTGTAATTTTCACCACACTGAATACTGAAAGTATTCTACACTTAAAAGTACACACTTTGTAAAAGCCAGCAACTTTTTAATTTCATCAAACACATTTTTAAGTAAAATTAGCATCATTTCCTTTTTACAGTTAGCACATGCTAAGACCATTAAGCATTTTACTTACCATTGCTTAGCATTATTGGTGCAAACGTAAACACCACAGAAAGAGGCAAATAATGTTAGTATTATTAAGAAAATAGTTTTCCCAGGCCACCTAAAAGAATCTCGGGAGCTACCCAGAGAGTCCGCACGCCGTATTTTGAGAACTACTGTTTTTAAGAAACTGAAAGAACATTGTTTTATTACAGCAGAGACTCTACAAATTCTTCCTTTAAGCTATGCTGTAAGTTCACTTTTTGAATAACATTATCAGACAGACTGAAGTTGCTTTAATCTAATTCTAGTATCACATGAAATTAAATTTATCTTGAATGCTTATAAAACAATCTATTTTACCCCACTAACATTCCACAATATATACTTTTAAAGCTGTGCAAACAGTAACATAATAAATATCCTATAATATAATGAAGCCCAAAGTCATTATACTTAACTGTAACAGAACTTGATTTTGTGTTGTTTCATCTGGAAGATCCTAAGGGGGCGAAAAGTTTTTGTCAAACTGAGAAATTATAATTTAATGAAACAAACCAAAAACATAACACTTCAAATAGCTTACATTAGTGTTTCTTAGCTTTTAAATTTTTTTCACTTCCAATATTATAATATAGTTACAGCATTGCCCCCTCACCTTTCCTCCCTTTAAACTCTCTCTTATACCCCTCTTGCTCCTTTAAATTGATGCTCTCTTCTTTTTTGATTAATTATTGCTAGATATGCATGCATGCATGCATGCATGCGTGTTCCTAAAGACATAAATATAACCTGCTAAGTCTGTATAATGCCACCATTTGGTACTGAACAACCAATGGGTGTGTTCTTCCCTAGAGAAGACTCTCTGGCTCTCAGTAGTCCTCATTTGCCTGTAGTTCTTTGTGTAAGGTTGAGGCCTTGTAAGCTTTTCTTATTGTGCAAAAATAGACATAAAATATGCCATTTTAACCATTTAAATGCATAATTCTAGGGCATTAAATAGCTTGTATTTTTGTGCCATGTTATCACCATGCATTTCCAGAACTCCTTCCTCTGAAACTTTTCAAGTGAAACTTTATGCTCTTTAAACACAAATTCCTCATTTCCTTCTACTCTCACCATGGAAATCTACTTTCTGTCTCTATAAATTTGACTTCTCTATGAGTATCATGGACTAGGAACCATACAGTATTTGTGATTTTGAGACTAGTTTATTTCAACACTTGCATTGTCTCCACCATTTTGGCTATTGTGAATAATATACTTCTATAGAATAATTCTGCCATGAACTAAAATCTTTCCTCAGCTCCCTATTTTCATTTCTTTCAGGTATAGATTCAGAAGTGGAATTATTAGATCATATGGCATTCTATTGCTTAATTTTGGGAGGAATCACCATACAATGTACCATTTTACATTCATACTTGTAATTAAAAAGGTTCCAGTTTTTTAAAACATCCTTCCTAACCTTTATTATCTATTGTTTACTGCCTGTAATAGTCATTCCAATGAGTGTGAATGGTTCCCCAGGGAGATTTAGTTAGCATAGTTTCTTGAGCTTATTAGTCATCTGTATATCTTCTTTGGTGAAATATCTAATCAAATTATTTGCTATTCCCCATCCTTTTTTTCTTTACAGTATTGAGGATTAAACCAGCGGCCTCATGTATGCTAGGTAAGCGTTCTACTACTGAGCTGTAACCTCAGCCCTCATTTTAATTCTTTCACTTTAAGACAGTTAACCAGTATGGCCTTGATTTCACTATAGCCCAGCAGTCCTTGAAGTTGCTATCTTCTAGTCTCAGTGTCCTGTATATGAGAGGTCACAGGACTATGCCAATAGGCCTGGCCATTTTCTCATTTTCTAATGGAGTAGATTTTGTAGCATTTTAAGAATTCTTTATACATGATAGATATCAATCCTATTTGCAAATAATTTTCTCCTCCTCCGTGGATTACTTTCTTATTCTGTTAACATATCCTTTCATGATCAAGTTTTTAACTTTCTTTGGTTTTTTTGTTTTGTTTTTTGGGTTTTCATGTACTTTCCATTATAATTTTATTCTAGTTACTAGTGTTACTCGGTTTATATATTTTATATATTACTTCTAGAAAATAAGTTGGTCAGTGTGCTACTTTTCTCATTATCGTGAAATGAAGATTCTGGCTCAGTGTTCAGAAGGTGCAGTGAACTACAGCAGAAAAGTCACAGTGGCTGGGGCTGGGGTAGCAGACCCTGCGGCACAGACTGTTCACAACCAGCAAGAACCTGTCCTCAGTGACCCACTAGGCTTTACCTTCTAAAACATTCCACAATCTCTCAAAATAGTGCCATCAGTTGGGGACCAAATATTCAAATAAGTGAGACTGTGGGGGGAACATCCAAATGATAACATAAGGTGTAAGCAAAGAGAAAGGGAAATATGTTACTCCATGTTTACCTCCTCATTGATCCATGATTCTGAGGAACAATACTTGTCAGGTTGAGTCCTGATTTTCTTTTCTTTTGTTTTCTGAGACAGGGTTTCTCTGTGTAGCCCTGGCTGCCCTGGCACTCACTTTGTAGAGCACGCTGGTCTTGAAATCATAAAGCTCCACCTGCCTCTGCCTCCTGAAGTACTGGGATTAAACGCATACACTACCACTTCAGGTCTTTTTTTTTAACTTATTATTTTTTTAGACAGGGTTTCTTTATGTAGCTCTGGCTAGTACTCCCGTTTAGACTGGGCTGGCTACAAACTCACAGAGATCTGCCAGTCTCTGCCTCTAATTATTCTTTCTTAAAGACAAAAAAAATTAGACTACTTCAGTACATCAAATGACTGGTTGATTCTTTCACACCCTCACATCATACCAGAAAAACTGAAGCTACTGGGTCCTATTAAAAAAAGATAAAATCCACTGATCTAATTTATCAGTTTAATATTTTACAGAATATTTGCTTTGATCACTTTAAAAAGAACCTTGCCTTAAACATATTGTCAGCATCAAGAAATTTTAGAAAAAAAATTCACTGGGGATACTTTGCCTATTTCTATGATCTATAGATATAGCTTTCTAAAAATAAAGTCATTGGCCTTAATGTACAAACATTTTAACAACCAAACTAACACAATCATATTTTTTTCAAAAAGCACACACAAACACATCGTGGTATATGAGAACTTCTCTATCTTTTCTAATTAATGTTCAGTGTATATGTATACATACATAGCTTAAATGAAGTTATACCACTTGATAATATTCCTCCAAATAGCCATAGACTAACAAAAACTCCAATACTAGGTGTAAGAAATCTTCTTTAGAGTTATTGGTCAGGGGCCTACAAGAGACTTCTAAAACAATATGGATTTTAGAATGCTGCCCTCATTTGTCTCCTATGGGTTGAAGGTAAATCTGGATTGCTGAAGACACTATGCACTTCAGCCATAAGACCCGGAAGCTAAGCTGGATGTTACCTGAAAGTTGCTTCACTGTGGACAAGCATGGAGAAACAAGTGATTGTGGTGAGCCTAGGCAAGAGATGACAGAAACAATTTCGAGCCAGAAAACCAGTTGCTCACAGGAAAGTTGCTGTGAGATTATACCTCCTAGAAATGGCAGGGATGTTAAGATAGCGTAATAATGTTGGTCTCTAAATAAGACCTGAAGAAGTTCACCAATAGATGCATTAACATGGAAGGAAGAAATCTCATGGTGGCCCACCCACAGACAAAGAACTATAGACAACTAAGGACTGCTGAAAGAAGAAGAAACAGTCCGCCTCAGGGAGGACTGTTTTTGGTCGTTGTTGTCGTTTTGTTTTTTTGGTTATTGGAGTCAGGATTTCTCTATGTAGCCTTAGAGGTCCTGCACTCCCTTTGTAAACCAAGCTATCCTCAAACATAGATCTACCTGCCTCTGCCTGCCTGAGTCCTGGGATTAAAGGCATGTGCCATCATATCTGGCTATGATGTAATATACTAATTTAAAAATAAATAAAGTAAAATTTTACCTTAAAAAAATTTAAATAACAATAAACATACTATAGTTGGCCAAAGGGAATCAAAATAAAATAATTTCCCCTCTTCTATGATTTTGTATTATTTCAAATAAAAATGTTTCAAAATTTGAAAAAAATCATCTCTATCTTCTCCAATTAATGTTCAGTGCTATTTGTTGATAATGCATTCTACAGACTTCAGTTATCCACATAGGTCCCATGTATATGTGCATCCTTCTATACAGGCTTTATAAAACTCAGAGAATCAAAGGTTAGAAGACAAAACTAGCCTCACCCAAGAATCATTTTACTAAGAATGTATCTATTGTTGGTTTTGGACATCCCTTGGTCCCTGCCTGCTACAAGGTGTGGCTGGTATACCCTGCCCTCTTTCCTGAACTCCCCAGCCCAGAGGCAGGGCTTCCCCTCTCCCAGAGGCCCTTCACTGTATAATCCGGACATTCTGGCTCCTTCCCCCTCCTCTTTCTCTCCTTTCCTCACCTCTTCTTCCTTCTCCTCCTCTTCTTCCTCTTGCTCCTCTCTCTTTCTCTCCCTCTCTGCATATACTTCTCCCTTCTCTCTCTCCTCCCCTGCTGCTTCCATTTATTTCCATTTATTTGTATATAACTTCATCTTGCCATTAGCTCATTCTATTATTTTAATCACCTACACGCTTATAGGATATGTTACTGAGAAAATCAGAGCCCCTTCTTGTAGTTCTTAGTCTCATTTAGTTAAGAATGGACTCATATAGAAACTCAAGAAAAATTTTATTAGCATTTAAAAGAAAAACCCCAGGGCTGATAAACTGTAAATCTCAGCAGCTGACCAGAGCACGGAGAAGGGGGTTAAAGTCATGTTTGAGATCTGTTGGCATTGAGGTCAGCCACAAAGCATAAAGAGTAAGAGCTTTAAATTAAGAAAGTCCAGAGTTTGTACGTAAGTAAAGACGTACATATATACAAACACACATACATAAGCAAGCATACCTAGGCCCTGAAAAAAAGTTACACCTTTCTAAGTCAGACAGATTCAGACAAACTGCATGGAAGCTCTCAGGAGCTATGCCCACGAAGAGAATTCTGAGAAGGAAATGTATCATTAAAGGGATAATTCATTATCTCTTTCGAATGGGTTTAGGTAAAATCACCTTCCCAGTGGTGATCATATGCCAGATCCTGGCCCAATATGGATTAGCTTTTTGTTGTTTTGTTTAGCTTAGTTGTTTGTTTGTTTGTTTGTTTGTTTTTTAAGACAGGGTTTCTCTGTGTAGCCCTGACTATCCTGGAACTCACTCTGTAGATCCAGGTTATGGTACTCAACATGGTTGAAAGGATAATCAAACATGATTGGAGAAGAAAGCCCACCAACGTTTCAGAAAGCAGAGGACATCTGACAGAAATTTCTCAGAGGACATGAGAAATTCGACAGAAAGCCACAAAGGAGAAATGTGCCTAGGATTATCTTCAGAGGAAATGTAAGTTCAGTTGGACACCCAGAGAGACAGGAAGACTTCAGAGCAATGGGAGCTTCCAGCCTGGAGCAAGAGCCTCTGAGACAGTGAGTCACAGAAAGCCACCCCAAAAGAAAAAATTTCATTATATAGCAAGAATTTTCCTGCGTTAAGCAGTGGAAAACTCCATTTCAGATACCCTAAGACCAAGAGTAGGAACTGAGGGGATAGAAATGTTACTTGAAAAAGCCATCATAGTATTTACTGCAACTGTGACCACCAGAGTAAACCCCTTTCTACTTTCAATTGCCATCTTTATATATTTTCTCTTAAAAGGTGTAGAAAATAGCTGTAAAGAGAGATCCAAGATGGCTGCCACTAGAGGACACTGTGTCTGAGGAGTAGGACAGCAGAAACAACGCAGCGACCAGGAGACTGAACTCTGGGACCTAAAACGCCAGCATCCGTGATTGCCAGGTGAGCAGAACTCCCACGGTGAGAAAATCAAGTGGGAAAACCCTAGGGACACCCAGTTATTCCCCAGAAAAACCTCCGGGTGACCAGCGGCGCACAGCTCTGATCGGAACGAGCAGCCGCCGCGCTGGGGGCCCGCCATTGTAGACTGGATCACACAGTCTCACGGGCAGTCTGAGGAGGAACCAGGTACCGTTTTCACCGAACTGCACCCTATGAGCGCACACTGCACCCTGGTTCTGCTTCAACCCACGGGTGTGCGGCGGGCACGCACCGATCGCCGGAACCACCCCAGTCTGAGAAGGGCGGGGGACTGTTTTGACCAGTTTGCACTCTGCGGGAGCGAGCCACACGCTTCCGCCAGCAAAACCTCAGTCCCTGTGCCAGTTCGCAGGCAAGTCTGGGAGGGACCTGAGTTCTGCTTCAACCCACGGGTAGGCGGTGGGCGTGCACAGATCGCAGGAGCCACCCCAGACTGACAAAGTCCGGGGACCATCTTGACCAGACCGCACACTGAGGGCCAAAACCTCAGTCCCTGTGTGTGTCCACAGGACAGACAGAGAAGTCCTCGGGCACCATTTCAGACAGGCCTGCATTCAGCGGAGGCACACCAACCCAAACCCATTGTGTGTGCCCCAAAAATCATCTCAGACCGTGGTGCACAGCCCCTGGCCCAGAAGGGGGAGCCAAATCTCCATTCCAGGGGAGAGCCCTTAGCAACAAGCTCAGGGCTGAGCGCAAAACATC
>CM053750.1:2916618-2947849 GCA_028658305.1 Pachyuromys duprasi | reverse complement strand
TCTCCCCATCCCTCCCTCATCTCCTTCCCGCCCCCTCCAAGTCCACCGATGGGGGAGGACTTCCTCCCCTTCCATCCGACCCCAGATCATCTTGTCTCCTCATGGCTGGCTACAATGTCCTCCCCTGGGATCTAGCCAGGCTGTTACTCCCTGGCGTGTATGGGGGAGGGTCAAAGAGCCAGCCATCGAGTTCATGATTGACACAGTCCCTGTTCCCCTTACTAGTGTCTTCAGTTGGACAACGAGCTACCATGGGCCACATCTGAGCGGGGGTTCTAGGCCATATCCATACATGGTCCTTGGTAGGGACCCCTGTGCCCTAGTTTGCAAGTATTTTATTGAGTATTTTTGCATCAATGTTCATAAGAGAGATAGGTCTGAAGTTCCCTTTTTTTGTTGTTGGATCTCTGTGTGGTTTTAGGTATCAAGGTGACTGTGGCTTCATAGAATGAGTTTGGTAATGTTCCTTCTGTTTCTGTTTTGTGGGATAGTTTGGAGAGAATTGGATTTAGCATTTCTTTGAAGGTCTGGTAGCATTCTAGGCTAAAACCATCTGGCCCTGGGCTTTTTGGGGAATAGAGACTTTTGATGACTACTTCTATTTCCTTGAGGGATATAGGATTATTTAACCTATATTTGATCTTGATTTAATTTTGGTGGATGTAAGTTGAACTTCTGATCCTCCTGCCTACACTTTCTCAAAGCTGAGAAAATAGGCATGCACCAGTACACCAGTTTATGTGGTACTTGGGGGGAATCTGAGGCTTCATACATGCTAGCCAAGCAGTCTACCAACTAAGCCACATGCTTGGTTGATGCTCCAACTTCTGTCTTATTATGTCAGAATAGGCAGAATATGGTTTTGACCATCGAAGAGAGCCATCTCTCATTCTTGCAAGCTATCGACCTCACTTGAGAGACAAAAGCCAAGAGAAAACAGCAAGAAGCCTGGGCTTTGTAGATACTATAGTGCTAATATAATTAATTTAGTAAATCCCCTTTTATAATTATATGCACATTTTTCAGTTTCTCTATAGAACCTGTAGTAACAGACTCTACCCTCCTTGATGCCTAATTCAGCATTATCTTTGACCATGTAAATGTTTCATCATCTGGAAAGAGATATAGCTTTCAAATCCTTTAATGTAAACATTCAATGAAGCACCTTTCTGTACAAGGCACTCTATGGAGTGGTGTTGGGGGGTTCCAGCAAGCAGTAACTTCCCTAATTTTTACTTCAAGTAGAAGGCAGGCATAGTTTAGTACAAAGCAAAGGCCATAATTGAAACAGTGTTTACTGCTTAGGCACTGTAACATAGATATATAATCCAGACCAGATGGGTACATGTGTTAGACCTAGTACATTACTTTTGTCAGTCCCTGCATGAGCCATGTAATTAATCCTAGCATTGATTTTTAAAAGGGGGTAATAGTAAATCACACCCACTCTAGAGCATTGCTCAGGAATGAAGTAGGGGGGTGTAGCAGAGCACTTAGCATAGTGACTATCATATGGATAACTGTCAGCTACATGTGCAGTGTGTAACAACAGTAAAGGTTCATTCTGGAGGGTAGGGCTATTCACCTGAAATAGGAAGACATCCTCTGTGTGTTGAAGTCTTTCATATTTTCATTAGCTTGTTTTTAAGACAGTGGGTTTCAGCAGCGCTTGCCTGTAATCCCAGCACTCAGAAGGCAGAGGCAGGTGGATCTCTATGAGTTCAAGGCCAGCCTGGTGTACAAAGCAAGTCCAAGACAGCCAAGGCTACATAGAAAAACTCTGTCTCGAAAAACAAAAAACAAACAGAACAAAACAAAAAAAGGGTTTCTTTGTGGAATTTTGATTTGTCTGTATCATGTATTTTGCTCATATTAGCCATTTATTTCTCTTTTGTTTGTCTCTCCCCTTTCCTATTCACATCTACTTTCGTGTTCTATGTTGGGGCACAGAGGTGCTTGTTCTCACAACGAAGCGCTAAGAGAACCAGGAATGTTAATCATGCAGATATGTCTTCCCAGTGGAGGAGATAACAGCACGCACCTGCATTCCATCCAAAGGCTGAGAGTTAATGGTTAATGACCTGGTGACCTTCTGTTATCTGTGGAGGCAGACCTTACACAAATTCCCCAGAATGATTATCCCAGACTCTTTCCTCCCTAGAACGTCACCCATCCTTAGGGGAGATGTCACATGCATTTTATGGCCTGCTGACTTCCATGCTATGGTCAGAGGCCACACTCAAGGCTGGACATTTTAGCTAAAGCGCCCACCCCATGGTCACATGTACTTTGTGAAAGAGTTTCTGTGCAGTCACAGCTTAAGCTTTATTGTGCACCTGGAATTGGACTGACTGAGCGGATTGTTGCCTGGAAACCTTTTCTCAAGTTGTACTGTATTTTAAATGTGTTGACATTAAACCATCTGATATTAGACTCCCTGAAGTCTGATCCAGGTTGAAGTTAGTCTGCATTCTTATTTCTTCACAAATTACTGCCTGCATTGACACCTGCAGCAATCACCTCAGTTACACACACACAATATCTTAGATTTGCCACAACATATCTAGGGGTTTCTGTTGTTGTTTTGCGTGTTTGTTTTTTGTTTTTCTTTTTAAGACAGATCTCATCCAGGCTGGCCTCAAACTCATGATATAGCAGAGGATGACCTTCCCCTTCTGATCTTCTTGCCTCCAGTTTCTAAGAGTTGAGATTACAGACATATACCATGACACCTACTTTATGTGGTACTTGTGTCCATACATACGTATACGGACATATACATACACACACATATATGTATGTGTGTACTGTGTTGGCCTGCTCCAATGCCCTCCTGTATTACACAGGTAAGAAAAGGTTATGGGAGGGAGGACAGCTGAGTGGAGCATTAGCAGATAAAGAATGGCTCTTAAGGAAAGAGAGCCCAGGTCCAAGTAGAAGAAAATAAGATCACTGTCCTGAATGTTGTCTCCTCTCCTTGGTGGCTTAGTCTCCTTGTTCGCTGTCTGGTCTCTATCCCACACTGCTTTTTAAATAGTCCTCCTCTTCTCCTGTGGGCTCCCAGGTCCCAAAAGTTCAGAACAGGGGGATTTTAGCATGCTACATTTCTAAATTTAAAACTGGAAGCTAATCTATGTACACAAAACTGTTAGTGATGTTTATCTGTGACTAAACTGTGAAAGGTTTTCACTCTCCATGCTGCATTTTCTGTAACAGCTGAACTGAAAATGCAGACCTGTTTTATATTTATGGTTAGAAGACTAAAGAGACCTTTAGGAAGCCTCTAGAACAGCAGTTCACAACCTTCCTAATGAATGTTGAGACCCTTTAATACAGTTCCTCGTGTTGTGGTGACCCCCAACCGTAAATATTTTTGTTACTACTTCATAACTGTACTTTTGTTACTGTTAGAAGTCGGACTGTAAATATTTTTGGAGCTAGAAGTTTGTCAAGGGGTTGCGACCCAAGGATTGAGAACTGCTGCCTGAACTACTCTGCTTCCACAGGAGGAAGCTCAGGAGAGGCTTGAGATTTAGAGCTGAGCAGCTTCTGAGCTTTGAGGAAAACCAGCTACAGTTCGAGAAGCTCATGTCAGCCCCACCTCCCGGAATAATGCTATCAGAAAGACCATTTCCTGTTTGCTCTCTGTTTTTCTCTAGTGTCGGCAGTCGGACATCAGGGTTCAAAATTTGGGGAGATGTTACCATATAAGCATTTTATAAAGTGTTTGAGTTTGGTGTGTTGACTCATACCTACAATCCCAGCACTCAGAAGGCTGAGGCAGGAACCACGATGCAAGCCTGAGGTCAGCCAGGGCTATCCAGACCTCCAGGTGAGCCTGAACTACAGTATTGAGGCCCTATCAAAAACAAACAAATGATAAACTAGGGTCGGATGGAAGGGGAGGAGGTCCTCCCCCATCAGTGGACTTGGAGGGGGGCAGGGAGGAGATGAGGAAGGGATGGGGAGAGTGGGAGGGAATGAGGGAGGGGGCTACGCCTGGGATACAAAGTACTTAACCTGTGATTAATATAAAAATAAATACATTACATTAAAAAAACAAATGAACAAATCCCAAAGGGATGGGGGGTGTTTTATTTTTGTTTGTTTTAAGAAACAATCTCTTTCTTTCAAATCTTTTAACAAATGTATTTACCTTTATTTTATGTGCATTGGTGTTTTACCTGCATGTATGTCTATGTAAGAGTGTCAGATCTTGGGGTTACAGCTGTGAGCTGTCCTGTCTCAAACATAAGAAATACGAATAAACTTGAAAGCATCTAAGAACATAGTATATAGAGAGTAGTAAAAACAAGTTACTATTGAAGACTCATTTGCCATATTATTAATAAGCATTTCTCAAATAAATTAGGTGGTTTGTATTTTAGAGATCACAAGTGCAGATGCAGGAATGAAATACTCCATCAGTCCCTGCTCGTCTCTGGTAGAGGAGGAAGGGGATGGATTGAGGAGGAAGGGGTGATGAGTCGGGAAGGAGCCTGAAAGAGGCTGAGTTCTCTCAGGAAACTGGCTTGTGTCTTCAGGCCCCTTGATTGCTGTTTGCTGTCCCTCCTCCCTCCCTTTCTCCCTTCCTCCCTCTGGTTCTCCTTTCCTCCCTGCCTCCCTCCCTTCCTTCTTGTCCAGCTGATATGGTAATGTGTGTTTTTTTTCTTTTTACATATTATTTAGATGGTATCTATCTCTTGGCATAGCAAATATAGGAGTAAGGATAGTAAACTATTGAGACTGACATCTGTATAATCTTTTTTTCTAATTTCTTTTGGGTTTTTTTTTTCCAAGACAGCATTTCTCTATGATGCCTTGGCTATCCCAGAACTCATTCTGTAGACCAGGCTGGCCTCAAACTCACAGAGATCCACCTGCCTCTGCCTCCCTGAGTGCCTGTGTAATCTCTTGCATTAAAATACCCACATTTCATTAGGAACCTATATCAAATTTCTATTTCTACATAATACATCAATGCAGACTTTAAAGCCAGGCATAGTAACGCATGCCTATAATCCCAGCACTCAGGGAGGCATAGGCAGGCAGAGCTCTGTGAGTTTGAGGCCTGCCTGGTCTACAAAGCAAATTCAGGACAGCCAAGGCTACATAAAGAAACCCTGTCTCAGAAAGGGGGAAAAAAAAAAAACGAAAACACAGACTTTGTAGCTTATTTATTATGTGACAGCAATATACAGAAGTCTGGGTCAGGTTCAACTGGAGTCTCTCCTTGGGGTTCTCTTAAGACTGAAAGGAAAGACTCAGGCATTGTTGGGCTCTTGCTGCAGTCTGAGGTCCTCTTCTTGCTCTTTTATGTTAGAATTCTGTCCTTGGAGTTGTGTGACTAGGTTCTTGGATTTCTTGCTGGCTATTAGGTGGAGGACATTTTTATCTCCCTAGCTTTTTCGGCCCTGTGACCCTTTCTGTATCGCAGCAGTTTGTACGGTTAGGCCAGTAGGATTGCTGTAGCTTAAAATTCTTCTGCAGTCTTGTATCTCTATTAGGCCTTCCTCCAGAGGGACTCATCTGATATGTTCATACTCATTCAGAATAATCTTCATTTTTGATTCATAATAACTGGTTAGGGATGTAAATTCTATCTGGAAAAAATCCCTTTTAGCATGTAATGATAACATTCACAAATTCTTCCTGAATTTATAAAAAGCACATTCACCACAGAATAAGACTCTCAGGGTCTTCTCAGAATTCTACATATAGCTCTCCCCTGTCCCTAGTGTTTTTCTTTCCCCTCAGATGGAAAATATATTGGGCTAGTGAGATGGCTCAGTTGGTAAAGGTGCTTGCTGCTAATCCTGATTACGTGAGCTCAATCCCTGGGACACCTAGTATAAGGAGAACCACTCCCTCTGACTTCCATATATATGCCGTGAGATGTATATGTTCACACACATAAACATATGCATAAAAGTAAAAATGTAATAAAAATTGTAAAATACTTATATTTCTGAAATCTCCCAGGAATATCATGTCAGTGAAGTATTAATTTAAATGCTTAAATCTCACCATCTCAAAGTAAAATCTCTCTCTACAAAGTGTCTCAGTCTGGACCACATGAGGCTCCTGGTACAACCCTTTAATAAATCAGGGCTGCAGTTTTACTAGGCTAGGATAATTCATCAACTCCTACTTGTTATATGTAATTTCACTTAATGATAGATTGCCACTGCATACCTGGCTTTTATGGGCAAGATAACACCTAGTTTCTGGTGGTGAGACCAAACTCAGATTTCAAAATCAGTTGACCTATAAGCAGTTAGCCTTTTGCAGGATCCAGTAGCAAGCCAAGAAGTTATTTCTCAAAGGGATAGTCAGATGCTACAGAGTACATGGATCTACTCCCAATCTCTAGAAATGTTTTCCAAATCTATTGGCATCTGAAAGAGACTCTAATAGACTCTAATTGGCTTCTTGGTCATTAGCATCAAGTTCATGAGGTCTAAGTGAAAGATAAACTTGTACTGTAAAATAGATTTATCACCTGTGTCCTAGTTTAATTTCTGTTGTGCTGAAACACCATTACAAAGATCAACTTAGGGAAAAATCAGTTTTTTTCAGCTTATAATTCTTGTTGCCATCCATCACTAAGAGCAAGTCAGGGCAGGAACTTCAAAGAGCTAATCACATTATATTCACAGAGACAACAAATACTTAAATGCTTGTTGCTTATTTGTTCTCATAGATGTCTCCACTCTTATTCAGTCTGGGACCCCCTTCCATGGGAATGGTGTCACCCACAGTGATCTTCCCATATCAATTATTTACAGCTGTTCTACATAGACATGCCTACAGGACAACCCAGTATAGACAATCCCTCATTGAGACTTTCTTCCTATATTGTATAAAGTTGACAATTAAAACTAATTTTCACAACCTATTCAAAGGTGCCCGATGATGTGTAAGAAGCAAACACATCCTGTGCTGGCTAGTTTTTCTGTCAACTTGACACAAAAGAGTCATTTTGGAAGAGAGAACCTTCCCTGAGAGAATTCCCATACCAGATTGTCTTGTTGGCAAGCCTGCAGGGGATTTTCTTGATTGATGGGGTGGGGACACAGCTCACTGTGGGCAGTGGTGCCCCTAGACTGGAGGTACTGAGTTCTATAAGAAAGCAGGCTGAGAGCCATGGGTTGCAGGACGATAAAGCAATACTTTGGCCTCGGGGTCAGTTTCTGCCTACAGGTTCCTGCCCTGACTTCCCTCAGTGATGGACTGTGATGTGGAAGTATAAGCTGAAAGAAACCCTTTCCTCCCCAAGTTGATTTTGGCTGTGGTGTTTGTTACAGCAATAGAAAATAACTAAGACACTCTCACCTCCATCCCCACAAAAAAACAAGTTAAAACAACAAAACCCCAGAAAACTAAATGAGCCAGAAAGAAAACAAAAATGTTGTAGCACCTTTTCTCGTGTTTTAAGACATTCAATCCACAGGATGCTAAAACAGCCTGGTTCTGTAAGTTGAATACAGTTTTTATTCCCAGTAGAAATGGTTGGTTGAAAACCCAGTCAACTTAAAACTATAGGGACAAATTTTTTTAAGAAGGAAATCTCCCCAGTTCTTTAACAAATAGATCTACTTAGCATGCCCATGTCACTTAACCTGTGGGTCAAATCTGCCTCCTCAAGGTATTGAAAGAGCTTGCTGTGTCCTATATGTCAGATAATAAATACAAAAGGGGTGGTGATGCATTGTGACATTTCATGGAATCTAAGACAATCAAGATTTTTACTAATTTTGGCAGAGAACAGGAGAGCTCAGACAGCCACAGGCAAGGCTGAGGTGTACTTCAGGCTCTGCCAAGCAACAGCAAAGAGTTTCTTGCAGTCCTCAGAGATTAGGGGAAAAAAAAGCATTTCTCATGTCAATGCCTGTAGACCAGTAGTGGCTGTGTCACCAACATTTCTTCCCTGGGGGAGATACAAACCTCCTCCTGAGGTCCTAATGGCAAGCCCAAGTACTCCACAGAATTTTGTCCTGAGGAACAAATGAGTTTATTAGTTCTAACTTACGAGCAGTGAGTGAGTGGTTACAGACAGGAACACGGGTAGCTTTATGGCAGCCACGAGGGAGGGTCTGTACCCAGCATGGATAATGACTCTCCCATAGCTGCTTAGCTGGAGGGTTTTTTATCATGATCTTTTTTTTTTTAACTTTTTATTATTTGTGAGTTTCGCAGTGCACAGTCCAGTCCCACTCATTTCACTGTCCTCTCCTATCTTCCCTTCACCCTTGCAACTTCCCCCCCCCCACACACACTACCACCACCACCAACAACAAAATAAAGCATAGAAACATCTCATGCAAACTGTTCTATGTCACATTGTGTTCCGCAGTATATCCCTGTGCCCACACATCTTCACTTGCAAATGTTCCCTGCGATGAGTCATTGGTCTTGTTCTAGGTCTCTGGCTTCTGTGACACCATCAATACTGGATCCTCACTGGGCCTCTACCCGGTTGTCCTGTTGTTGCCCTGTGTCATGGAGATCCTGCAGCTTTGGATCAGCAGGACTGGTTCTTTCACCAACCATTGGCAGATGATATACATTTTGGGATGGGCCAACTCGGAGACGTGGCTTTGGGCCTGGACGGTAGCTAAGCTTGTCAGCCCTCTCTCCTCCTTATCTGTACCACCAGGGTGAGTTCTCCAGCACTGTTCCTGCTAGGCCATTCAATGCCGCCATCAGCAGGGGTTACTGCCATCTCTCCTGCTCTCTTGTTCTCAGGGTAACTCACCAACACCCATGTCTCCAGAGCCAGCGCCATTTTCTGGACCTTGGAGTCTGGAATCTTCTTTTTCATCTATTCCTATTATTCTTAGATTTCGTCTTTTCATGGCATCCTTGATTTCTTGGATGTTTTGTGTTTGGAACTTTTCCAATTTTACTTTTTCTTTGAGAGAAGTATCAATTTCTGCAAGTGTATCTTCAGCACCTGATATTCTCTCTTCCATCTCTTGTATTCTGTTGGTGATGCTTACCTTTGTGGTTCCTGATCTTTTCTCTAAGTCCTTCAGCTCCCGGGTTTTCTCCATTTGTGTTTTCTTTATTGATTCTAATTTTGTTTTCATGTCTTGTACCATTTCCTTCATCCCTTTGAATGTGGATTCCTATCTTTCCATGATGGCCTTTATTTTTTTGTTCATTTCCTCTCTATATGCCACTAATTGTTCCTCTACTTGTGCCTCTATTTGTTTGGCCGTATTTGCCTGTATTTCTTTGAGAGCTTTGTTCATTTCCTCTTTATTTGCCTCAATTTGTTTAGCTTTCTTTGAGAGAATTGTTCACTCCTCTTTATGTGCCTCTAATAACTGGATAAGCATAGCTTTAAAATAATTTTCCTGTGTTTCTGATGAATTAAAATATCCATTGATTATGGGGGTTGCTGGTGAAGCCATGATGTCCTGACTGTTGTTAGATGTGTTCTTAGGCCCACCTCTGACCATCTGCTTATCTGTAACCTTCACTGTTTGTTCCTGGAGTCTGTACTTCAGACTGGGTCCTTCTTTCTCTCTTGTCTGAGTATTCTTCAGGAAGTTGAGAAGGTCCACCGGTTTGAGAGTGAGTGTTGGTGTTTCAGCTGTAGCTAAGGGAGGAAGGTTGCAGGCGCAGGTGCCCAAGTGTGGGAGAACAAGCATGGGTGTGTGCATGGAAGTGTGCCTTGAATGACAAGGTGCTAGAGTATGTAGATACCTGGAATGTGGGGCCTAAGTGCAGGAGGGGGTGCGGCTACTGATGCTATTTGCAGAGGCAATGTGCATGTGCAGGTTCCCTGAATACCTCAGTGGCCTTCAGGCTTGTTGTACTGTCCTCCTGGTATTCAGCTCTGTCTGGGCTCCAGGAGTTGTTTGTCAGGACTCCACTGGTAGACCGACAGGGGCTTCAATGTTGAGAACACTGTTCCAAGAATCTCTATGTTGCCCACAGTGGGTGTGTGGGTGGGATGGATCCAATTTTTGGCTTTTAGCATAGAGGGACCCTGGATCTGGGGCTCTGTAGGCACTCACTTAAAGGCACACTCACTCCCTAGCAGGCCTAATTGGAAAGTGCAAGGATTGCCCCTGTTCCCTACTCTCAGATTTGGGCCCGCAGGGACAAATAAAAGTGTAGGAGATTCATCAGCTCAGTGGCGTCCACTGTTTGCCTGCTGGGCAGGGAGACCCTTACTTGGGGCAGCCACTTCAGTTGTCTCAGTCAAGGAGCCTCCTGTTAGGGCTAGCTAGCACCCCACTGCCGCCACCGCAGATCTGGGAGGCTGGTACAGCCACCTGCTGGGAGGCCCTGGGAAGCCTGGAGAGCTGACCGCAGACCTGGGAGGCCCATACAGCCACCTGCAGCTGCAGAACTTGGAGGCCCGCCTTTGCTGTCTCAGTTACAGAGCTGGGCTTGGAGCAGCGGGCACTGTGGGCCACCTCCATCTAGGAGGGAGGAGGGAGGCCCATCAAGGGGAAGTGCAGGGGGGTTGACTGTTCACCACTTTCAGTCCCTGGAGATGTCCCCGCAGGTCACCTGGATCCAAATGGTCTCAGCTCACAGGTTGTCCCCTCGCCCAGGAAGCCTCAATGTCGGTGTTCTGGCTTCAGCTGCCCCTCCACTCACCAATTTCGGAGTTTCAATATTGACCTCTATGACAGGCCCCTTTTCAACAATTTGGAGTACAGAATGAAATTTTATCTCACAGTATACAATGTGCCAATCCTAAACAATACATGAATTAAATTATGGAATCTATCAGTTGGTTTCTACAAAGGAAAATAATTCTTATCTCTATTCCCCTATGAGAAAAAAATTTAAAAAATTATTCTTTTCTCTATCTTCATCACCCAGAAAAACGTTATCTTGTTTACTTTATGAAAATGGCTATCATAGTTTTCTAATATATTTACTATGTTATTTTAAACACGTGGATTTTGCTTATGGAGTGTGTGTGCACACATTCTCACATGTGTTTGCATTGAATTAGGTGGTTGGGAAGAGAGAACTTTTTCCTCATTTCTTGTAGAGACAATTTTTTTCAGTATGATACTTCCCCTTCTGTCAAGCCACTCGTGGGTTTTTTCCAGGAAAGAATGATTGACCCAATAACTTGGAAGTTGAGGAAGCATATACTGACTATGATCAATATTCCTTTCTTTATGTGGAAAGGCTGCCCATCAGAAGCATAAACAATGTTTTTTCTAATCCATATGATTATTGGGGGAGAGTGAGAAATGAGTGGACAGATGTGATGGATTCCAGTGTTCCCTTTTAATCTCCAGTTCTAGGTTAGGAATTCTTTTGGTAGCAAAAATAAGCAATTTTTTTTTTAATCACCAGAAAATCTGGCATTGAGCTAGGGTTATAACTCTGTGCTTAATTGCCTACTTGTGGTTCAGTCCCCAGTACCAAAAAATAGGGATGTTATGTGTATTAACTGAAGTTTTCTGACATATTTCTAAGTCTTTTGTTTGTTTTTTGTTTTGTTTTGTTTTCAAGATAGGGATTCTCTTAAGACTACTCCAGGGCAATGTGAACATATATGGAATACATGTCTCTATAATCATTTCCTTTAATCAGATAATTCTACATCCTGTCTTTTTTTTTTCATTAATTATTTTTTGTTTTCTAGACAGGGATTCTCTGTGTAGCCTTGGATGTCCTGAACTGGCTTTGTAGACCAGGCTGGCCTCAAACTCACAGAGATACACCTGCCTCTGCTTCCCTGAGTGCTGGGATTATAGGTATGTGCTACCATGCCTGGCTATATTTCTGTCTTATTCTTCAAATTTTCAGAACACGATAAAAAAAGCAGGAATGTCTTTTGTTGGGCTTCCTCAAATGCCAATGTAAAGGGTTTTTTTGTTTTACGTCTCTGCCGTCTTGGGGGAGGGGGTAGTCAGAGATGCACATACAACTCAAAGAAGATAAAATGGCGATTCAAAGGGCAAAGTTCATGGTCTAGTAGAATGGCTTTCTTTCACAGAACCAGAGAGGCCTTAACTAGTCAGAGGGGGTGTCCAAATAGTCACAGGAGAACCGTGCTGGGAAGAACTAGGACTGGAAGCATGCAGGTCAGTGCCGTGGTCATATGCTGCTCTCCTCTCTACTCAACACGTGTTGTAATCCGTGTCTCCGAATAGCACATTAAAAAAAAAAAGCAATAGGTACCCCTGTGTTTGAATAGGGCCCTGAATTGTCTTCTTCCCACATTGTAGACTTTGAGATATTACAGTCTACCATGCACACTTAAGTCCTCAAGTAAGGGAATTTCTAGAGAAAATTCAGAAGATGTTTGGGTACTATCAGAAATTTGGGGTTTGTTTGTTTGTTTTTATATTTACCTATATTATATGTATGAATGTTTTTTCCTGCATGTTTGTATTTGCACCACATGTAAGCCTGGTGCCAGGGAGGTCAGAAGAGGGAATTGGCTCTTCTGAAACTGGAGTTATGGATGGTTTGAGCTACTGTGTGGGTGTGGCAAGCAGAACAAGAACAGCAAGTGCTCTTCATCACCGCACCATCTCAACAGCCCCATTTATTTATTTTTAAAACAACATGCCCCTGAAGGCTTTCAACATATTATAGAGTATTGGGGTTCAAAAAAACAATTTTTCACGTGTCTCTGAGGCCTTTTCTTGCCCTGTAGTGTCCTCCCTGCTCACACTCTCAGAGGATGGTAGAGAACACTGTTGATCCACTGAGCTTTCACCCCCTTTGCTCTGTCAGAGCCCTTTCCCTTCCAAATGTCTTGATCTGGCAGTACTGAGCTTCTAAAGACAGAAGCTTCAATGCGTGGTTTAGTCACCGTCCCTACCCCTAGGGAAACCTAGTCCTCTCTCCCTTACTACCTCCTATTTGGGGCAAGTTGCTTAACTTGTCTGAGCCCCTTTCCTCATCTGCAAAGTCATGTGATGCGCTTTACAACATACTTCACAAAGGTGTTGTAAGATGTATGCAAAGTATCTGACACTTCAGTCAGTGCCCAGTAATTGGTGACATTTGTGATTGTGTCTTAGAACTTCTATAATCTAGCCATTAGACAACTTTCAAGGAAGCCATATTTGCACCCTTTGCCTCAGTTTCTTCAAGATAGCCCATGCAGAGCCAGAACAGGAAGGATAAGCTGATTTATATGAAGGTTCAAGCACAACACTGAAAGGTGGAGCTTGAAGCCTGGAGCAACAAAGTTTTGATTAAAAAAAAAAAAAAAAGGCTCACCCTTAGCCTAAGGAATTGGGGCTTTAGAACTTGGTCTGAAAGGGTCTGGCTTCTTTGGAAGGGATCATTCTGAAGTCAGCAAATTTGCTGAGCTGTTTGTGCCCTGGGAATTGTGGGAGAAGGATAAAGGAATGGAGGTCTGACTGATTTCATCTCCTCTCCCTAACCTGTGAAATACAATTAAGGTGAAAGGACAGTTCAGAGTGGGTCAAAGACATGCCCTTTTTGGTTGGCACATCTGTACAGTTATCAGCAGGAGCCCGAGAAGACCTCAGAAATCTGGAGTGTAGCCACATAGTGGCAGAGAATGTCGAGGTTGGCCCAGGACCCTTCAGCCTACATCCAAGGTAGATAAAGGCATCCCAGATGAGTTTCTGTATCGTTTGACAGGGTTTCGGATAGGTGGAGAATAATCCACATGGTTTACCAGAGGGAATTAAGTGACGTGCTCCTAGCTAAAGCCAATCAGCTTCACTTCTACCTGGTGTGACTTCAGAAAAGGTGGGTTTCACCATAGCCAACAGCAGATGGAAACAAGTACTAACAAGCCCATCATGGCATTTCCTTTATCACGCTGAAATCTGACTCCAAGGCAGCTCACAGGTACACAAATCCGTGTTGCAATGGAAACTTGGACACTTGCCTTCACTCTTACCTGAGTGAATGTAGAAGTGAAATTATTAAATTGTTATTTTCTTCATCGGTTTTTCCATGTTTTCTTAAAGTGTTTGATGATTTAAAAAAAAAATCACATGAAGTGCTTGTGAAAACCACCAAGGAATTTTTCTCTATGTGACCCCCCTCCCCCAAAAAACTGAATTAGGATTTATTGAAGGAGCAGAGCTAATTTTATATATTTAGGTGTTTTATTCAGACCCAAGCTTTGTAACAGGACTGAGGGGGGTTATTCAAGCTAGACACAAAACCACCAAAAGCTCAATGAAAACACTTTAAAAAAAACTACCATCTCCTCAAAGACTCAAAATTACATGAAGTCACACCTTGTCTTAATATAGGAAGAGAGGGAGAGAGATTGCTTCTCTTGTATTTTGGTTTCAATGTGGGATTGGCCTCTGTTTCTTATATCTTTATTTGAAAAATCTAGTTGATATTCCCAAATTGATCACTTTCTTTCAGAGGTAGATCATATGATTGCCTTGAAAAGATCAAATGTAAGGATATATATTTTGGTATCTATAAGTAGATTTATTTCAGAACAAATGGAAAAATTAACCTTCATTACTCTCTGGTGCTGTTGCTTAAAACAAAACAAAACCCTCCCTAACCTTTTTGCCCAGGAATGACCAGGGCAGCAAAAAACTGGGATAGCCAAAACTTGAATCATTATATGGAGTCCCTATCAATTGTCCTGTCTAAGTCTATCTTTTGTAGATGCCTCTTAGCGCTGTGGTGAATTTAGAGGTGAGTCCTGTGTGGGTCCTGTGTGCCCTGAAATAGACAGGGCTTATATGGAGATCGCTCAATAATAGAGAATGGGTGAGGCATTGGGCCTGACCCCTGTTACTAAGAGAGGATGAAAAGAATGAGGGCAGAGGTTAGTGGACCCGAAGACATACTGGGGAAGAAGTTGTTTAATGGGTCCAGACCTCTGTCCTCTTCCCAGAGCCAACTGAACAGATCATAAAAGAGGCTTGAGCAATTTTCATTTTTAACAAAATACCGCGATGATTTGGGCCCACATGACCAGTGCATCTCACCTAGAATAATAATGATCTAAATGACCTCAGGCAGATAAGCAAAAAGATTAGATGAACTCTCTAGGAACATAATTCTTATTTTTCAAAACAATTCCTTATTGTAAAAACCCTTCTAATGTTTTCTGCCGAGTAATACAACTGTTAAGAGTGAGCTTTTTGGCAGGCCCTTCCATCATGAGGACAACCTAGAATCACAACCATGGATTGTTCCAGTCATGACCACTACAGACAACCTGTAACAACTGAGAAGCAGTGTGCTAATCAAAATGAGATGTGAGGAACACTAGATGAACCTGATTATCCATTGCTATTCTCAGTCAGGTCAAAAGGGTAGCATTCCCCAAAGAATGTCTATGATTAGTTCAAACACAGTCTTTCATTTGTGCAAATGCCTGTACCATAATTGCCACAGCCCCTCCTGGCTATGTGATTAGACTGTTTAGCCCACTTTTCCAGTTAGCTAGGAGATACCTCTCTGTGCCATTGCTGGCGTTGTAACACTAGGCCCATTATTATATTACTATTTGATTGTAGGAAGGGGCATGGAGGAGATAATATATCTTATCCAAGGCTAGTCTTTAACCACATTATATATCCAAGAATGGCTTTGCACTCCTGAGCCTCTTGTCTCCAACTCCCCAGTGCCTGGATTACAAATGTATACCACCATTTGTGGCTCAACATTAGGGCCAAGAAAGAATTCTCTTTTCATCTTTATCATTAGATGTCACTAGAGTGGGCCGACCTGGTTACACAGGAAAAGATGGCAAACACAGCAATGGAGGGTTGGCAGTAGTGAAGGTGTCTGCGGTGGTAGTAGCTGAAGAGCTCCAGAGGGCAACCAGGACAGGAAGCAAAGTTGGCAGTGACAAACAAGGCTGCAAACAGCTGAAGAAAAGACACTGCAGGCTCTGGTCACTGGAAGAGTTCCCAGGAGCTGCCATGTCTTACAGATCAAGTGTCTCACATCCTGACCCTGGAAGACATAATGATAGTTGCTGTCAAGGGCAAAGTGTTCCAACACCCCAGATGGAAGAGCTCTAACTAAGCTGAGGGTCCAAACACTTGAGACCTATTCAGGAGCTATGACTCTAGTAAGGGCTCCTGATGTTACCTGCTGGCTGTATTTACAGCTGCTGGAAATGAGGGATTAAAGTAGCCAACTGCTGCAGCAACTGGTGGTTAAAGTCCAGCATTATATGCCTCCAACCTGAGTGCCTAAAGTTGTAACTCCAGCTTCTAAAGGCTAGTGCAATAGGCCTCCAATCCTCAGGGCTCGACACTTAAAACCTCTGGGTTTGCCAGTCCAGCCTCTAAGCCTTGGGCACTAAAGGGCCCAGGACTGCCTACATAGAAAAGCTCCTTGTCAACTCTTGACTCATGATTTCTATCTGGGTAGAGCAAAAGGATGCAACCCTAATGCTGGCAACAGTGTGTCCTTACTGATGCACATTTAAATTTAACTTCTCCAAGTGGTAGGTTTATCAGGTAAAGGCTAGAGAACAGTGACTAAGCCATGGGGTTCCACTTTTGGTTGGGATTAGTATCCATCTCTCAGGAGAAGTTCAGGGTGTGCGAGGCTGGATTTATTCTAGAGTGGATTGAAAATGAAGTATCTCCCCTTCCTTTTACCTGGGTCTCTCTTGTATGCAGCAACTTGTCAATCTCACATGCACATTGTATAATGATGAAATACAGATGTTCACTAATACAGATGTTATCACCATGTTAGGATGCAGTCTGGTCTTGAACTTCACTGCTTGCAGAACTGTCAGCCCAAATACGTCTATAATGTAGGTTTTACAGATTTTTCTGTGTGCAAAAACATTTTCAGTTTTCATAATAAATGATTATAGTGTGCTATCTATGTAACTGCAGGAACAGGAGTAATCATATCTAATTGCAGATGTCTAGTTTAAGGCACAGAAGAGTTAGAAAGGGTCTCTAAGATGGTCAAGAAATAATGAGGCTGAAGCTCCGGTCCTTCTCATTCTGGAATGATGATGAGAGAATCTTTCTTTTTAGAAATGACCTCTTGAATTTTAAAGAGTGTTGCCTTCACTGGGACTCAAGCTCTGGTGGAGACAGAAGGGGCTTCAACCAGAGTTCTACAACTACCTAAAGCAGAAATTGAGAATGCCCTTTCTCTCCCTAATTGAGGACCACCCACCTCCAGTAGAACCCAAAGATGCAGTTAAAAAAAAATGGCGAGAGGGCAAATTCAGAGTGCTAAATGGAGACTGGGAAGGTGTTTGGAAAGCAGGTACCTCAAATAGGCTTAAGGCAAAGGTTCTTTGATGATGTAACAAATACTGTGTATGTTCATAAAAAAACTGTGTTAGAGAATACTCGGCAATGCTTAGGCGCTGACACACACTCTTATGGATGTAAAATATTGACAGGAGACCATTGATTGAAGATTTAAGGAGGCCTTTCTCCCCATTAAACAGATTGGCCAGTCAAGTGTTGCTTGTAGGAAAATGTCTTATTTCCAAGTAACCACTAGATGCTGCTAATGGGCTGTGGAGTTTTTGTTTGTTTTTGTTTTGTTTTATCTAAGGCTGCTAAATTATTGGCGTAGAATTTAAGGGAGCTCAAGAGAATTTACAAACATTACAGTCTGTACATACATATAGGAAAAAATATCTTACGAAATCGGCAAGGAAGTAGTACCAAAGATGGCTGAGTATTTAGAGGAGATGTTGGCATTGTCGAAGGTCACAACAGGGTTTTAACTCCTATTTGTCAGTTAAATAAGAACGTTAAATCTTTGGAGATTAGCTTTCCCACACCATCTGAAAGTAAACACTGTAACCAGAGTATCATTCCCAATAGTGAAGATTTGAAACCAGATGCCCAGGGACACATGAATGGAAAAACGAAATGTGTTTGTATACAATGGAGTTTTATTCGGCCATAAAGAATGTGGATATGTCACCTGTAGGAGGGTAGATGGAACCTAAGAGCATATTAAATGAAAGAAGCCTGTCAAAACACGTATTGCATGATTTCTCTTACAGAATCCAGATGTAACTATAAGCATCTGTGTACATAGGATGTAAAAATAGAAGGGCTCTCAGGGGAGGGGAAGAGGTCTAAAGGACAGGGAGAGAGGAGAACAAAGAGAAGGTAATCGGTAGGGCAAGAAAGCCAAAACATCCCTGTTTTTCTCTCATATGTAGAATCTAGATTCACACAGACACACACTAAAAATGTAAACAAAAAGTGTCACTATTCTGGGTATTCTAAATTGTTTTTGTTTTTTGTGACAGGGTTTCTCTGTGAAGCCTTGGCAGTCCTGGACTCAATTTGTAGACAAGGATGGCCTCAAACTCACAGAGATCTGCCTGATTCTGCTTCCCCGAGTGCTGAGATTACAGGCTCGCACCACCTTTCGGGTATTCTAATTTTTAAATTTTATTTAAATTCACTGTTTTCTGGCTAAGCAAGTGCAGCTTACCCTCTTTGTCTCTGAGTTCTCTTTTCATGGATTTGACCAATCTTTTTTATTTTTAATTTTTATATTAATTACAGTTTATTCACTTTGTATCCCAGCTATAGCACCCTCTCTCAATCCCTCCCAATCCCACCCTCCCTCCCTCCCTCTTCTCCTCTCATGCCTCCCCCACCCAAGTCCACTGATAGGGGAGGTCCTCCTCCCCTTCCATCTGACCCTAGCCTATCAGGTCTCATCAGGACTGGCTGCATTGTCCTCCTCTGAGGCCTGGCAAGGCTGTTCCCCTCTCAGGGGGAGTTAGCTTGATTTAAAAATATCAGTAAGAGTCAGGCGTGGTGGTGCATGCTGTTAATCCTGCACTTGAAAGCAGTGGTGGTGAATCCCTGTGAGTTCCAGGCAAACTGAGCTACGTAAAATATTTTTTGAAAGAAATATTGTGTCTACTGGCTATGTACAGGTTTACCACCCTTATGTACCTGAAGTGGAAGTTTCTGGTTTCTTTGGAAACTCAGATGTGTCATATGAATATGGCTGGTATTCGCAGAGAGAATTGCTCCAGAGAACTTTCATGCTGCTTTGGTGGGGTTTTCTGTTTCAGTGGACTTGGGCCATTGGGGCAAAGTTGAGCTATTTTTGCTGAGTAGTACCACCACTGTTGCTGCTGCTGCTGTTTGCCGCTGCTGCTGTGGTTTGCTGCTTTGCTGTTTCACTGCTGGTATTCTGACAACTGAGTTTGGTAATCCCCAAAGAACTCAATGGCCCTAATAAGGAGGAAGTAGCTAAAAGAGGTCTACAGCCCCTTTCACTACTGATTGCCTACCTAAGATCAGGGGTTGGAAGGGAGATGGAGGCATTTAAGAACCTTATATAATTTGAAAAATCTAAGCTTACAATACAGAACAGCACCTGTGTGTGTGTGTGTATATATATATATATACAAAGTATTATATTATATTTATTATATTTATATATATACACACACAAAGTATTATATATAACATATTAGCAACCATTTATATATTATAGATATTTTTGTTCATTGTATTAGGCATCATTTGTAGTCTAGGGAGGAGTTAGATTATAGAGGAAGATGTGTATAGTTATATGCAGATACTGTGAGTTAAAGTATAGAGGAAGATATGTGTAGTTATGTGCAATACAGTGAATGGCATTTTATCTAAGGAACTTGATACCAAGGGTTATTTGTAGTATACTACCATTAAGCAAGTAGAAAAATGTAGAAAGTTACAACAGAAGAAAGAATCCACAGCACTACCACTAAGGAATCTCTGAGCATAATATATGACATACATTATTATAAACTATGTATTATGTGTCATATATTATAAATAGCATGTTAGATAATACTACAGTATATGTCATATAATACATACTATGTACAATTTATAAATATGTAGTAGTTAAAATGTTCTATACTGACTACAATTATATAGTACCAATTATAATTTTACAATGCATAAGTAACACATATATCATAGGATTTTAATTATATATTGTATTTATATAACCTTATTTTATATAGGCTATGACGATAGTATTAAATTCACACTTGTTGTATACTACACAGCTCAAATATGGGCATCACCAATGCTTTGGGTCTTTGAGAACTCTTCTCCAGCCTCCCTCTTCATCTGCGTCTTCCAGAGAGGTCTTTGCTATCATGAGGTTTGTTTTTAAACTTATTTTAATTCAAGATTTGTCATTTACAGATAGGTCTTAAACAATACATTGTTTCAGAGCTCTGTATTTTTGAGATTTTGTTAAGACACTTTCTGAAATTCACTGATGTATGTCATCACTCGTTCTCTTAGTTATGAGCTAGACTACACATAAAATACCTCAATGATATGAATTCTCTTGATATACAGTTAGGCTTATTTCCTTATAGGGAGACAATTGGATTATTTATGTTTCTAGGTAGTTATAAGCAATGTTGTATGTGTGTCCTGGTGCTGATATGTAGGCAGTTCTTTAGGAGTGGGATTACTAGAGTATAGGATGTGTGTTTCATTTAGGAACCAGTGCCACACTTGATCTCACACTGCCTGCATCAACTTAGATTTCTCCTACAGAAATACACCAGTTCCACATGCTCTCTTAGTGGTTCCTACAATTTACGCATTGGCCAATCTGTTGAGAATGCAATTGCATCTTATGATGGCTTTAAATTGCATTATATCCTTGGAGCTTTAAAATAATCAATTCTATGTTTGTGGATGTTTTGCCTGCACATGCACTTAGTACCACTTGCATGCCTGCTGCTGGAAGAGGCCAGACGAGGGTGTCAGTCCTCTGGGACCGGGTTATAGACAGTTGAGCACCAATCGCTGTATGTGCTGGGAATTGAAACTCGATCCTTTGGGAGAGCAGCCAGCAGTCTCAATTGCTGAGCCATCTCTCCAGCCCCATGCCCTTGGTCCTTTTTATATGATTCTAGTCCTATTTTCTTCTTCAAAAGAAGAAAACTATGAAACTCTTAAATTGCACCACTAATCTATTTTTATTGATATTTAGGTATTCTTTATATTCTAGGTTTTAATCTTCTCCTTGTTTTAAGTATCTTCTAATTGCAAAAGAGGATTGTGTCTTTGGATTAATATAAACTTAATTTTTTAGATTAATATAAACTCTTAATCTCACTTCCATCTTTTCGGTGTGGTAATTTGAAGTCTCAAAAACCCTTTCTTTCTTAAAGTTTAAATTTATGTATTTATGTATTTATTTATCGATCTGCTTATCTACTTACTTATGAGGAGGAGCTTGTACATGCCAGCACATGCTTGTGTAGGTCAGAGGATAACTTGTGGCACTCAGTTCTCTCCTCCCACCACATGGGTGTTAGCAGCAAGCATTCCTACCAGCAGAGTTGTATTGCTGGCCCCAAAGATTTTTTTTTTCCTATCCTGAATTTATAAAAGTATCTTCTCATGTTAAATTGAAAGTTTTTAACAAGGCAAGAACAATAGCTAAGGATATTCTACAATCATCCATGTGTCAGCCACCCCATGGGCATGTAATGCAATATGGCTAGCAGTCATCATCCGTATTTAGGATGTTAAATATCAGAGTAAAGGATGATGTGCAGGGGCCTGTCATTTGATGCCTTCTCTTGAGAGAGCAGCTGGTGGGCTGTGACTCGCTTCTTTCCTCTACCCAACGCTAGAAAGCACTTCACAGAGAATTCTTGAAGGATTGCCATGCATCCTTTGCACTTAGGGTCATGGAAGGCTGATGTCTGGTTCACACTTGGGAAAATGGATGGGTACAAAGTGACTCTGATGGTAGAGCAGAGGGAATGATCAGTGTGCACTATTAGAATTTGTTCAGGCAAGAAGTGTTTCTTGTGAACTAGGTACAGGCTATGTTCAAAAGAGAGCCAGCCTGGTAAAATCCAGACCAGAAGGTACAAAGGGAGAACAGACTTCAGCAGAGAAGAAATAAATAGACTTCCATACTCTGGGTTCCCAAAATTAAGTAATCATTTGTATTGGCTACATCCTCCCAGAGCAAGTGATCAGAGGTGTCTGTCAGATACCAGTGGTGAATTAAGCCTCCAAAATTCTTACAAGACCATTATGAGAGAATCAACTTGAAAATAATGGCTGGTCCCAGCAATACACAGATGCCTTAGGATAAAAGTATTCAGAAATTCATTGGTAATATTTGATTTCCAGTTATCCACAGGTGGAGGTGGACTGTGTTTAAAAAATAATAAATAATCTCACTTGCTACAGTATTGTGCAAGGAAAATTTTTCTGACAGGCACCGGAGTCTCTGAAACAGGTGCTAATAGTGGAGAACAGAGCTTGGCTCAGATATACATTTAGCATGGACAGTGGGAATTGATAGCCAAGTGTGAGGGTCAGTAAGAGGGACATTATTAAAGAGCTAAAATAGCCCAAGTAAGGGAGATCAGGAAGCAGTAGGTGCAATAGGGTCCTTCCTGAATACATAGGTCAGTGGGATAGGACGTAACTATGGGGAGTGGAGGAAGAGGAGGTAGATCACATGTTGAGAGTGGTGAGGAATCTGGGGTTAGAGAGTTTTTGCTATGCTGATTTATCAGAAATCTTTGCAAAAGCTACACATTTGAAGGAACTGTACCATAGAGCCCAGCATTTGGGAAACATGACTGAAGTTTTGCCACGCACAGAGCCTTTGTTAGGGGAAAAACTAGGATTTACAGCATTAGAAGAGCCTGTTATACTATATAATGTACATAATTTATACAGCAAATGTATTCCATACATCCTGACCTCTTAGTTCCTGGTTTTCTTTTAGTGATCTTATAGTAAAATGGGTCAAAAGAACTAAAAGTTAATGAGTTTTTTTACATATTGCAATTATCTTTGATATAATTTACTTACTTATATGCTTATATGTTTAATGAATATATATAGCAACTGACTTTATGTTGATACGTATAGTGTTGAATGTCCTTTGAAATCTAACACTTGTTCTCACAAACTAGCACTTAGCATGGCTTTTCCTGCCTTCCTTTCTCTGTCCCTTACATTTATCATTACTGGTCAGGTAGTTATGAGAGTGAAGAGAAACTGGAAAAAAGAAGTCATAACATGCGGAATACATTTTGGAAATGTCAGCTCTCTGACAGGAATATGAGGTATTCCATCATCCAGTAACATTAGAGAGAATGAGTACGAGATGGAAAGCTGAAACAGGCCAGGGAAAAGAAAATGAAGAGGTGGAATGAATGTTGGAGGGGAAGGATGACAAATTGGACAATAATGCCCACGTTATTTGGGTTTATGGTCATCATAATTACTTGTCTTTTATCTGTCTCAGCCAAGGCCTGCCAACATTGATTGCTTGTTTGACCTTTACCCGTGTAACTAGCCTGTAGCTGATTAACTAGCTCTCAACTCTGACCTTCCATTAAAAAAAAAACAAAACCCTCATATTTCTCTTTGCTAGGAGGCACTAAGAACCAGTTCTGGCCTTATGGCTTTTAGTGCCTGGTACAGTGGTCAATCTCTCTGTCACTTGATATTGGAGATGCTAGTGATTCCATCCTTGCACAAATATCACAGAGTATCTGTGCTAAAACCTAGATTTTATACATGGTGTATGTCAAGGCCTCAAAACTCTATAGCATGAGATTGTATTGACTACTGTAAGGAAACATTTGTGTTTCTAAACATAAAAAGTGCAGTAAAAATACAAAATATACAGGCACAAAATGACACTTCTATATAGTGTATTTCCCATAGAAGGATCCTCCAGGTCTAGAAGTTGTCCTGGGTGAGTTGATGGGTGACGGGTGAATGAATGTGAAAGTCTAGGATATTATGTGTTACTGTACATTGTATTTTGAAACAGTGCTTCACTATATAGACCAGGCTGGCCTCGATCTCACAGATGTTGGCCAGCTTCTGACTCCAGAGTGCTGGGATTGAAGGTATGCACTGCCACACCCAGCGTCTTCAGGAAGTAACATAATGACTTTGGCTTAGGCGCTACATTAAAAACAAGGAGCTATCTGCTAGCTTGGATAGTGTTCTTCCTGGGACTTCATATGGAATCTGTCTGGGAAACAGAGCTATTGTGGTTAGAACTAATCAAGATGAGCCTAAAGGAGTTAGGGTGAGCTTTAGTGTAATATATTTGGTTATCTTAGAAGAGAGACACAGAGACAATGCCATTCTATGATGAAGACAGAGCTCCATACACCTCCATGCAAAGGAGTTCCAAGAAGTGTTGGCAACCTTCTCAGCTGCCACATACCCCGTACATCTGCTGATTACTGAGTCTTCATTACATCAAGAATCATGTCAAGGGACTGACCTTTATCATCTCGGATTGTGTAAGGACATTCTACGGTGTTTGCAAAGTGATGAAATAAATCTTCTAGCAGTACATTTACAGTACTGCCTGTCCTGGGTGACACATGCTGTACTATAAAAAGAAAATCATTGCATCTCATTGCATTGCCTGGCATCAAAACTATGATTACGCTCTTGTGGTTTTATTTATTTTTCTATATCTGCAGACATACAAATTATTTTAGGTATATTTACATGATTATTTTGAAGGTTTCTCGTTTGTCAATCTCATTGGTCCAGAAGCTATTAAATTTGGTTTTTTTATTGTATATTGTTTATTTATATTGGTTTTAGTTTTGCCCTTCCTCCTCCTTTATTTAGACAGTGTCTTATGTGATCCTGGCCGGCTGCAATATTTCTATGTAGCCAGGGATGGCCTTAAATTTCTGATGTATTTTTCTCTACCTTTAAAAAGAGATTTGTTATTATCAACTATTCATGTGTGTGTGTGTAGTGATGTGCACATGAGTGCAGGTGGCAAGGGAACCAGATGTGGGGAGGGGTAGCTACACTAAGAAGAACCTGGGGTTTTCTGTTCATTTGTAGCTGGATGTAAACTGGTCCAAGATACCTTTGAGAATGAACCATCGAATTTCATTTTTTCACATAACAAGATTCTTTCTCAAAAAGAGAAAATATATTGTATATTTCTATAAAACGGAAAACTTTTCCTTCATCAACTGTGGTTATCCTAAAATAAAGATTTGATAGGAAAGGTGGGGTAAATGCTTCATTTGTTCCTTTATTAATTTTAAAATAAACAGTGTTCAGCAACTTCCAAGAATGGCCAGTTATTATTTTGAATACAAGAGTCTATGTATTATCAATAGAGTTGAAAAAAATTTTAATTCAAACTACCAAAAAAAAAAATCAAGTTACCCTTGTTTTCAGTTACTCTTTGAGTATCTGGTCCTATCATCCCTTAAATGCTTGGGTTTCCCTGGAGGGTTCAGTTCTCTGACTTAGCTCACCCTCCCTAAAGCAGTTTGAACTGCAAGGCAGCATCACTTCCTGCACAGATACCCTGTCTGTTATTTTCTGTCTTGCACTGAAACTCTGAACTTCATTCTTCTTTAAAATATGACTGGTGTTCTTGAGGTTTGTCTCTGCCATTTCTCCCTTGTGCTTCATAATTGCTAACTCTCATTAAAAGAGCTGAGGTGGGAGGTGTGCACACCTGTAATCACAGTCCCTGGGGAGGCAGAGTCAGGCAGATGTTTGAGTCCTGCCTGGTCTACAAATTGAATACAGGACAGTCAAGGCTAAACAGAGAAAACCTGTCTTATAACACAAAACAAACAAAAAAGTGAAAGAATTAATCATGAGTGTTAACTTCAGACACCCCAATTTTTCTCTACTTAGCTTAAGTTATTAGTGCCTGGAGCAAAGGCTGCTCTCAGTGGAAAGTGAACTACTGCTTATGGCCCCTAGAACAACTGATCAATCTTTGTTGGGAATGTATTTTCTCCTGCCCAGTGGTGAAAGTAGAGCTGAGTGATCAAAAGTGTTGATGAGCAGGAGAACAGATAGGAATTTACTTATCATTTTAACAGAGAGCATAGTAGATTAAGAGAATGGAGGTCTAGATCTTTGTGTATTTATTACTTTACTCTTAATTCTTATGAAGAATGTTTCTGGAAACTTAGAACCAACCTGATGGTTTTCACCAGTGAAACGCAGTGGCTTAAACACGATCTAGAAGTAAACACAAAAGGCAATAAGGATGAGCCCGCTACAGGGAGGAAAAATGGCAGTAGTCAGGACATTGGAGAACTCTAGTTCCGTCCTCTTATTTGACAAAGACATTAACACACACACACACCAGTAAAACTGCCAGCAAAAGGAACTCAGTCCTGTCTGAATCTTTAAGTTCTCAGACAGCATGTAGCCACTCACGGCGATACATCTCTTGAGCAGTTACGTGGTTGTGCCATCATCATTGGTACGCGTGGTCACATTGCTCCTTAAAAGGATCAACCCACTACTTTGTCTCTCTCTCGCTCTCTTGCCTTTTGCCCTCTCCCCTTTCTTTGTCTGGGGGCCCCCACTGTTTCCCCCCCCCATCATGTCTCCCTCTCTTCTTTCTCTCTCCATCTCTCCATCTAATAAACCTCTTTCATATAAAATCTGCTGTGTGCCTCATCATTGTCTTAGTTGGTCCTAACAGTTACATACTTCTTTTCCTATACAATCTGTATTTAGAGTAATTTATAGAGTAGTGAGGAAAAAATGTTTATTGGATTAGCAGATCAGAAAACTTTTGGCAAGCATTTCTTTTAGGGGACACTTAGGGAGGTAATATCAAAGGGATTAAGAAGTAAGGACCCTGTTTTCTCCCTCTTCCAATGTCCGTCCCCTTTGCTTTTCTGAGTGAGGATTGATCATCTTACCCAGAATCCTTCTTCTTGATTAGTTTCTGTAGGTATACAGATTTTAGTATGATTATCCTATATTATATGTCTAGTATCCACTTATAAGTGATTATATACCATGTGTGTCTTTCTGCTTGTGGGATACCTCACTCAGGATGATTTTTTCTAGTTCCCACCATTTGCCTGCAGATTTCATGATTTCCTTGTTTTTAATTGCCAAGTAGTATTCCAGTGTGTAAATGTGCCACAATTTCTGTGTATTCCTCCGTTGAGGGACATCTGGGTTGCTTCCAGATTCTGGCTATTAAGAATGAAGCTGCTATAAACATGGTTGAGCAAGTGTCTTGTTGTGTACGTGAGCATATTTTGTATAAATGCCTAGGAGTGGTATAGCTGGATCTTGAGGAAGAACTATTCCTAATTGTCTGAGAAAGCTCCAGATTGATTTCCAGAGTGCTTGTACAAGTTTACATTCCCACTAGCAATGGAGGAGGGTTCCCCTTTCTCTACATCCTCTCCAGCATGTCACTTGAGTTTTTGATCTTAGCCATTCTGACCGGTGTAAGGTGAAATCTCAGGGTCGTTTTGATTTACATCTCCCCAATGGCTAAGGACGTTGAGCATTTCTTTAAGTGTTTCTCTGCCATTTGATAGTTCTCTATTGAGAAATCTCTGTTTAACTCTGTACCCCATTTTTTAATTGGATTACTTGATTTTTTGCTGTTTAACTTCTTAAGTTCTTTATATATTCTGGATATTAGCCCTCTGTCAGATATAGGATTGGTGAAGATCCTTTCCTAGTCTGTAGGCTGTTGTTTTGTTCTGATGACAGTAAACAGGGAACAGGACAGGAGCCTTCCACAGAGGGCCTCTGAAAGACTCTACCCAGCAAGGCATCAAAGCAGATGCTGAGGCTCATACCCAAACTTTGGGCAGAGTGCAGGGAATCTTACGAAAGAAGGGGGAGATAGAAAGACCCGAAGGGGTCAGGAGCTCCACAAGGACCCAAAAATCTGGGCAAAGAGGTCTTTTCTGAGACTGATACTCCAACCAAGGACCATGCATGGAGATAACTTAGAACCCCCCTGCACAGACGTAGCCCGTGGTAGCTGAGTCTCCAAGTGGGTACCCTAGTGAGGAGAACAGGGACTGTCTCTGACATGAACTCAGTGGATGGCTCTCTGACCACTGAGGTGGGGGCAACCTTACCAGGCTACAGAGGAAGACAATGCAGCCCGTCCTGATGAGACCTGATAGGCTAGGGTCAGAGAGAAGGGGAGGAGGACCTCCCCTATCAGTGGACTTGGAGAGGAGCATGGGAGAGATGAGGGAGGGAGAGGGAGGGGGTGAGGGAGGGCCTATAGCTGGGATACAAAGCTGAATAAACTGTAATTAATAAAAAAAGAAAGAAGTAAGGATCCAGCCAGGCGGTGGTGGTACAGGTCTTTAATCTTAGCACTTGGGAGTCAGAGGCAGACTGGTCTAAAACTCACAGAGAGCATTCCAGGACAGTCTCGAAAAACAAACAAAAGAAGTAAGGAGCCACTTGGCAGACTGTAAAACCCGTCTGGGTCTAAGATTATATTCTGGCTTTTAGACTATTCTGGAGCCAAAGCCTCTAGGAACATGTAGATAATCAAGTCAGAAGTATTAGAATCCTGCGCAAACCAGCCTTGAGAGCTGGCCATAATCTGGTTGGACCAGAATCTCAGGGCAGCGCAGGTCGCTAGACCGGGCTTTAAGCCATCCTGCCCAAGCCAGGGGCTAAGGCCTGGGGCCGGGGGAGGAGTCACGGGAGCGAGGGGCGGGCCCTGGGGGGCAGGGGCGGAGCCTTGTGCTCCTGGGCGGGATCTCGTGTGCTGGGGCGGGGCGCCGGTGCCGGGGGCGGGGCCTGGGCCTGGCGGTCCCCTGGGGTTGCGCGCGCTGCGCTGGGGTGTGGCGCGCGGCTGCGCACTGGTGTCTGTCGAGCACGAGAGCGGGATTGCCTGCGCGTCGACGACCGCACTGCGAGTGCGGGTTTCGGGGTCCTCAGAGCCGCCCAGAGAAACCCTCAGTTTCCTCCCTCCCACGAAGCGAGCTTTTGCTTCCGGGTAAAGGCGAACTAGAGAAGGAGCTTAGGACCCTTGAGTGAGGGGCGAAGATGGAGAGCGGTTCCCAGGTCTCAGACAGTGACAGTGACGAAACAGTGATTGAGGGCTCGGTGACGGAGAACGAACTGGAAGATGAGGAGCTGCCCTGGAGAAGGTGACCTCCGTCAGGGATTGAGCGCTGGGCTTTCCGTGGTTTTGAGTGGAAATGGTTGCCAGCAGGACGGGGCTGGTGGGGGAGATTAGAGCTTTGGGGCACAGCCGTGCTAAGAATTCGCAAGTAGCAACCGCCCTCAGGCCCCCAGGCCCAGCCAGAAGCAAGACGATGGTTATGGGTTTATGATTTAGAAAGTCCGTGTCTTATATTGGGGCTAAGTATGTCGGGTATGAACAAGGACCGCATTACTCGAACGCAAGCTTTGGTCTAGGAGGCGGGTCACAGAATTTCTTTTAAGAACTATAAATGGGGACTCAGATTTGTATCAAACTAGAAACGTGTTATATGAAAGAATGGTCCTGGAGAGATGGTTCAGTGGTTGCTCTTCCAGAGCACCCGGGTTTAATTCCCAGCACCCACATGTGGGCTCACAACTGTCTGTAATTTCTCTTCCGGGACACCCACACACAGGCGCACAAAAAGTAATAAATAACATTAAAAAAATAGGTTCATTTTGTCAGCATCCCTTTCAAAGCCTATATTGAGTTGTATAGTATGAATAAACTGTGTGTAATGTATTCAATGATTCCCTTAATAACATTCAAACTGCATTATCTCATTGCCCTCTACACAATGCTTCTTGAATGCTATTTTACATCTTGCTTGGCTTTAGACCTGATATCAATTAAATAAACTTTATTACTAGAAAAAAACAGATTTAAGAAGTATTTCAGCTTATCAGCCTTATTTGAATACAGTCTCAGTGTTAGACACAAGAAAAAAAGAGGCCATTACCTTTGAGAAAATTAGGCCTGGAAAAACCCTTCAATATAGTACGTGGCATCCAGGGATATGTTTTGGGAACCCAGTGGAACTCTTAGCCGCATACAATGTAGATGGCTGATAAGAGTTCACTAGGGATGGCTTCTGAGTAAAAGCTTGAAGGTGGCTTAGGAGTTAGCTATATGAAGAAAAGGTAGTATTCTTGCATAAGGAAGTGTATGGAATGTTTGTAAGCAGTTAAATCTTTCAGAATTGTGAGATAGATGTGGAGTGATAAAGAGGGATCCAGGTGAGGTCTCGTAAGCCCTGTGTGGACCTGGATAGGATGCTGATGCTGCCTTCTCGTTGTTTTCGTATTTTCAAGACAGGGTTTCCCTATGCAGCCTTGGATGTCCTGGAACTTGCTCTGTAAACCAGGCTGTTCTCAAATTCTCCAGGTGCACCTGTCCCTGCCGGTGGGAAGTGCCCGGGTTAAAGGCCTGCCTGTGGCACCACTTTGAGAAGTAGCAGTGGGAATGGAGAGGGCAGAGCAAATTTGAGAAGTCTCTGCAGAGGACATTTGGTAGGAGATGGTGACTGATTAGATGTGGTAGGGCACTGAGCCAAGGCTGTAAAGAATAATATCCAGATTATTGCTGCTGTTACTTCTCCCTCTTCATCTCTTCTTTGTTCATCAATCTTCTTTTAGGGTCTCACTATATAGCCCAGGCTAGCCTTAAACTCACAATAATCCTGTTGGGGTTTTATATGTGCACCACCACTCCCATTAAAAAAAATGTATGCACACAGCATTTATTCTTACTAGTGCTCAGTGAATATTTTAATAAATGCATAATAACCATTACAGTCAATATCTAGAAGTCCACCACCCTGAAAGGTGTTGTCTCTTAACAATGGCTCCATTACCCCCCACCCAATTTGAATCATCGTTCTTTTACATGTGAACGATCCCCCCCCATCTTTTTTTTATTATCTATGGTTCTCAGCAGTGCCATTGTGATGTGTCTGGAATGACATTTTATGTTTACTTGTTTGGATTTCTGAGCTGCTTTTTTGTTTGTTTGTATTTTGTTTGTTTTTTTTTTAGTTTCTTTTTTTAAATAAATACATTTATTTATTTTTATATCAATCACAGGTTAGGTTTTTTGCATCCCATGCGTAGCCCCCTCCCTCATTCCCTCCCACTCTCCCCATCCCTCCCTCATCTCCTCCCCGCCCCCTCCAAGTCCACCAACCGGGGAGGATCTCCTCCCCTTGTATCTGACCCCAGATCATCTTGTCTCATCCGGGCTGGCTGCAATGTCCTCCCCCGGGATCTAGCCAGGCTGTTACTCCCTGGCATGTGTGTGGGCGGGTTGAAGAGTCAGCCATCTAGCTCAAGACGGAAACAGTCCCTGTTTCCCTTACTAGGGTCTTCAGTTCACCAATGAGTTATCATGGGCAACATCTGAGCAGGGGTTCTAGGCCATATCCATACATGGTCCCTGGTTGGAGAAACTGTCCCATATAAGACCCTTGTGCCCTGCTCAGTTTGATCTTTGTGGAGCTCTTGTTCTCCCCAAGTCTTACTAA
>CM053750.1:2883347-2916118 GCA_028658305.1 Pachyuromys duprasi | reverse complement strand
TAGGATATTATTGTAGCGAGAATTCTAGAATTTCCGTTTCTTTTAAAAACACAGAAATATTATAGGAATATGTTTTCATTTTAATCACAGGTGTGGGGATATGGGCCTGACTATGCCTTATGTCCTAGCAGAGGCATGGTGTTGCCAGCTGCAGATAGTTTTTGTGACTGTATAACATTTGGAATTCTGGGAATTTTTCAGAGAGTATATAAATGGAAGACCCCAGAGGTGAGGTCAATGGTTGTTGGTTATCCAGGGGTGGTAGTTACAAGTAGTTAGCTCTGCTTAAAGAAAAAACAAGAGGAAAAAAATTGGATTCAAGGATATATAGATGTACATATTCATATATATGTATATATGTGTGTATACACACACATACACATCCCCTCTTTTGCTCCTATCTAGTGATAAGTGGTAAAATCCAGGGGATAAAGGTTGGGGGAAAAGGACGCACAAAGTAGTAAAGACAAGCTACATGCCATTTTCTTCTTCCTACTATAATGGGAATGTCATACATTAGTCAGGTTATCCTTGCCACCCACCTAAAGGTATGGGTCCTCAATTTTTGAGCTATATTAGAGATCAAAACTAACCATGGCACAGTCAAGCTCTTTGACAACCATACATACCGAGAGCGATAATGTGAGATAGCGGCCTCACCAGGGTAAAATGTGGGCCTACAGTGGCATCTAAACATAAGGTTCTTTTGTCATCTTGTGGAGACAGGCATTCACAGTCCTCTTTAATAAAGCCAGCACAAGGTGTGACTTCTTATCAAAGGAACTCTTAGTATGGGACTTAGAAGCTCTGCTATGTATCTACCACTTCACATCTGGAAAATGGCCCATACATTGTTAGGCTTTCCTTAAGAACAGTGCAAACCATCGATCCATTTAGGTACTGTGATATTATGCATAGCTAAATAATGTAATTCTTCTTAAATGTACTCTTGAGTATAAGATTGCATGTTTCATGACCTTAAGATACCTTCAGGATGTCTGGAGAAATGGCTCCGTGGGTAAATGTCTTTACTGCTCTTAAGAAGACCAAAGTTCAGTGCCCAGTGCACAGGCTGAGTGTCTTATAACTGTCTCTCACTTCAACTCCAATGGAACTGCTCTAGTTTGCTCTCTGTTGCAGTAATAAAACACTGACCAAAAACAACTTGGGGAGGGAAAGAGTTGATTTTATGTCACAGGATAAAGTCCATCATCAAGGAAGCCAAGGCAGGAGATGAAGCAGGAACTGAAGCAGAGGCCACGAAGGGGACTGCTTAGTGTCCTGCTCTCTGGTTCTCTGTTCAAATACCTGCTTTATACAGATAAAGCCCACCTGCTCAGCTGTGGCACCACCCACAGCAGGTGGTGTCGTTAGCCAAGACACTTCCTCAGGGATGTGGTCACAAAGCAATCTGATCTGAGCAGTTCCTCACTTGAGACTCTTCCAAACTTTGCAGGGAAGCAATCTGGTCTGAGCAGTTCCTCACTTGAGACTCTTCCAAACTTTGCAGGGCTGCGTCAGGTCGACAGCTGTGGCTAACAAAGACATTTCACTTCTTGTCAGTTTCTTATACCAACACATCACTATTAAATTATAACTTCCCGTTTCTCTCCCCCCAAGACCTCACGTTAATAGAAGAGTAGAGAAGACAGGACAACTTTCAAAAGTCCCACAGTCATTAAAAATTTCAACGCTTTAAAAGTCCAAGTCTTCTTTAAAAATACAGAGTCTGGAGGAAAAGAGCTCCACAAAGACCAAACAGATCAGGGCACAGGGGTCTTTTATGAGACTGTTTCTCCAACCGAGGACCATGCATGGATATAACCTAGAACCCCTGCTCAGATATAGCCCATGGTAGCTCAGTACCCAACTGGGTACCCTAGTAAGGGGAACAGGGACTATTTCTGTCATGAACTCAATGGCTGGCTCTTCGACACACACACACCCCGAGGGAGGAACAGCCTTGCTAGCCCCCAGAAGAGGACATTTGCAGCCAGCCCTGAAGAGACCTGATAAGCTAGGGTCAGATGGAAGGGAAGGAGGCCCTCCCCTATTAGTGGACTTGGAAAGGGGCAAGGAGGAGATGAGGGAGGGATGGGTGGATTGGGAGGGAATGAGGGGTTGGGCTACGGCTGGGATACAAAGTACATAACCTGTGATTAATATTAAAATGAATGAATTAATTAAAAAATACAGAGTCTTTTAACTATGGGCTCCTATAAAAAATTAGGGGGGATCCAAGATGGCGGCACCAGGAGGACACTGTGTCTGAGGAGCAGGACAGCAATGTCTGTACAGCGACCAAGAGACTGAACTCTGGGCCCTAAAACAACATCGATCCTGTTTCCCAGGTGAGAGGAAGCTCCAAGGTGCGGGAATAGGTTGGGTCCACTCTCAGGTCACCCAGCCAGAACCCAGAAGAGATCCCAGGTCGGTCACACAGGCACTCAGTCTCCAGACCAGAACCACATGCCTGTGTGTCCTGATCACCTTCCCAGGCTGAACAGTGGGCACAAAAACACCAGAGACTGGGAGTCCCAGTTGAGAGAAAAACCCACAGAGAAGGCAGGAAACGGGACTGACCTCAGATCACCCAGCCTTCTCTGGGAAAAGGTCCTGCAGATCAGTGGGCACACGCTGCCAGCCCTGAGTGGGGCTCCAGCCTCCAGCACAGAGACCTGCTGCACACCTGACTCTCCATCACAGATGGAACTGTGTGCACGCTGCCAGCCCAGAGACCTGATATGCCCAACTATCAGTAAAAGACAGAACTGTGCGCCCCAGGGCATCAGAGACTGGGAGTCCCTGTCGAGAGAAAACCCCACAGGGAGGGAAACAGCTTAGAGCACTCAGCTGACCCCACCACCACCAGCAGCACACACGGGAAAGTTCTCAGGGAAAAGGTCTCAGGTTCCTGCCCAGTCACCAGCCTGGAGCCACCACCCGCCAGCACCTGTGTGCTCTACGCTGCACCCCAAACACCACAGACTAGGCCTTCCTGTTGGGAGAAAACCCCACAGTAGGGAAAACATCTGGCCCTACCTCAGGACACCTAGCTTGGGAAAAGTTTCTGGCTATCCACAGGCTTCTGACTCTAGCCTCCAGCTGCACACATGAGAGCAGAGCTCACCTGCCACTGACTACCGCTTGGGTACTGGGGCACAGAGCCCCAACCTCAGACCTTCAGAAGCCTGGGATCCCCGAGATCAACCCCAGATACTGCTCCAAGGGGCAATCAGTTATCCCTAACTAAACTGACCAAACCATGGGGCACCAGGCAATAGCTGCAGCTCACTAAATTTATAGCAAGAAACCCAGAAGCAGGGCAGCTGTCCCCAGGACTTCTCCGGGTAAGAGGAGAGTCCTCTTGACTAACAAGGACCACAGTTACCACTCAGGTCTGTACGCCTGAAGTGAGCTGTGGCAATTCCTGAAAAACACCAGCCATTCAGTGACCATACCCAAAAAGCTGAGGAGGCTTCCTTCAGGAAAAATCATCTTCCTACCAAGGGGATTCTCTCTACCACAGGATTCCAGGAACAACCAGAAACTAATACCTAATACCTAAGATAGCCCAATGGGTAGAGGCCAGTGTAAATGCTCAACCAACAAAAGACAGAACAATATGGCATCTCCAGAATCCAGTTATCCAGGGGCAAGCAGCCCTTGAAACCCCAGCATAGCTGAAATTCAAGAAGATGACCTAACATTTATGCTTATGAAGAGGATAATAGAGGAAACAAAATTCGTAAAGAACTAGAGGAAGATAAAGTCAAGCAGATTATGGCCACCCGTAAAGAAATATAGGAAGTTGCAGCCAAACAGTTCGTGGCCTTTAGAGAGGAAATACTTAAATCACTGAAGGAAATAAAAGAAACAGGATTGTTCAAACAAACAGCTGAAGGAATTAAAGGAAAAACAGGAAAATACAGTCAGACAGGTGAAGGAAATCAACAAAACGGCTCAAGATCCGAAGATAGAGTTTGAAAAATTAAAGAAAACACAAATGGAGGAAATTGTGGAGAGAAAGAACTTAGGGAAGAAAACAGGAACTACAAAGGTAAGCATAACCAATAGACTAAAAGAGATGGAAAAAAGAATCTCAGGTGTGGAAGAAATCGATGTATCTGTCAAAGAAAATGTTAAATCTAAAAATTCCTTACACAGACCATCCAAGAAGTCCAAGACAACATGAAAAGACAAAACCTAATAATAATAGGAATAGAGGAAAAAAAAGATTCCCTCCTCCAAGGCCCAGAAAATATTTTCAACAAAATCATTGAAGAAAATTTCCCCAACTTAAAGGAGAGGCCTATAAGAATACAAGAGGCCTACAGAATACCCAGTAAATTAGACCAGAAAAGAAAATCCTCCCGCCACACGATAATCAAAACAGTAAGTATACAGAACAAAGAAAAAACACTAAAAGCTACAAGGGAAAAAGGCCAAGTAACATATAATGGCAAACCCGTCAGAATCACACCTGACTTCTCAACAGAGACTATGAAAGCAAGAAGGCCTGGACGGATATCATGCAGACCCTAAAAGAACACATCATCAGCCCAGGCTACTATACCCAGCAAAACTCTCAGTCATCATAGATGGAGAAAACAAGATATTCAACGACAAAAACAAATTTCAACAATGCCTACACACAAATCTAGGGTTATAGAAGACACTAGAAGGAAAAATACAACCCAAGAAAACTAACTACTTTCAAGAAAACAAAGGAAATAATCTCACTACAGCAAAACAAAAATTAACCAAGCACACAGCCAACATCAAAATCAAAGGATCTAACAGTCACTGGTCATTAATCTCAGTATCAACAAACTCAATTCTCCAATAAAAAGACACACACTAACAGAATGGATATGTAAACAAGACCCCAAAATCTGTTGCATACAAGAAACACACCTAAATCACAAAGATAGACATTCCCTGAGGGTAAAGGGCTGGAAGACAGTTTTCCAAGCAAATGGACCCAAGAAGCAAGCAGGAGTAGCCATTCTAATATCTGATAAAATAGACTTTCAATCAAAATTAATAAAAAAGAGATGGGGAAGGACACTTTATACTCATCAAGGGAAAATTCCACCAGGAAGACATCACAATCCTGAACATCTATGCCCCGAATACAAGGGCACCCACATTTGTAAAAAAAACAATAAAACTTAAACCACACATAGACCCCCACACATTAATAGTGGGAAACTTCAACACCCCACAGGTCAACAAAACAGAAATTAAACAAAGAAACAATGTCTCTAACAGAGGTCATCAATCAAATGGACCTAACAGACATCTACAGAACCTTACACCCAAACACAAAAGAATTTACCTTCTTTTCAGCACTTCATGGAACTTTCTCCAAAATAGACCATATGGTTGGTCATAAAGCGAGCCTCAACAGATACAAGAAGACTGAAATAATCCCTTGTATCCTAACTGATTACCATGGACTAAAGCTGGACCTCAACAACAACAGAAATAGCAAAAAGCCTTCACACACATGGAAAATGAAAAACTTGCTACTCAATGACAGCTGGGTCAGGGAAGAAATAAAGAAAGAAATTGAAGTCTTCCTAGAACTCAATGAAAATGAAGACACAACATACCCAAACTTATGGGACACAATGAAAGCAGTGGTAAAAGGAAAGTGCCTTCAAGAGAAATTTGAGACATCTCATTTGAGCAACTTAATGGCTCACCTAAAAGCCCTAGAAAAAAAAGAAGCAGACACACCAAAAAGGAGTAGATGGCTGGAAATAATCAAACTCGGGGCTGAAATCAATAAATTAGAAACAAATAAAACAATTCAAAGAATCAATAAAACCAAGAGCTGGTTTTTTGAGAAAATCAACAAGATAGACAAACCCTTAGCCAAACTAACTAAAAGGCAGAGAGACGCTATCCAATTTAACAAAATCAGAAATGAAAAGGGGGACATAACAACAGACACTGAGGAAATCCAAACAGTCATTAGGACTTACTTCAAAAGTCTATGCCACAAAATTTGAAAATCTAAATGGACAATTTTCTTGATCAATTCCACTTACCAAAGCTGAATCAAGACCAGGTAAATCAATTAAATAGTCCTATATCCCTTAAGGAAATAGAAGTGGTCATCAAAAATCTCCCATCCAAAAAAAAAAAAAAAAGCCCAAGACCAGATGGTTTCTGTGCAGAATTCTACTTTCAAAGAAGAGCTAACTCCAATTCTCTTCAAACTTTTCCACAAAATAGAAACAGAAGGAACACTACCAAACGCATTCTATGAAGCCACAGTCACCTTGGTACCTAAACCTCACAAAGACTCAACAAAGAAAGAGAATTTCAGGCCAATTTCCCTTATAAACATTGATGCAAAAATACTCAACAAAATACTTACAAACCGAATATAAGAACACATCAATGATATCATCCACTATGACCAAGTAGGCTTCATCCCAGGTATGCAGGGGTAGTTCAATATACGGAAAACCATCAATGTGATCTACCATATTAACAAACTGAAAGAAAAAAAAACCGCATGATAATCTCCTTAGATGCCAAAAAGCATTCAACAAAATCCAACATCCATTCATGTTTAAAGTCTTGGAGAGATCAGGGATACAAGGCACATACCTAAACATAGTAAAGACAATATACAGCAAGCCAATAGCCAATATCAAACTCAATGGAGAGAAACTTAAAGCAATCCTACTGAAATCAGGGACAAGGCTGCTCACTCTCTCCATATCTCTTCAACATAGTTCTTGAAGTCCTTGCTAGAGTAATAAGACAACTAAAGGAGATCAAGGGGATATAAATCAGAAAGGAAGAAGTCAAAGTATCACTATTCACAGATGATATGATAGTATACCTGAGTGACCCCAAAAATTCTACCAGGGAACTCCTACAGGTGATAAACACCTTCAGCAAAGTAGCTGGATACAAAATTAACTCAAAAAAAAAAATCAGTAACCCTCCTGTATACAAAAGAAACATGGGCTGAGAAAGAAATTAGGGAAACAACACCTTTCACAATAATCACAAAGGACATAAAGTATCTTGGTGTGACCCTAACCAAGCAAGCCAAAGACTTGTATGAAAAAAAATTTTTCAAGTCTCTGAAGAAAGAATTAGAATAAGATATAAGAAGATGGAAAGATCTCCCATGCTCATGACTTGGCAGGATTAACATAATAAAAATGGCCATCTTACCAAAAGCAATCTATAGATTCAATGCAATTCCCATCAAATTACCAACATAATTCTTTACAGACCTTGAAAGAACAATTCTCAACTTCATATGGAACAACAAGAAACCCAGAATGGCTAAAACAATCCTCTACAATACAAGATCTTCTGGATGTATCTCCATCCCTGATCTTAAACTGTACTATAGAGCAACAGTAATAAAAACGTCTTGGTACTAGCATAGAAACAGAATGGTGGATCAAGGGAATCAAATAGAAGACCCAGAAGTAAACCCACACACTTATGGACACCTGATTTTTGACAAAGATGCCAAAACCATACAATGGAAAAAAGATAGCATCTTCAACAAATTGTGCTGGTCTAATTGGATGTCTACATGTAGAAAAATGCAAATAGATCCATATTTATCACCCAGCACAAAACTAAAGTCCAAGTGGATCAAAGATCTCAACAGAAAACCAGACATATTAAATTGGTTAGAAGAAAAAGTTGGGAAGAGCCTTGAACTCATTGGTACAGGAGACAACTTCCTGAACAGAACACCAACAGCACAGGCTCTAAGATCAACAATCAATAAATGGGATCTCACGAAACTGTAAAGCTTCTGTAAAGCAAAGGACACTGTCATCAAAACGAAACGACAGCCTATAGACTGGGAAAGGATCTTCACCAACCCTATATCTGACAGAGGGCTAATATCCAGTGTATATAAAGAACTCAAGAAGTTGAAAAGCAACAAATCAAGTAATCCAATTTAAAAATGGGGAACAGAGCTAAACAGAGAATTCTCGATAGAGGAATATCAAATGACAGAGAAACACTTAAAGAAATGCTCAACATCATTAGCCATCAGGGAAAGGCAAATCAAAATAACCCTGAGATCTCACCTTACGCCCATCAAAATGGCCAAGATCAAAAACTCAAGTGACAACACATTGTGGAAAGGTTGTGGAGAAAGGGGAACTCTCCTCCACTGCTGGTGGGAATGTAAACTTGTACAACCACTTTGGAAATCAATCTGGCACTTTCTCAGACTACTAGGAATAGTGCTACTTCAAGATCCAGCTATACCACCCCTAGGCATATATCCAAAAGAGGCTCAAGTACACAATAAGGAAATCTGCTCAACCATATTTGTAACAGCTTTATTTGTATTACAGAAGTGGAAACAATCCAGATGCCCTTCAACTGAGGAATGGATACAGAAATTGTGGTACATCTACACAATGGAATGTATTACTCAGCAATTAAAAAAAAAAACAAAAAAAAAAAACAAGGAAATCATGAAATTTGCAAGTAAATGGTGGGAACTGGAAAAGATCATCCTGAGTGAGCTATCCCAGAAACAGAAAGACACACACGGTATATACTCACTCATATAGACATATAATATAGGATAAACCTACTAAAATCTGTACACCTAAAGAAACTAATCAAGAGGGAGGACTCTGGCTAAAATGCACAATCCCTATCCAGAAGGGCAAAGAGGATGGACATCAGAAGAAGGATTAAACAGGGAACAAGTTAGGAGCCTCCCACAGAGGGCCTCTGAAAGGCTCTGCCCTGCAGACTATCAAAGCAGATGCTGAGACTTATGGCCAACCTTTGGGCAGAGTGCAGGAAATCTTATGAAAGAAGTGAGAAATAGTAAGATCTGGAGAGGACAGGAGCTCCACAAGGAGCACAGAGGTCTTTTCTGAGACTGATACTCCAACCAAGTACCATGCATGGAGACAACCTAGAACCTCTACTCATTTCAGTATCCAAGTGGGTTCCATAATAATGGGAACAGGGATTGCCTCTGACATGAACTGATTGGCCTGCTCTTTGATCACCTCCCCCTGAGGGAGGAGCAGCCTTACCAGGCCACAGAGGAAGACAATGCAGCCACTCCTGATGAGACCTAGTAGACTAGGATCAGAAGGAAGGAAAAGACGACCTCCCCATCAGTGGACTTGGGGAGGGGCATGAGTGGAGAAGCAGGAAGAAGGGAGGAGTTGGGAGGGGAGGAGAGAGGGTACTACAGGGGGGATAAAAAGTGAATAAAGTATAATTAATTAAAAAATTATTCAAGAAAATAATTATATATTTTTTTATTTAAAAAAGAGAACCAGGGCACAATTATAATAAGATCAAGGCAACATCCAAAACCAAATATATATATATAAAAATTCTAATTATCCAACAGCTAGAACTCACTCGCAATCTTCTAGGCTGCAAAGGGCTTGGGCAGCTACTACTAGCATACACAGCCCATCTTACAAGTTCAGATGGGCTTATGCTACATGCGTTGGCATCGTTGGTGATCATCCTGTAGTCCTGACAGCTTCAGTACACTAAGGCCTCCACTGTAATGGAGGCTGCATTGCTGAAAACCAGCAACTTCTTCTGGCCCATCTTCAGGGACTCCAGCCTTGACACATGCTGCCAAGCCTCAGCTTCTCTCCATGACCCCTTAACTCCTGAAACTTTCATGTGGCTAAAACCAGGATCATGTGGGAGATTCTTACATATTAGCAAATTTAGCTGCAAGCTTGAGATGTAGCCTTGACCTGACCACAGCTTCTGTGTGTTGACCCTAAGGAAACACTTCTCAGAAGGCTTTTGTCTCAGTGGTGCTGGTCTCTTATTAATCACAGCTGATTTTTTTCAACGCCAGCGTCCATAGTCCTAGTAAAGCAAACAAGACTTCGCTTCCACAGATTCTTAACTTAAATGTGTCACACAAGTGGTCCCAGCGTCTTTGCTTCCCTTTGAAGTGTCATAAGCCTCTGTCATCTGCAATTCTCCACTCTCACCTTCCAGTCTCCCACAGAACATCCCACTAAACTCTATGTTCTTAATGTACTTTCCAGCTCAAGATTCCAAATAATTCTACAATCCTCCCAAATAACAACATGGTCATATCTGTACTAATTTCTGTCTGGTTTTCTTGCTGTTGCTATGATAAAACACTGACTAAAAATAACGTAGAAAATAAAGTGTTTATTTCATTTTAAGGTTGCAATCCATTGTTGAAGGAAGCCAGAACAGGAGCTCAAACAAGAACTGAAATGAAGACCATTGAGGGATTCTGCTTTACTGGCTTGATTTCTAATTTTCTGCTCAGCTATATACACTCTTACACATTGTTGGTATAATGTTCTTGTGAAATGTACACAATTTACCCTTGTCCATTTACATGCTGATTTCTCTCCCCCACTATCCGGTTTCAATCTGGACATTGCATTGTGATGTTTAGTCTAAGCATCACCTGTCTCAAGTTTGTGTAAACATGCCACCATTTGTTCTCTGTAATGTCAATAAAAACAGCCAGTGCTGTGCAATGGAGAGACTAGGGTGGGACATCCTGGTCCAGAGGGGAGGAGAAGGAAGTGAAAGGGAAGAGTGGGAAAGCAGAGATGGGCAGGACAGGACTTGTAATCGTGAGGAGAAATGAACCAGACCTAAGACATAATTAAAAGCAAGTATAATGTTGGAAATTCCTAATGGGAGGAAGCTATGAGGGCTTGGAAGTCTAGGATGGAGTAATCATTGCCCAGCATTGTACTCTAATTAAATAAATCCTAGTCTCTGTGTGATGATCTGGGTATACAGCTGGTTTAGGAATAAGCACTCTTTAACTAAAAGATAAATCAATAGTAAATATTAATATTAACAAGATATATATGGTATATATATGATATATTTAAGATATATGATATATATCATATATATTTACTATATATCATATATATAATATTTACTATTGACTTTTTATGTGTGTGTGTATATATATATATATATATATATAATATATGTATATGATATACATATATATACGAGGACTGCCTGCCCAGGGGTAGCACCACCTGCAGTGGACTGGGTCTTTTCACATCAATCATTAATCTTGCCACAAACCAATCTGATCTGGGCAATCCGAAACTGAGATTCCTTCAAATGACTCTGGGCTATGTCAAGCTGATAGCAGTAGTCAACTAGGACTGGCTCTGATGATAAACTACATCTTCATATACCCATAGTTACACATATACACACAATTTTTAAAATAGTAACAATTTAAAAATAGTTTCTAAAAAATATATTACTCCTGGACCTCTTTATATGCCTTAATGGGATGCTTAGCAACTCCAAAATCCTTTGGATATTAACGACTCCTGTTGTAAGGCATGATCAACTCATTCAACTCAATATGTGGTTTTGAGAGCTTATACTGTAGCAAAAGAAGTGCAAGATAGCAGGTCATCTGGGCCGGAGCTGGAGATGACATCTTAGTGTGTGCGTGAAGAAATGAGACTTCACTGGATGATGGTGACAGCAAGAGGTGGAGAGACAAGGTCTCAGGTGGGAACACTGGAGACAGTAAGTGCAAAGGAAGAAATACATTAGTGCGGCTGGGCCGCAGTGTGAGGGAGCTGTTGTAACCAGACATGAGTGAAGGAGGAGGACTGAACCAGACGTCACAAGAGGAGGAGGAGGGTCTGTGAGGTCTGCAACAGGGCAGTGGGCATAATCTCGGGGGAGCCCTGAAGAATGACTATAGGTATGATGGGCTGATGCCTGTATAATAGATGAGTCGGTAAGGAGAGAGAATAAAGGGATATAGGTGAAGGAAGGATTATAAGCATGATTGAGTGGGTGTATGCCTACAAATATGGACATATGTAGGTTGCTGAATGCTATCGTGTGTGGGGGGGTGTACATGAGGAATTCTTTCCTTCTCAACATTGGTCCCAGTAGGCCCTGTTCCTCATCTCCCTTATAAACATGAGTAACCACTTACTGGTTTCTCTGTTACTCTTCCAAAGTTTCTTAAAGCATACATAAGGACATATGTAGATTTCTCCCTATTTCACCCAAAATAAAACATATTATGATAAACTTCATGATTTTTTTTCAAATAAGGTATCTTCTCTCTTATTACATTTCTTTATTTGTAGAGGGCGGGGTACACGTGTCACAATGTGCACATAGAGAAGACAGGACAACTTGTGGTTAGTTCTCTCATTCCAATACATGGACTCAGAGACAGCGTGCAGGTCATTAAGCTTTGCAGCAACCACCCTTATCCACTGAGCCATCTTATCATACCAAATAATATATCTGTTTGTTACACCATAGAGAGAACTTGGCCATCATTAAGGTCCTCTAGTATTCTGAGTAGCCCTGCTACTGGAGCATCTTTTGCTATTGTGAAGAGCAACTGCAGTCAGTGTGCCATTTTGCCTGTATGAGGCCACACCTCTGTGGTATTGTCACACCTCTCTCTCTCTCTCTCTCTCTCTCTCTCTCTCTCTCTCATCCTCCCTACAATCATATCTATCCTGGACTTCCATTTCTCAGCACAGGGAAACCACTAGGCTCAAGTTGATTTTGCCTTCCTGGATAGAGCGGGGGCCCCGTCTCTGCAGTGAGCTGTGGCAGTGTGGAGGAAACATCTCCCTATTTCCTTTGGCGCCAGATCACTGCTCTGTGCTACCTGAGGGTTAACATCCTAAAAATGACTGTTTCATGTGTTGGCTTATATTTATAGTGGTTTAATGCCTTAATGGGATGCTTAAGAGTTTGGGACTCTTTTGCCAGAGTGGAACTTCATTTTTTTCTTTTATTCTTTTAAAAATTATTTTAGCTGTACAGGTGTTTTCCTGCATGTATGTCTCTGCACTATGTTTGGCAGTACTGAAGCTAAAATCATGTGTGGGCTGCCATGTATGTGCTAGGAATCAAACAGGGTCCTCTGGAAGAGCAAGCAGTGCGCTTAACTGCTGAGCGACCTCTCAGCCCCTAGGTGCTCATGTCATGATAAATACTTCCCACAATGCTTTGTGTATAGGCTCTACTGATTTCCACTCCAACTACTCTTCACTTGTCACAAGCCAGACTGCCATCTTCCTGTTTAACTTTGCCAATTTGATAGTTGGAAACCACATAATAGTTTGTGTAAGTTTGAGTGTGAGTGTGTGTATGTACCTCAACCTCCCAAGTGTTGGGATACAGATACCAGCTTGCAGTTTTATTTTTAATTTTAAAAGGCTGTAATGAAACAGCATTACCCAACCCAATGTTCTCATCAGAAAACCTCATTTTAAACAAGCTTTTTAAAATGGCTTTATTTCTACAATAGCTGTTAAAATACTCTTTGGGTTTTTTGTTTGTTTTTCTCAGACTTGTTATCCATCTGCCCCCTCCCAAATTTTGACCTTGAGAAATGTCAGATCATTGGCTGTCTTGCTGGGTTGATTGGGGGATCCATTGCAGCCATCTTTACATTTTCATTTTAAAAAAGAATCTGCTCACATGGTATTAAGTTTCAAACTTTCTTGTTTCATAGGAGGGAAAGGTGAAAGCTGAGTGTCCCAGAGTTCAGAGCATGTTGTAGCAAAATCACCCCTTTCTCCTCATCCTTCATCTCAGGCCCCAGCTCCTCTCAGTCAGCTTCCACCCTTGGTGTGCAGCTCCCTTTGCTCCTGGTGCTGTGTGAGAGAGCTCAATGGGCCCCTGAGACAGAGGGAAGGAAAACTCACCCACCGTCCTTGGGAGACCAAGAGGGGTGAGGACTGAGAACAAAGTCTTCGGCTGCTCTGATGTTCTTTTCTGGGCTGTCCTCAGTGACATACATACTTCCTGTGCGTGAGGGGTGCTCAGCACCTACATACACTCGCCGCCCTTCTGGAGGACCAGAGTTTGGCTCCACATCAGGCCTGTAACCCCAGCTCCAGGGAGGTCCAGCCCCTCTGAACTCTGGGGGCACCAGAGCACATGCACGGGCATGCACACGCACACACACACAGACTTTCTAACATTTTAGAAAAATATTTACTTTGTGTTTGTGCACTGTGTGCACGCAGGAGCCTGCAGAGGCTGGCAGCAGTGTCAGATGCCCCGAAACGGAAGTTCCAGAGCCACCATCTGAATGGTGGGGACAGAACCCAGGTCCTCCACAAGAGCAACAAGTGTGCTTAAACACCGAGACATCTTTTTCCAGCCCCTAAATATTTAATTAATTAATTAATTTTTTAAAAACAATTATTCTCGGGGGCTGGAGCGATGGCTCAGTGGTTAAGAGCACTGTCTGTTCTTCCAAACAGATCCGGGTTCAATTCCCAGCCCCCACGTGGCAGCTCACAACTGTCTGTAACACCAATTTCAAGGGATCTGACACCTTCACACTAATGCACATACAATTAAATAAATTATTTTTAGAAAATAAAAACATTTATCAGCTTACCTGCCATTGTAGGCTGACTGACCTCATAAGCTCTTAAATTAACTGCCTGTTTTTCACAACTCAAGTCATTATGAAATGAAAATTCTCTTATTGTGAAGAGAGGGTCATTGTTTCCCACATCTGCAAAAATGGTGTTTTCTGTGTGAAGAAGCTAAGTAGAATCTGATCAGCTTTCCAGGTACTAGGATTACAGATGAGCACATTCAAACCTGGATTCAAATGAAATAACCATTTTACTTTCCATTTATTTGTTTTTGTGTGTATATATACAACACCCAAGTGGAGGTCAGTGGACACCTTGCAAGAGTGGATTCTCTCCTTCTACCATGTGGATTCCATGGATCAAACTCGGGTCATTAGGTTTCGCAGCAAATTCCCTTCGCACCGAGTCATCTTGCCACCACTACCCCCAAACATGCAATTTTTGCAAATATTTCTGGTGCTCTGATTAAGTCTGAAGAGTTGAAAATGTGAACGTGGAAGGCCTGGCCACACACAAACCTTACTGTAGCTACTGTTGAGCTTCGTGGAAATCCACTAGGTCCTGCCCGAGTCCCACCCTGCGCAGCAGGCGCGGTGGAGTGGGTTGCAGCCGCCCACTTTGACATAACAGGAAAAGTGAAAACTTTGATTTTTTTCCTTAACAAGTGCTAAACACTTTATACTGTTGGACTTCTATGGGAAATAATATGCAACACGAAAAAAAATTCTGTGTTTTCCTGCTTAAGTTAGCTAATGAAGAACTATGGGGAGAGGTGGTGGTAAGCTCTACCTGAGAGACACACTACTCTGTGTGGAGCAAAGGTGTGAGAGATTGTGTTCATCTTAAAGACTGCATTTATTGACATTGCTTTGGGGTTTTTCTTCGTTTTACCACTTATCCACTTTGTCAAATCTAAGAAAAGATTTATCTAACTACACAGAGAGATGCAGAATTCCTTAGTGACTTAGTTAAAATGCTATTGTCTGAACTTGTACAGCTGGAGGGAAGTCTTGAGAAACTCAACCCTCAGTTGTTGATTGGGTAATAAAAGCTATTGATGGAAGTCTTTGCTTTAGCCAGAGCCCTTTCTTCTGCTCTGACATTAATTCTACATTTATTGAGCAAGTACTTTGAACTAAGGAGGGAGGGTCTGCATAGTAAGTAATCCTTAGATTAGGCTGTCAAAATGATGGAGTGACAGACCAGTGAGCTGACGACTAGTTTGTTATGTCAAATGGGAAGTGCTTCCTCAGAGTGGGACTGGGGTCCAGGGTAGGAGGTAATAAAAAAGGCTTTTCAGATTTGGATCATGAGGATTCATGGCAGCACCTTTACGGGCTGCGCTATCTTGCTGGCCCATTCAAATTTTTCTATCATCTTGGAAAAGTAGGAGGTAATAAGAAGTGATTGAGATATTTGGGAGCTGGAGAGATGGCTCAGAGCACTGGCTACTCTTCCAGAGGTCCCGAGTTCAATTCCTAGCACCCACATGGTGGCTCACAACCATCTATAATGAGATCTGGTGCCCTCTTCTGACCTGCAGGCAGAACAGTGTATGCATAATAAATAAATTTTTTAAAAAAGAGTTATTTGTACTTTGTATAAATTCCTGAAGTTTGCTTTTTTTTCTTCAACATATCTAAAATATTGTAATTATCTTCTTAAAAAAATATGCCTTATGAAGTATCATCAAGGCCCTCATGGTGGAAGTTGAGAACAGATTCCCAAAAGTTGTCCTCTGGCCTCCATACATAGCCCCCATATTCAAAATAAATAGATTAATGTAATTTTAAAAATCAAAATAAGCTGGGCATGGAGGCACGAGCAAATGACTTTATACACAGGTATAAAAATCAGCATCATAAGCTCCCAGAGCTGGAACCTTTGTGTAAAAGGGTGGGTACATTTTAGTTTATCATAATCAAATAGAAATATTTTAGCAAGCCAGGAATAGACAGGAGACACCTAAATAATCCAAAGAATGTATAAGGATAAATCGCAATTAGAGTCATAATATTGGCCTAGTGGCCCAACACTCAGGAGTCTGCAGCAGGAGAATTTGCTTGGGAGTTTGAAGTCCATCTGAGCTACCTAACAAGTGTAAGAGATGTTAGAGAGAGAAGAGGGGGAGAGGCACTAATGGCATATTCAATGGTGCTAGAAAAATGAGACCAGGGCTGGAGAGACAGCTTAACGGTTGAGGTCCTGGGTTCAATTCCCAGCAACCACATGGCGGCTCACACCATCTATCTTAAGATCTGGTGCCCTCTTCTGGCTTGAAGGCACACATGCAGGCAGAACACTATATACATAATACATCAATAAATCTTTAAAATGAAAGAGAAAGATTTTTAGAAATCTTCATCACACTGTTCAGTATTTAATTGGAGATAATAACCAATGAAAAATGAAAAAAAAAAGTAAGATCACAAAAGAAAGTAAGACTATCCCTAGTTAGGAGTAATAGGATGATTGTATTTTTAATCAGTAATATTATACAAACAACTATTAAAATTAATGTATGAATTCACCAAGATCTGTAAATAGGAAGCTAAATGAAAGAGTCTAGTCTTTTTATAATAGAAATTATCAATTAGAAGGGGTTGGAGAGATGGCTCAGAGGTCACATGGCTGCTGGAGAGACACCATCATCAAATATCGAATAGAATTTTAAAACTAACCTCCACATGGAGGGCCCACAATGTTTTACAATAGTGATGTAATAGTAATCCTTTCAAAGGCTGCTGAATCAAGGATATGTAAATATAGAAAAACGAACACTGACTACTCAAAACTTAGATCAAAATTGGTCACTGCCCTAAATCCTAAAGCTATAGAAACTGGAAAAAAATGTAGGAGAAAAATCTTTATCTAGGAATGTTTTCTTAGATACATAAAAATCAATAGAATGAAGAAAAAAATGCCCATCTAAAGTAAAGTCTTTTCTCTTTGGTGGCCTCCAATGAGATAGATCAGCAGGTCAAGGTATTTGCCATGCAAGCCTGGAGATTTATATTCAATTTCCCGCACCCGTGGAAAGAAAGAAATGACTCCACAAAGTTGTTCTCTTACCTTCACGTGTGTGCATGAGTGTGTGCACAAGCATGTGTGCACACACCTGCCTACATGTATATACACAGTCACACGATGAGCAAAAAAATTTTTAAAGGGAAAACATTTCTCTTGAAAGACATCAGGAAGACTTGCAAATAGGCACAGTGGTGCAGAAGTGTAATTCAGAAGGCTGTGACAAAGCTCTAAGCTAGCTCAAATTACACACTGAGTTCTGGTCCAGCCCAGATGTCAGAGAACCCTTGTCTCATGAAAAAGAAAAAGAGGCGGAACAGGAGAAAGAGGAGGAGGAGAGAGAGAGAGAGAGAAAACGGAGGAAGGGAAGAAGAGAAGAACAACAGAATAGAGACTTCAAACAGGGAGAAATTACTTATACATCTCACAAAGTGTTTATACACAAGCCCAACAAAAATGCACAAAAGATTTCAACTAAAACTTCACAAAGGCACTGGAGAGGTGGCTCAGAGCTTAAAAGTTGTGGCTATTCTTTCAAAGGTCCTGAGTTCAATTCCCAGCACCACATGGTGGCTCTCAACCATCTATAATGCGATCTGGAGCCCTCTTCTGGCATGGATATAAATAAATAAATCTTAAAAAAAATTTCACAAAGAGGACACACATATGTGTATATGTAAACATATATGTACATGTATATATCCAAAACACATGAAACACTCATTGCCACTGTGCATTACAGGAATGTAAATTAGTCACTAAATGTCTATGACAATGATTAATGTTTAAAAGCTGATTCTAGCAAGTTGGCAAGTATGTGGAAACTCTGGGATTCTCATAACACCTATGGCAAAAACTTAAAATATGACTCCCATCTTGGAAAACAATTTGTCAACTTCCTGAAAAGCTAAGCAAGTGAAGTTGAATCAAAATAAAGTACGCAGCCACATAAAGACTTGGAACGCTTTCTTGTGCCTTGCCTAATTCAAGGCCACCAGCATTTTACTCCTTTGTTGCTTCTGAGAGCTGTATAGTTTCAGCTCTTACATTTAAGTCTGTGATCCATTTGCATTTAGTTTTTGGTGTGATATGTAGGTACCTGTCCAAACTCATCCCACCCCGCCCCTTTTTGGCTTTTTGAGACAGGGTCTCTGTACATAGCCATGTCCAAGAACTTACTCTATAGACCAGGCTGGCCTTGAACTCAAATGATCAGCCGCCTTCTGCCTCCCAAATGCTGGGATTAAAGGCATGGGCAACCACCATCTGACTCTCAAATCCATTCTTTTTTGTTTTTTGGTGTTTGTTTTTTTTTTTTTTTCAAGACAGGGCTTCCCTGTGTATTAGCCCTGGCTGTCCTGAATGCACTTCCACCTGCCTCTACCTCCTGTGTTCTGGGATTAAGGGCATTTGCCACCACTGCCTGGCCAAATCCATTCGTATGAATGTAGATATATAGTTGTTTTCATTATTATTTTGGTTTTTTTGAGACAGGGTTTCTGTGTAGCCTTGACCGTGCTGGACTCACCTTGTAGACCAGGCTGGCCTCACACTCACAGAGATCTGCCTGCCTCTGCCTCTCAGAGTGCTGGGATCACAGGTGTGCACAATGGGGCACAGTTTATAGTTGTTTCCAAACTCCTTCACTGTTTTAATATTTTTCTTTTAATGAACATGGACACTCTTGTAAAATATTATTGACCATAGATGTAAAGATTTATTTCTGGATTCTTACATCTGTTCCATGGATCTATCCATAAATCTGTCTTCATACTTTGATCACTGGAACTTTGTAGTATCTTTTACATTGCAGAATGAGTCCCTCAACTTTCTTCTCTCAAAGATCAGAGCAGCTGTCCTAGCATCCTTGCATCTCCATGCAAATTTTAGGATCATCTTGTCAATTTCTACCAAATGGATGTGCTGTTTTAAGATTTTGAAAACAGTAAAAGAAAAAAAAATGCTTGAATTTAATGTAAAAATGTACTATAAATAAAATTAAAGCTCCGGGATGCATGTAAATATCTTTCAGACTAAATTAAAGTTAATAAAATCCAGATTTGCAAGCTGGAGAGACAGCTCTGCTTTAAGTACATTTGTTCCTGCAGAGGGCTTAGATTTGGTTCCCAGCACGAGTGGCGGCTCACAACTGCCTGCAACTCCAGTTCCAGGGGACTCAGCCCTCTTCTGACCTCCAAAGGCACCAGGCACATACATGGCACACACACACACGCGGGCAGGTGTCGCATCCGCCTTGACCAGCAAGGAAAGACACGACACACAAGCTCTTCTTCAAGCAGTTTATTCAGGAGCCTTGAACAATCTTCTTCTTCTTCCTCCTCTTCTTCTTCTTCCTCTTCCCCGAGGAGAGCCCGTCCCAGGAATAAGTACCCCTGAGCCAGCCAACCCCGGGTAGCTACGTGGGAAGTGCGGATAGGTACACGCAAGAGAAGGCAGATCATCAGACACAGCACAGCCAAATAAGGATTGTTTATCACAAGAGCACTCGCCGTCGGGTGGCGGAAGGCGGAAACCAGCGCCATCTTTAAGGCGCGGCACACGCAGCTCTCCACAGGCAGGCAAAACATACATGCGTAAAATAAAATTTAAATGGTTTGTTTTTTAAATAATTTGCTACCAATTTAGACTAACTTTCTAGAGGGGGAACATCTCATACTTATCACTTTTCCTTAGTTATATTATTTTTATCTTTTAGATTTTCTTATAAATAAAAATCTCTGCCATATTTTATATTTAAATTTATGTAAATTAGTGAGTCTTCTCGCTGCCTTGTCTTCATACTGAGACCTCCGTTTTCATTCTTTTCTTGGGAACTGCATTTCTTACACAAGCAGCATTTTAAAGAGTGCTCTTCAGTGTTCTGTCTCAGGCATTCTCTGCCTTTGTTAAAGCTGCATTAGCCTTTGTTCTTGAAGAACTGGTCATCTGGTGTTAGGAGATTTGGGTCAGACACACATTTTTCTTCTAAGAATGTCTAACTATTTTACCATTTCTTCCCAGCATTTGCTTTTGCTGGTGTCCCTTTAACACTGATTTCCATATCATCTTTTTTTGTGGACTAGACTCATCATCTGTTATGTATCCAAGAATGACACATGAATGCCATACCCCTGGAATATTTCCATGCCTAAAAATGTCTGCTTACTGCCTTTACACTAGAAGTTCAGTGTGACTGGGTGCCAACACTTGAAATCCATCCTTTTGTTCAGAGCTTGCAGACACAGTCCATTGTCATCTGACCTCAATATGACCACAGGGAAATGTGAGCAACAGAAATCTGAGCACTACATTTTTTTCCTTATATTTTTGTGCCAGGAACCTAAAGAATTTCTCTTTCTATAAGAAACTCTAGCAAACAAACTCAGTGATGTCTGGGGACTTGAACCAAGGCTTTACACACTCTAGGCAAATGCTAGTATGCTATATATGTTTAGTAACCATATATCCCAGATGGCATATTAACTATAATTATCCTCTTTTTTTCTGATCTATTATATGACCCCTTTCAAATGGCAGTCAATAGTTTGTGCTGCTTTTAGATTCTTTTAACCTTTAAAATAGATATTACAAAAGCATACACAAATATACAGGAATTAATATGCCGCAAATTCAAGCCCATAACCGAACATCACGATCAGCTGGTTTCTGAACATCCACTGTTTCTTCTGAAGAGCTCTTTACGTCAGTGTTGGCAACTTAATCCTGTGACAATCTCTTTAGGTCATGTTTACCATAACCTACAATTAAATCGTTTCAGTTGTCTTTTCTTCTTCATTTCCTACAATGTCTTAAGCCTTTCTCTTTGTCCATAATCCTATGTACAGACCTGTCTTGCCTATTCCTTAAGATTTATGGTTATTAGTTCTATAGTGGCATTGTGTTGGAATCCAAATCTTTACCACTAAAAAGCCCTTTCCAGTTATTCCTGTGGTCTTGTAGCTAGATACTGAACTCCTGTTTTGGTGATTTTGTATCCTGTGGGAAGGGGGATTTTTATAATGACAAAGAATTTGGGGGAAATGCTTTTTTTTTTCCTGGAGTTATATTTTCTGTTGGTGCTGTGGGGGATCCACCAGAGACGAACTGCTCCGACCTGGGCTTAGGCCAATAGAACGTCTTTACTAGCCTGCTAGCAATTACGATGCACGTTTGGGATCCCAGTGTAGCCCCGGACCTCAGGTGAGCTTTTAAGCACAAAACAACATTCTGGGTTGACACAACTCAGTTAACAAGAACAGTTAGCTAGAAGCAGAACAGAAACTAAAACTAAGGTTAGTGCATTTAGAGATTCCCCAGAACTGTGAACTTTGATCTATTAGGTCTTTGGTTACCTTTTGGTAGGTAATGCTGTCTCTGTGTTGAGTTTTATGGCCCAAATGGCATTTCCATCATGGCATCAGTTGTGCTAAGGTCTGGGGCCTTTTAGGGCCTGTTACATTGGGAGTATAATTCATTCATTATTTATCTTTTAGATACTAGCTTCCTTTTTAAGTTCACTGTGTGGCTTACTATCATATATTTATCTCATTGCCAGGCCATTTCTTTTCTTACTGCATAGAGGGGCTGGCCAGCGTCGAGCAGTGGTTCTCGCTTTAGGGCAAGTTTGCCCTCAGAAACATTTGGCAACGTGTGAAGACATTTTTGGTTGCAACAGATATTTCAATAACTCAGAGCTAGCATTTATCATTTTGATACTGCTTTCTCACTGATCTTGGAGAGCTATAAAATCAAGTGAACCAGGAGGCACCAAGTCTGGGATTTTACTCAGAGCTAATTGTGAACAGGCTTATCTAAGCAAGGAATCAGGGCCCGATGAAGAGTTTCCTAGCAAACACTTGCAAACGCCACTAGCAGGAAGAAATGGAGAAAACAGCTTTGAAACAGACCAGACAAGATGGAAGTTTTGTCCCAAATCAAGGCAAAAAGTAGGAAGTGTTTAGTGAGCGACTTCTGATAGCTGCTCCAGAGACTGTTATTGGGTTCCTTTAAAACCCAGGATCCCTCTAGTCCGCTTCCATGAGCGTCCCGGCCTGAAGCCACCCAGCTTTCCCAGCAATTTATAGAGCAATGACACCAGATAAGAGGAAGACAAGAAAGGTCTTCTCTCCTGCTCCTAATTGTGTTTCTGTTCGGGTGGGGTACTTCCTCTGCTTCCTGCTTGCCGTTTTTGTCTCTCGAACAGGAGACAATATAGTACTCAACTACAGGCTTTCAAACCATAACGGGAACCATACACCTCTGTGCCTTGGAGCCTTCCTGCCCCCAAACATAAACTGCACGCATGCCTTGGAGCATGCTATCATCGCCAGAGAAAGCTCACACCCCTGTTCTGAGTATGGCAGGATGACCTTTGCTCCCAGGCTCAGTTATTCCGTCTTCACGGGGAAGGTTAAGGGGGGGAGGGGTGTCCCAGAGAAGGTGGCTGAGGAGGTAAGCCCAGCCAAAAGCCAACCTAACCTGGAACAGGAAGAAGCTGCACGCAGCTCATACCTGCTACTTCTGGAAGTCTCGGAGATTTTTCTAGACTGAATACACAGAGCTAGTGGCTCAGCTTAAAGACTCAGTGTTCTCAGCCAGGAGTGGACCGGCTCTGTAAGTGCCTGTCTGTGTCTGCCTTTGGCCACTGTAAGGTTGCGGCTGTTCAGGGAGATGGAGACCTGTGGGCCGAGTGAGCCAGAGAGAGGCAGGAAATGCATCAACACTTTTTTGCCCTGCCCAACCTGTTGGCGTACCTTTAAAAAAAAACTTTTATTTATATTTCTTATATCTTTTTCTCCCTGCTCGACCACAATCCCTTCCAATATCCCAACACCTGGTAGGGGAGAGAAAGGGTTAGTGGGAGAGGGGCACAGTTCTCTTAGCTGTTTCCTGCTGGTTAGGATCGTAGGGTCCAATCCTCGTTTCAGGAGATCTCCAACTTCTTGTCTCACAACAGCAACCGGGAAGCAGGAGCAACATTGTTCTTTCTTTCAGCTCCACAGTCTCTGGGCTCTGGTATTTATTCTCTCTCCAGAGTCCTCAGATTTAAACAATCTGCAGCTGGAAAAGAGCTCCTCTCAGAGCCGGCAGGAGGCAAATAATACCACATCCCACACCTGGGATTAAAACAAAAACATGTTTATATCCACAACACCAACACATCAGAAGCCCTGCCACTGGGATTCCCAGAATCTCTGAGAATTTCAAAAAATTCTATGACTCTCTCAATGTGCTTTCTTGCGTGGTTAAGTAAACTAGTATAAATTGGAAAGTGAATAATCTCACAATTACGTGTTTGTTGAAGTTTAGTAAAGTGACTTACTCACTTGTAGGTTAATATTTGCCTGAATCCCATGTCAAACCCATGACTTTCTGAAAGTTAGGAACGGACATGCTGCAGATTTGTGAAAGGTATTCTAGTAGCTATCAGTAAGTTGGTCAGCTAGCAAATTGGTTTGTTTGCTTTGAAACAGGATTTCTCTATGTAGCTCTGGCCTCCTTGGAACTGTGTAGACCAGGCTGGCCTCCAACTCACTGAGATCGTGATCTGTTTCCCTAATGTGGGGATTTGATGCATGCTCCACCATGCCTGAGCTAAGTGACCTTGAACTCTCTCTCAGAACTGAGGAACTGAACTCTAATTCTGCATACAAAGCAAGCGCTCTTGTCTCTGAGCTACTGTTTAAGTCCTTCCAGGTATTGTTTTTGTTGTTGTTGTTTTGGTTTTTTGAGAGAGGGTCCGACCATGTAACTCTGCCTGGCCTGGAATGGTTATGTAGACCAGGCTAGTGTCCAACACACAGAGATCCACTTGCCTCAGCCTCCCAAATGCTGGGGTCATAGTATGAAACCATGACCAGTCTGAAAATGGGCTTTTGATTACAATGATTAAGGGATAGGACTTAAAATCCACTTCTGCCCTTGACAGGATCCGGAAGGATGTTACTGAGGCTAAGCCCCTGACAGTCCTAAACTGTTTGAGCCCTAGCCTGCTTCTCTGGCCCATGACCTCAGCTACACAGCTGGACAGAAACAATGCGTACTTCAGAGATAGTCATCAAGTTGCCTAGCATGCTTTAAGCCCTTCTAAACTCTAATCCAGAGCGACTGACTTGTTCTCTCCGGGGTGTTATTGCTCTGTTTCTTAATATCATTGTTCTCAGCTCCACCACCCTCTGTCTCTTTCAGCCACTAGGTCAAGGTTGCTCCCAAGGTTGCTAGTCTTCCTTCATCACAGTGAGGCCTCCAATGCCACTCTGTTCTGTTAGGAGCTCTGAGATGCTGCTTTTGCTCATAACACACCTGGCACCAAATGCACAGTATCTTCCAACAGCGCTCACCCACCCACTCTGATGGCTAGGCGTCCTACAGTTCAGGCCAGTTCTGTCATCACATGGAGTGAGCTTCAGGTCCTAAGAATAAAGGTCTCTCAGTTCCACCTGACTGTCCCCACTTCACAGATCCGTCACAAGGGTCATGTTTTCTCCTCAGTGGAACTGCTGACTGCCTGGCTACAAATTGATAATTAACACGTTTGACAGCTGTTTTCTGGAAGTGCTCATGAGGGTAGTTTGAGTAGTAGTAGTGCTTTATTACAAAGGATGCAAGGGAGGAACAGCCAAATGGAGGAGATGCAAAGGGAAAGGTGTGTGGAAAAGAGAGCAGAGCTTCCACACCCTCCAGGCCTGTTACCCTCTCAGACCGTGTGTTCGCTAACCCAGACCCTTTCCAACTCCATTTAGTGGTTGTTTTTGGAGCATTCATTCAGCAGGCATAACAAACTAGTCATGAACTCAATAGCCTGTCTCTGATGTGGAGACGTGGGGGCTGGGCTGCACCCCAACTATCTAAGGATGCCTACATAGATCATGATCTTCCTGGAGACTAACTCCACTTTCTCCACTTGTGCCGTTGGGGCGGGGGATTCCACACCCTCCTTGGTGCCTGTTGATGGATTTTTTTTTTAAACTCACATTATCATATGGACTTTCAGATTTGTCCCATTCCTGGTATTTTGTTTGGCAAACAGAACTGGGACAGTTGCACATGCTGGACTCCACTGGTTAGTTGGATAAATAGCCATTCCTGGCCCTTTCCTGCTCTTCCCTGCTGGATTAGAAAGCTTAAATATTCTATTTCTTAGCACCTGGGGAATGATAGAATTCTATCCCAGGAAACAGAAGCAAAAGTTTCTAACAATTTAGAGGAAGTTTTTTTTTTTTCTTCTCCTTTGACAAATGAGATAGCACAGTGGGTGTGCCTCTTTGCCATGTTCCTACATTGAAACCTCAGATGTAGTTAGGGTGTCAGCAGCCATGTTCGAACCATACAGGGAAGGCCCAAGGAAGAGGGGTGCTATCCCCAACACTGGTGCTGACGTCCGATGCCAGTGACCCACACACTTCCAGCCTGTGGGAGTGAAGGTGTGACCCAAGAGTTGGCTTCTCTATAACGTGTAGCTGAAATGAATAACCTCAAAGCAACTCTTCCATGAGAAATGGGTCAGTCTTGACTCTAGACTCTAGAGAAATGCATTTAGCAATAACAAGTTATAAATCTCACTAGTTTTATCTTGCTTGAAATTATTTCTTAATTGCTTTGCACACACCTCTGCAAGTTGAACTTCTGAAATTTCACACATGCCGCCCCCAGCAGGGCTAGGTAAACTGAAAAGTGCCTTTTAAGCATAATACTCTTTTGATGAGTCATCAGGGCCTCAAGTGAGGTACAACTGGAGAATCTGTACCCTTGAAACCAGCACACCAAACAAAAATTCTAGCATGATCCACTGTGGGCAGAAATGACTCACTATGAGTAAGCAAACTTATAACCTGGCTGCAGAGGGCAGAGTGGCTTGTATCTATAAACCAGAGAATAGACATTTAGTAAGAAATAAAAGTGGGTCCACACCCCACAATACACATAAGGATATATTCCAAAGGGAACAGAGAAATTAGAATAAAGAACAAAATCAAACAAGTTCTAAAGTAAAACACAGGTGAAAAAACTCATCACTGAGTGTGGAGAAAGGACAACCGTGATTCCAGAGCCAGATGTGAAAGAGAAAACTCCACCTTAAAAAACAATTGTGGGTAGGATGGTGATTTCCTTGGTAAAGTGTTCTCTGTACAGGGGTGAGGGCCTGGGTTTGAATCCCTGGCACCACATCAGAGCCAGTCTCAGCGGCATGTACCTGTAAGCCCCATGCTAGAAAGCCAAAGACAGTATCTATGGCAAGTCAGCCTAGCAGAATCTGTAAGCACCAGGTTCAGTGGAGGCCTTCTTGGAGAAACTATGGAGAGCGGTTGAAGAATATCCCTGACATTAACCTCTGGAGGCTTGGAATACAGCTCAGCGATAGAGTTTCTAGCCTGTCTGTGGGCCTGAAATTCCATGCCTAGCACCACAAAGCCATCTCCTCTACCGACAAAACAAGTGATGGATATGAAGAAAATATTTTCAAAATATATTACAAGTAATAAGCTAATACTCATGACAACAAGAAAATCTCAACCCTTATATCATATAGGGAAGAGTGACATTGACCTCTGTGATATTGCAGGGTGTGGTTAGCATTTCCTGCCCAGCTTCCATTCATTTAAGGAATTAATAGTCACATCTCAAAATGCTTAGCCATTGACAGATTCCTTCCAATACTAAAGGGATTTTCAGACCTAGTGTAAGAACTTCTGTCAAATCTGTACAAATAAAATATGCATACTCTATTTTAAGACATAGGGATCTCAGGGGCATTTTTAACTCTGACATTTTCCATCCCAGAAGGTTTGTATTTTGTTTAGAAGCTTGTGATCTTCTGCCATTCCCCTTCCTTGTCTGCATTTACTGTAGAATGTAGCTCCCACAAACAATCTGTTTCCTCTCTTGGCAACGATGAGCTGCTAGACATCGGAGGACAGTGACTCCGCCTGTGTGAATCTCTACCAAACCTATGCTCTAGCTCCTTGTCCTTCCTTTGAAATACCCCTTGACAAAAGCACTGTTGGGTTTACTACACTAGACACTTTCTTGCCAAATGTTTGTGAAAAGACTGAGAGTTCAGTTATTTCAAGAACCATCAGCAAATATATGTATTGATTGCTTTTTATGTGTTAGCTAGGGTACTTCCAGACCAGTTAAGGAAACCAACTGTATTCAGAGCCAAAGTGTAACCATCTTGAATGAGAAAAGAAACCTTTAGAATGTGGCTTCTTAATAAAATACTATTCCCAGGCTCAAGGTAGGAACTGTAAACATTTCAGCCTGAACAAAACCAGGTTCTATGTGTTTGTTTGTGTGTGGTAGTGTTTCCAACACTGTAACCTGGTCTCTACACTAAGCTGTATTTCTAGGGCTAATTTTAAAAATAGTTTAAGAGCTGGGCATGGTGGTATAAATCTGTAATCCCAATACTCTGGGAGGCAGAGGCAGGCAGTTTGCTATGAGTTTGAGTTCGAGGCCAGCCTGGTCTACAAAGCAAGTCCAGGACAGCCAAGGTCACACAGAGAGGCCCTGTCTCAAAAACAAACAAACAAAAACAGAAAACAAAAAACAAAATAAAGAAGTTTAAGGCTTCTAATAATGAGGCCCAATGGGAACAGAAAGACTAACAGAGTGGCCCAAAATATCCTTACGGCCCCCACAGCCACCTTTGCCACATGTTTTGGTCAAGACTTAGCTTCAGCTGTCAACACACCTGGAAGGAGTATGACTTTTCCAAACCAAAGAGGCTGGAGTTGGCTAAAAGTCACTCTCATTCCCTCCCAGGCTTTAGAAGGTGCATTTCACACTGTTCCTCAGAGGGCCCCCAATGGGACTGAGTGTAAGTTTCCCACATTGGGAACTTGAGATGAACAATTACACCACCCAATGTTTGGCTCAGTCTTGGATTTGGGGGCGACACAATTGTCCAAGTTTGCTTTTCTGTTGCTGTGATAAAACACTGATCAAGAGCAGTTTGTGGAGGAAGGCATTCATTTGGCTTACAGGTTACAGTCCAATACCAAGGAAGGCAGAGGCAGGAACTAAAAGAGGGAACAGGGAAGAACGCTGCTTACTGTCTGGCTCCCAGGCTCACATTTAGCTACTTTTTAACTATAGCCCAGGCCCACCTGCAAACCTGGGCAGTACTACTCAGAGTAGCCTAGGCCCTCCCAGATCAAAGGTCAACCAAGACAGGAAAGAGCTTTGCCCCACAGACATTCCCATAGGCCAATCTGATGGCGGCAACTCCTCAACTGGTGTTCCACTTGCCAACTAAAGCCAAATCTAAGGCCAATTATGACAACAACTCAAGTCTTAGTCAAGGAAGAATAGAATCAAAGAAAGAGATTGAAGTTTTAGACTCAACAGGCTTTGCTACAAAGAAGAACAAAACTGAGAGAGGTGATCTGGATCTGTAAGATTCATGCATAAGAGGGCAAAAATGAATACTTCTGCTGTGTGTAATGCCTGTCAAAGTCAAGATGCTCTCTCTTCTCTGCCTATTGTATTTCTATAACAGAATACCCAGCGCTGGGTAATGTGCAAAGAAGCAGTTTAAGTGGCTCCTAATTCTGCAGCTGGAAAGTTCAAATATCATAATACAATTCAAGCTAAGTCTCAGTTCTGGGGTGAAGCAGGAGGGATAGTAGCCACGCACTGCAGTCCATGGGTCAGCTTCATGTTCTAACAGCCTACACTTAAACAAAAAATAAAGATTTTAAAAATGACTTTGTGTGTATTGAATGTTTGCCTACATGTATGTTTGTATACCACAGAAGCCAAAAGAGGGCTTCAGATCACCTGGGACTAGGATTAGGTTGATGTCTTAGTTTGGGTTTTATTGCAGTGAAGAGACGCCATGAGCATGCCAACTCTTATAAATGTAAACATTTAATTGGGGCTGGCTTATAGTTTCAGAGGTTTAGTCCGTTATCATCACAGTAGGAAACATGGCAGTGTCCAGGCAGTCATGGTGCTGGAGAAGCTGAGAGTTCTAAATCTTGATCTGCAGACAGCAGAAGAAGACTGTTTGCCACACTAGTTGTAGCTTGAGCCAAGATGAAACCTCAAAGCCCACCACAGTGGCATGCTTCCTCCAGTAAGGCCACACCTACTCCAACAAGGCCACACCTGTTCATGGTGCTACTCCCTATGGGCCAAGCACTCAAATACTTGAGTCTATGGGGCCGTTCCTATTCAGACCACCACCATGGAGAACAGGCAGTGCTCTCAGCCACTGAGCCATCACTCTAGTCCCCTAACAACACACTCTTGCAAGAACTCAGCTGTACATTGAACCTGATTTGGATGAGGCAAATCTCGTCTCAAAACAGATAAAGGGCTGTGAGATGACTTAACCGGTAAGGGCCAACCTGATGATCCGTGTTCAATCCTCAGAACCCACATGGTAGAGGGAGAAAACCAATTCCCGCAGACCGTCCCCTGATCTCAACACATGTATTATGGCATACACTCCCCTCTCCCCAACACGCAGTGAATAAGTAAATGTAATTTTTTTAAAGGCGACCCAGTTGCTTCCAGCCTCGCTCTAGTTGTCAATTCCGGAGGCAAGGCATAAGCCACGGGCCCCAGAGCAGCCTCAGAAACTGCATTGTTTGTTTTTCTGGACCAAGCTTTGACTTTGCAGATGCTTCTTTAGAGAACATTAGAGGAATGAGGTACCACGATTGAAGACTGCGTTAGAACAAGGCACATGGCACTCCCTAACCCCCTGCCAAGAAAATGATTTGCAGCCTATTGAAGAGCTAGCTACAGCACTGTGTACTTGACCATACAAGGTTGATGGGTGATGGAATCAACCAGAGCTGTTTTTAGAGAGAATTCTGTTACACTCCATGCCCATCTGTATTGGCTGGGTTTTTTTGGTCAACTTGACACAAGCTAGAGACATCAGAGAGAAAGGAACCTCAGTTGAGAAAATGCCTTCAATAGCTCTACCTGTAAGGCATTTTCTTAGTGATTGATGGGGGAGGCCCCAGCCCATTGTGGGTGGTGTCATCACTGGGCTGGTGGTCCTGGGTTCTATGAGCGAGCAGGCTGAGCAAGCCATGAGGAACACGCCAATAAGTCTCTGATCAGCTTCTGCCTTGCTCTTTTTGAGTTTCTTTCCTGATTTCCTTTGGTAATAAGCAGCAATATGGAAGTGTGAACTGAATAAACTCTTTCATCCCCAACTTTTTCTTAGTCATGGTGTCTTGCCATAGTGATAGAAACTGTAACTAAGACATCATTTAACAGGGAAGAAAACTTTTGTTGGTGTTAGTAAAAAAGAATACTAGGAAAACAAACAAACAAGACTCAAGCCAGGTGTGGTGAGAGTTGCGCTGCGTTGGCAAGTATAACAGGAAATAGCAATTAAATAACGGACTCAGGAAGGAGGCAATGATGGTGGAGGACACTCAGGCCATCCCTATGGTGGTGGCTATGGTTAGATTATCAGAAAAGGACTGCAGGGTGCAGCAGGAGAGGGGGAATTATTAGAGCTGCAGGTAATTTTGGTGCAACCCTCCCAACTGTAAATGTCTGCCACAAAAGGAGCCCTGAGTCATAGACAAGTTACTGTCACTTAAAATAGGAAACTCTACTTGCTTAGGACTGTCCCACCCATAGTCTACAAAAAGGTCAATGACTGTCTAATGCAATTATACTGTCAATTAGATGTACATTCCTAAGGCCTTTTGTTAGTTTAAGCTTTTTCTTTTATTATGTCAGGTACAATAACCTGTAAATTGTGGTAGCACTACCACAAATAAAAAAGAAAAAAATAGGAATTTTTCACTTTAAAAATAATTTTTTAAAAGATTTATTTATCATGTATACAGTGCTCTGCCCACATGTATGCCTGCAGGCCAGAAGAGGACACCAGATCTCATTATAGGTGGTTGTGAGCCACCATGTCATTGCTAGGAATTGAACTCAGGTTCTCTTGAAGAGCATTCAGTGCTCTTAACCTCTGGCCATCTCTCCATCCCTTTAAAAATAATTTTAAAAGAGAACTCAGTCCTTTGAAAATTGATTAATCCTGTCCAAAGGCTATGCCTTTATGATCATTGGACCATTATCCACCTTTCCCTGTTAAATACTTGGCATGACAAGGTTTTAAATCATTCATTTTCCATAAGAAGGAAAGATTAGCTTTAGGAGTGCTATGAATCAACTGGGGATTTTTTTTTTTCAAGAACAGTTCATATCGTACTCCCATTGAAGTAGCGATAATTACTAAGTCTGGAGAGTGCGATGTGGATGTAAAGGCCTGGTGGAAGGAAGGAGATTTCTAGGGATGAGAAGACTCAGCAGTGCCTTCTGGGACCCAAAGGCATGGGCTTTGAAAGCATCCGGGCTTGAGGCTGCAGCTCAGTCCAGCGTGGACAAACGGATGTGGAAAGAACTAGAGTCCTTCCGTGGGAGGACAAGTTCACAGGTGTAAGGCAGTTCCTTGTGTGGACAGCTCGAGGGACAGAATCTACCACCTCTGAGAACCTGCTATCGTAAAAAGAGATGAAAAAGGAGGGGATCTGTATTACACAAAAATCAAAACCTACAAATTTCTTCAAAAGCTGCTGTCGCTTACTCATCTGACATCGAGGAAATGGTGGAAGAAGCCAGCAATGCCTTTTATTTGATTCTTAACTGTGAGCACCTTTTTTTAGTTTCTTGGACGACTTCCTGACATTGGACCACTTACAACATCATATATTTTTAGTGTGTTTACCTTAAAGTCAATTCTAGGTGTTAAGGAGATTTTAAGCCAATACTCATAATTGTTATTTAATATTAGGTTTATGTCTTATTTATTTATTTTTTTGCTTGTCTCAAATCCTGACAGTAAAACGTTTCATGTTTCTGACTTTGATGATCAGCAACTGTATCGGGTGCTTATCATGTATTTGCTCACTCCAAGGATATAAGGGAAGAAACAGACTGCCCTTGGGTTTTGATCTGGACACATCATAGCCAAATATAAATATTACCCCTCCACACACATAGCTTTCTTGTTAAGTGTGATTGTAGTTCAGATCATTGAGCTAGAAACGAAAAACAGAGCTGACTGTAGGGAGGGTTCCCTAGTGCCATTTGCTTTTATTTTCCATCTTGCAAGAGGATTGAAATATACATATGAAGGCTGGAACTCTATTTGTTATTTAGAAGTAGCAACTGATGGTGACAGATTCTGTTTGAGACTCCAGAATGACCTGCCCAGAACTGGTCTTTCCCCATCAGAAGTACAGCTGTGCAGAGAATCCACCCAGGCCGTGTGAACTCCTCGGACCCTCGAGGGAAGCAGCACCAGAGCTGCCCAGCTGAGATTACATTGTCTTTTACCCTCAA
>CM053750.1:2849691-2883247 GCA_028658305.1 Pachyuromys duprasi | reverse complement strand
TTTTTTTTTTTTTTTCTCTGTTGAAACTCAGACCCAGGGCTTCAAACACGCTGGGCAAACCCACTGCTGAACTATGTCCACAGCTGCTGCTTGCCTGGTTTTGAACTCACATGTCCATTGGAGTCCGCAAACAGAATTTGGGAACAAAAGCTTTCAAACCTCATTTTGTCTATTGCTGCAACAGCTTTGTAATCCTTTCAGGAGATTTTAAACACATACATGGTTTTCCTATGTCCAGGCTGGCCTCAACCTCATGGTCCCCCTTTCCTTCAATTCCCAGTGCTAGAATTACAGGCATGCACCACCACGTTTGCCTTTAAGTTTGTATTAGTAACAATTTGTATGATGTTTAAACTTGAGATATTCAGCCCTTCAGACCTTTAGAGGCATAAAGAACATGACAAGAGTTCTATGTTCTTGGTCTGACCTACATGTTGTCCCCCCATTTCTTTACTTTTCTTCTTGCCTTCTTTTTATTTCCTTTCTTTCTCTCTCTCTACCTGTCTCCTTTAAGAATTTTTCAAGGCAGGGTTCCTCTGTGTAGTCTTGGCTGTCCTGTACTTGCTTTGTAGACCAGGCTGGCCTTGAACTCACAAAGATTGCCTGCTTCTGCCTCCCAGAGTGTTGTGGATGTGTGGGTTTATGATTTGTAAACATATTTTTGTTAGAATTCCAAGTTGGGGTTTTAGTTTGTCCATACTTGTTAAGTATCTCATGCAGAGTATGGTCTTTGCCAGGTGGAATTAGTTGAATCCTGAGGACTCTGTGAGGTATAAATATGTCAGCCCAGAAAAAGAAGGTACAGCTGCTTGGAGGAGGACTGCTTGCTGCTGGTTTGTCCTGCTGCTGCATTTGCTGTTTGCTGATTTGCTGGTTACCCAGACTTCTGGATTTCTGGATGACCAATTTGGTCTTGCCACCAAAAGAATCTTAGGACTGTACCCAGCGGGAAGTAGCAAAGGGAACTACGCCTCCTGTCCCCACTAACCTTTACCTCCTACCCGGTGTTGGGGAGTTGAAAGGCAGGTAGAAACATTTAATAACGCTAAATAAAGTAGGATTGTTAAAAAAATCAATGTCAACACTCAAGCGCTGCAATTACAGGTGTGTGCTGCCGTGCTTGGCCCTTTAAGGTGGTCTTAATAGACTGTTACCACCTTTGCCGGTTCACTTCAATCGCCTTCACTTTGGTGGGTACCACGTGTGTTGTGTTTGTTATACATACGGTTCTAACTACCATTCATAGTACGTAATGATTTTTTTTGGAGTATTTTGTAAAGCTATGAGCAGAGGCTCTCTACTGGGGCAGTGGAAGGCAACTGAAGCAGCCCGAGCATTACATGTGGAATAAAATCTTAGTTTCCCAATAGTTTCAAGTTGTTTAGCATTTTCTTTGATCGAAAAGGGAGCAATCCCTATTCTATAACAATTATGAGGCTCTAATGAGATACTTTTTTAATTTACTAGAAGTATTACTGAGCGTATAGTGTTTTCTAGGTACTGTGTTAAAAAATATAGGGCCTTAAAATTTGAGTTAAGGGGGCTGGAGAGATTGCTTATCAGTTAAGAGCACTGTCTGTTCTTCAGAGGACCCAGACTCAGTTTTGAGTACCTGCAATGGCAGCTAATAACCGCCTCCAGTTCCAGAGGATCCACACGCCCTCTTCTGGCCTCCCTGAGCACTACACTACACATGTGGTACACAGACACATGCAGGCGAAATACCGTGTGTGTGTGTGTGTGTGTGTGTGTGTGTGTGTGTGTGTGTGTGTGTGTGTGTGTGTGAAGTTTCTACATAAAATAGTAAGACAAGTTCGTGGACTGCTGTGGAAATGTTATGGGCGTTCAAAGAGGAGACATGACATGTTTGAGAGAATCAGGAAAGGGGGTGGCGTATGAATGATCCTTGAAGTATAATTTGGATTTCAAATTTTAAAGTGGGTAGGTATATCCGGGCTCAACTAAGGCCATAAGCAGGCGTGTCAAGAGCAACTGATTCAGTGCAATAGAAGGACCAGTTGCTTCAGGCTGACACAGTGCTAGGGCTGTGTAGATGAAATGTGGGGTGGGGCCGTAATGGCAGTGTCCGATGATGATTTAGGCGCAGGTGCAAGGCACAGGAGGAAGATTACTGCAGTAGAAACGCCAGAAGCCCTGGAAGATGTCAGCACGCTAGAGTGGGAAGACCAGTTAGGAGAGGTTATTGCAGTCGGGGACAAGCGATGATAAAGGGCTGCCAGGAGAGCAGAGGGAATTCAGAACCCGGGAGAGGAATCCACAGCGTGCGACAGCTGACCTGGACAGCAGGAGCCACTGGCATGATGGGTATGTCCCAGGGGGTTTGGGTTGCAGCTCTCTGCTTGTTGCTTTTTTTCTTTCTTTCTCCTCTCTCTTTTTCTTTCTTTCTCTTTCTCTCCTTTTTGTTTTTTTTTTTAAAGTTCCTCTTTTTTTTCAGAGCTCTACTACTTCCTCCCCAGCTCTTTCTACCATCTGGGCTTCCCCTTCTCAGCCAGGACCCGCGCGCATCCCCACCCCGCCACGGCGGCCTCCCACGGGCTGGACCCCGCGGGTCAGCTTCCGAGGTCCCCGTCCCCCGCGCGGGCGGCGGCCTTGCGGGAGCCCCCACGGCTCCGGGACCAATGGGGAGGCCGCGCCGCTGGACTCGGCCAGCTATTGGTTGGCTCGGCCGTGGTGAGAGATGGTGCGGTGCCGGCTCTCCGCCCGGGTGCGAGCAGTGGGCGGTTGTTAGGGCGACCGTTCGTGACGCGAGCCGGCAGGCCGAGCAGCCGCCCGGCGATTGGCTAGGCGATCGGACGATCCCTCCTGATTGGCTGCGGGCTGGAGGCCCGGAGCGTGCGTCAGCGCAGTTCCTTCTGCCCGCCGCTCCGTTGGCAGGAGACGGCGGCTGGGCAGGCTGGGCGGGCTCGGTGGCCTCCATTGAGATCCGGAGGTGAGCGGGCGGGCGCCGGCGGCGGCCGCGGGGACCGCGGGGAGACGTCCGTGAGGCCGGGCGGCGGGGCGGCGGCGGGGCCGGGAGGGCCCGAGGGCCGCTGCAGCGACGGCGCGTCCGTGGGTCCAGTCCGGAGGCCGCCCGGGCGCTGCCCTGCGGTGGAGAAGGCCCGGCCCAGGCTGCGGAGCCCCCGAGCCGGGGCCCACGTGGGCGCGGCGGGCTGTGCCCCTTGTAGCGGGCAGGAGGTGGGTCGAGGCCCGCGCAGGCGGAGCTCGCCCTCGGGTGGTCCAGGCGGCCCCTAAGGGGCGCAGGCTCGCGGATCCTGATGGCCTTCCCTTGTCACCCCTCCTGGGATTATTTGGGTTGAGTGAGGAAGACGGGACCTTTGACGTTCGAAAGTTAAAACAATAGACTTCCAAGGTGGGAGGAGGTTGGTGTAATTTCATCTGAAGTGGTCAGATGGGCTATTTCCTTTCCTGAGGATGCGCCTTTTCGGGCTAGGGGCCTGTAAAGCCATAGGAAACGTTCGTAGCTGGGCTTTCACCAGCAAGTCGTTGCGTACTTAACCTCTTACAGAGTGGGGAATACGTTTGTTTGGTCACTTGTGAATATATTTTTATTATTATTTTTTAAAAATTTAGGACAAAGATGTGAAAAGTAGAAAGAGCCCGTGCACAAACTATCAGAGTAACATGAAAAACTTGTGTGTGTGTGTGTGTGTGTGTGTGTGTCACGGCTCTTTCCAGGTAAAGTGTGTGCCTGTGGGGGAAAGTGGCATGGATGCACACAGTACTGTATTTGTCTAGTTTGTAGACCATGGGCTATATTCTGGGTTCAATTTCTGCACCCGTAAACCCATATAAAATTGTTAGTGTCTGAAATTGGACTACCTTTCAATTCTCAATAGTAGTTCTTTGAGGTTCCACTTAATTTGGTCAGAGAACTTGAGAATGAAGAGTTGATGTACTTACAAACTTGTAACGTATGGTAGAGAACCTTTTTTTCTAGTGCAGGGTGGTGATGATGATCCTGTGTGATGGTAGGTTAAGAGCAGAAGGTTACTTCCTGTAGGGATTAAAAGTGATGGTTCTTACCCCCAAAGGGACAACCTGCATATATTAATTAATGTGAGGTCAGTGTAGATATTGTATAACCAAGGGTTGGAATGTGTCACACAGGAAGACTGAGTGGACTGGAAGAATCAGATAGAGTTCTTTCAGTAACTGGCAGTGGTTGGTGGGCCTAGTCATAGATAGGATTAGAATTTAAGAATTCCAGGCAAACCTTTGAAGAGTCCGAAATGTTTGCTGTGCACTTTATTTGGTTAGTAAGCATGCGATGCTCCTTCACCATGTTGTAGGCAAGTCTTTTATTACGGCTACACAGCACAAAAGCTCTCTCCTGAGCCTCTCTCAACTGCCACCCAGCCCCCCTGCTGCCACTTGTAGTGTCTCTGAAGGTGGAAAATTGGGTTCTGTGCCCTGTGAGTGCTCTACATAGTCACAGAGAAATGGGAGTGTGCTCCTGAGAGAAGTTTATAATTATGGTTACTTTTGACACACCTTTGTAACGTTGCTCAGTTTGTATTTCCAGGTAGGTGTGGTTCTCTGTTTGATTGTCACACAGGATTTTGTGTAATTTTTTCCTCTGAATATTAAAAAAAGAAAAAGGAATTTACACCTAGCCAGGAAAAGTGGCAGGATTGACCGTGCCCCCAGGAGATTTGCTGGGGGGAGAGTCCGGCATGCCTAATATGAGGTAGTTGTGAGCCTGGGCTAATTTGTAATCAGAGTGGGGCCCTTCCTGACAGCAATTCATATTTTAATTCAGTGGAAGCAACTCTCATAGTGATGAATAATACTGACTCACTAGGAAGCATTGACTTTTGAAGCATTTGGTTATGTAGGATGGAGAATTAGAAGTGATTTTGACTTAGATCTGAAGCTGATTTACCTTCTGAAACCTTGAAGCCAATCTTTTAGACCAGTTTGCTTTAGTTTATGATTTTAAAAAGAGATTATGTGGGCTGGAGAGACAGCTCAGAGGTTAAGAACACCAGCTGATCTTCCAGAGAACCTGGATTCCATTCCCAGCACTCACATGGCAGCTCACAACTCTCTTATCTGTTCCAGGGGATCTGACACCCTCACACAGACATACATGCAGGGAAACCACCAATGCACGTAAAATAAATGAACAAATCATTAAAAAAGATTATATGAGAGAAGCCAGTGGACATGTGTATCACGAGAACTGTAGACATGTTTAAAGTTTTCATACTTTAAAGCCAGGCCCTGGCAAACTTCTTCGATGTTACCTTTATTAAGTGTTCATGGTGAAGAAGATGTTCGTGGGTTTTCTGTTTGAGTAACCAGAAATGTGAATAAAGCTTTCTGCTTTATTCTGCTCCTCCTTGGCTTACAATTACAAGAGGTTATGCTTGAAACTTTTTAAAGGAACAATTGCCTATAAGTTGATTGCCAGTGGGTAATAAAAGATTTAAGTGTTGAAGAGGTAGCAAGAGCCATTTTAGTAGATTGTTAGAATTACCTCGTAGAATTATGTGAGACACTAAGCTGCACACAGGGCGTACAGCATCCATTTTTATCCTTCTGAAAGTGAAATGTGTGTCAAGTGTTCATGTGTCATATTCCCTCCAGGATCCAAGGACCGGGTAGCTACAATGTTGTCAAGACTATTCCGTATGCATGGCCTCTTTGTGGCCTCCCATCCCTGGGAAGTTATTGTGGGAACAGTGACACTCACCATCTGCATGATGTCTATGAACATGTTTACTGGCAACAACAAGATCTGTGGCTGGAATTATGAGTGCCCAAAATTTGAAGAGGTTAGTGAGATTAATTTGATACTAACTAAATTGTGTTTTTAATTGCTAAAGAATGTCTCCCTTTTAGAGAACATACAAACAAAAAGTTCTGGGTAAAGTCTTTAGTTACGGGCTTACCTCAAAATTTCAGCTATTTATATGGTAGGAAATGCACCAAAAATGCTTTTTTAAATACAAGTGAGTATAGTTGACTCTCTGAGAAATGTATCTTTTGTAAAGACTATCAGAAGAATGATTGTGAAGAATTACAGGTTGTTTAAAAGTTGCATTCAGTTTTTGATTTCTACATTGGCTATTGATTTGGTTGTATTATGCTGGCATTTATATTCTTGTAATAGTATGTAAACACAGAATGAAATGACACAGAATGAAAGTTCTTGCCCATGTGTACTTCTCTGAAAGCTTTCTCTTTCTGCCCATAGGACGTCCTGAGCAGTGACATCATCATCCTCACGATAACGCGGTGCATCGCCATCCTGTACATTTACTTCCAGTTCCAGAATTTACGTCAGCTTGGGTCGAAATATATTTTGGGTAATGCTGGTTACCTTCTTTGCATGCTGTCATACTTTTGATTTGCTGTGGAAATTTCCAGGTGCATAATGCTGAAAGGGTGTTAGATTCAGCGGTTTCCAGATTCTTAGTAAATCTTCTCAAATTTGAGACCTCAGCAATACAGAGGAAAGTGGTACAATTGCGTGAGACTGCACGTTAGCGTTTGTGTAGTGAAGAGTAGACCTCTGACTTTTGAATGTTGCTCTCTTAGGTATTGCTGGCCTGTTCACGGTTTTCTCAAGTTTCGTCTTCAGCACAGTCGTCATTCACTTCCTAGACAAAGAACTGACGGGCCTAAAGTGAGTATTTAACACTCAGCCATGTGCTCTTCTAAATTGGATCTTTAAGAGCTTTTATTCCCTTATAAAAGATGGTGTGGAAATTTAAAGTTTAGAAAATAGGGGAAAATTATTCGTGTACTTGTCATTAGCTAGTTCTAACTGTTAATCTTTCGACATGTACACTTTTCCATTTATTTTCGGCACCGTATTACTGATGCTGTCTCAAGTCTTTTCTGCCCGGTATAGTTCATCTGCATCTTTTCATGTCTTTACAAAATAAATTTTGGTGATAGCTATAGAGTATTCTAAATGAATATTTTGTAGTTTGGTTATCTGATGTTGGATTAAGTTAATTTTCTTCATAAATATCACAGTGTTTTTGTTATGTTCACCATTATCTCCTTGAGGACTAGCATTGCAGCTGTGGGTTTGCTTGTTTTAAAGCGTTGCTTTAGGGGAGGCGTGGTGGCTTTTTAGTACTGTTATCACCAGTTTGTATGTTACACATTTTTTAAATGTTAATTCAAGTATTTTTTATAAACCTAGAATAATGCTTTGCTGAAAAAACACTGAAAGGTGTCTCAGTATCTGTTCATGCGCATTTTAACATGGCCAAGTATTTTATTTTGTTAAGCTGGGCATCATGGCGAAACCTCTAAGTCCACTGCGTGGCAGATGGAATCAAAAGGATCAGGGGTTCAAGGCCAGTTTTAGCTACACAGCAAGTTAGAGGTCAGCCTGGCCTTCATGAGGCTTTGCCTCAAAAAAGTGAAACAGAATACACTTTAGCAAATATTTTGAGCATCTTTTAGCTTCTGGAGAATCCTAGCAGAAAAAGTCTTAACACTGCACGCTCACACCAGGTGAGCAGTATGGGAAGGGTCATTTGAAAAAGAACTTTCTAAAACTGTATTTTCCCTGTATGAAATATAACTTATCTTAATTTTTTTTTTTCCCCAGTGAAGCTTTGCCCTTCTTCCTGCTTTTGATTGACCTTTCTAGAGCAAGTGCATTAGCAAAGTTTGCCCTGAGTTCAAACTCTCAGGTGAGTATTACTTAGAAGCCTGGAGTGTGATAGTATTCTTCTACATTTGTTTACATTCACAAGATAAGGCTTCTTCATGTTCAGAATTTAACCTGTTGTCTCAAGCTTTTAGACTTAAGTTGTAAGACTGGTTTGTGTAAGTGTCTCACTTCCCCAGTTTTCCTTTGAACATCTTCTGAAATTACAGCGCAGTGCCTAGGATAAATGAGCCACCTGTTGAAGCAGTTAGGGAATTGAGTGAGTGTTTTAGGTACTTTCCTCATTGCTTTGACATGGGACAATGTAAGGGGGACAGGTTTGTTGGGTTTCCAGGAGGTGTAGTTCATCATGGTGAGGAAGGCATGCTAGTGGGGACTGGAGGCTGAGTGCAGTCAAGAAGAGAATGTAGAGGAAGTTGGGCCAGGCTGTGTAACCACAAGGCCTACACCTTGTGATCCACTTCCTCTGATGAGGTTCCACCTCCTCAGCCTTGCCAAGGAGCACCACTTACTGGGGACCAAGTGTCCAAACACAAGAGCCTTTGGAGGGCCCCATCATACCTTAAAACTGGAACAGACCCAGTGGAACAGGGTTTCAGATCACATTGTTTCTAAGCCCTTCAAATTCACATTTCCCACCTAAAGTTTCATCCTGATGTTCAGTAGTGACTTAACCAAGCATTGTTTTAACAACCTGGATCCTAATACTTTCTGAGGCAGACTGTTATCAGTCTGTCCTGAATTCCAGTGACCCTCCTGCCTTGGTCGCCTGAGTGTGAGGATTGCAGACTTGCATCACCGTGTCGTACTGAGACTTCTATCATTTTCCTTTAGTGATAGGATCTTTTGCAGGCTTGTCAAGTGCTCAGTCACTGAGCTACCACCTCCCCCAAGCTTTGAAAAAAGTAGTTCGTGGTTCTGTGCTGGTTAGGTATTGGATAATGCTTGTGATTACTTGAACATTTTAATAAGAAAATTATCTTGGTTTTATTGTACTAATGTGACCTCAAAGAGTTCTCAGTTACGCTTCTGTCAGTGGGACCCAGAATAAAATGTTGGCGGGTTTAATTAGGTGGAATTTAAGTGGTTGGGTTAACCTACCAACCACCTCAAAGGAATGTTTCTTAGAATTTGTGTCTCAATGAGAGGGGAGGCAGGGCCCTACTAGGTATTTTGATGTTGTTTGTGATTGTACTGCTATCCCATTTTGCCTTTTGAATACATCTTATATTATCACATTTGTTCTTTGAGTAGGAAAATACATTTCATGTAGGACCCAGAATGCTCACCAGCATTGTAAAAGGCTAACTTGTACTTTACAACCATTGATGTGTTTGGTCTGTGCTTTAGGATGAAGTAAGGGAAAATATAGCTCGTGGAATGGCCATTCTGGGCCCCACATTCACTCTTGACGCTCTCGTGGAATGTCTTGTAATTGGAGTTGGCACCATGTCAGGTTTGTAAAAAAAATTTCTAATACACTTACAGTTAAGTAGGTCATTAAAGGGGAAAATAGAAGGTCTTAGGTTTACATTGTTCATTCTTGAATTCTGACTTTGAAATGATGTGGACTGTAAACATTCTTAGTATATGGGTATGGGTCTGTGTGTGTGCTATGCTAAGAATGTAGTAGCAGGTAACTCATGTTTTCCATGCTTGCTGTCTTCTCTTTCTATATCTACTTTGTGGTGTTTTGGGTTTGCTATTGGTTTGTGACCAAGATAGTGTTCCAAGGCTGGTTTAGAGGTCCTTGCTGTTACCTAGACTGAAGTAGCAACTTGGTTCCTGGTACCAGTTGCCATGTCGGTGGTGGTGCAACCGTCCAGATAGAATCGGGTGCATGGAATCAGGTGGTTGGGAAGGTTTACTTAGATGCTAAGCTGAACATCCTAGCATGTCCACATTCTTCCACATCCTTAAATGAATACTAAGAATACCAAACATCAAATAGGACTGCATTACAATCAATAAAAATTTGGCTTGCCATGGAAGTTTGCCAGAATCAATATATTATACTATTATGGGTTTTCCTGGTCATTAGACTAGATTTTATGGCTTTATCATGAAAACCGTACTTGTATATCTTGTGCGTGCATGTGTGTCCATCCATCTGTGTCCCCATCTGAAATGGGTGCTGGGAACCAAAGTCAGGTCCTCTGCAAGAGCAAGAGTCACTCTTAGCTGTTGAGATACCTACCACTCCACCCCCTAATTACCTTATTCTGACAGAATATTGGGTTGTCTCTGTATTCATTATTTTATTAAATACATAATGTTTCAGTAAATTCAGATGGTAACTTATGGCAGATATTCTGCTGTTTAAGAAAGCTTTTTTATTTAAGAAAGAAAAACATACTTTTAAAATTGTGTTAAGATTTATATTCCTACTTCTGGGGATACAACTCAGTGGTTCAATCTAAAGCAAAAAAGTATTTTTCATACTTTAAATTCACTTTTTGGAAACTAGGAAGACAGCTCAGAGGGTAAAGCACTTGCCATGAAAGTCTGAGAACAGAGTTGGGTCTCTACAAGCCATATAAAGCCTGGCACGCCAGCATGTCTGTCATCCCATTGCTCCTATGATGAGATGGGAAGCAGAGACAGAGAATTTCCAGAAGTTCAAGGCTCAGCTCAACCAATGTCAGTTGTGGAACTGGCAAGAAATTGTCTGCAATAACAGACGCAAGGACGGACAGCTGACCCTGTTGTCTGACTGGACAATGCCCTGTGGCACATGTGCCAGCGCAATCACACACACTTTAGAAACTGCCTTCTTAAGGTGGGATTCTGAATTTTAACGAAGACCTCAGATCACCACTAAAAGTGAAAAGTGCTGATGAGGTGAAAACACAGTTTCGTGATTTTTTTCAAGCAGAAGAGTGTATAAGGTGTTGAAGTAGGTCAGGAAGTAACCAGCCTTGAAACATAGGCTGCTTATTTGGATCTGATGCAGAACGTAGTAGTGTTGACAAGTGTTAGAGAAATTAACCAAAGAACTGGTTGTGTAGTTGCAGAAGCCACTGGAGACGCTTTTGTCTGGCTTAAAATTAGGCAACAATGCTGCTGCCGCCCCCTTTTACGTTGGGGGCTGCACCAGGAGCTTGGACATGCTGTGGACACACTCTGCCACTGACCTGTAACTGTGCCCTGAAAGGAACTGGAGAAGCCGGTACAAAAGAAAGAGGTTGGGCTGGGCATGGCTCAGCGGCAGTGTGTGCTGCATAGATGAAGGTCTAATTCCCAGAACACACAGAAGCCACAGCTTCTTGAAAGTCTTTACCGGCGCTGTGGCCTTCTTAGTACCAAAGTGGTAGAGCACCTTTGGGACAGTAAGGACAAATGATGATAACATGAATTTAGAAAAAAATAGTAGTTGATTAATTTGTAAAAAGCATTGGTTAAATATGATTTGAGTGGTCTTGAGTATGAAAATATTCTATTCAGCTACTGTTTAAAGTATAGATTGGTATTATTGTAATTTTCAGTTTTTAAATGCCCATAGTTGTGAGAGTAATAAAATTTAAAAAGATACAATGTATGCTTTTGCTCAGATGATCTCATACTTACAGTTTTTATATGAGCTTTTTAATTTAGTTTTTATTAGAAAAGGGAATTGTTTCTTAATTCACATTCAGGGCAAACTTTGATTTTAATTTGAGTAAAGACTAGGAGTTGGTCTTTCTAATTTCCTTTCTGGCCTCTATGATTCGATTGAGAGTTGACCTTACAATAGATCTCCTATTTGAGGTTACCAAAGGACCCCCTGAAACATTTTGAGCAAAATGTTAATTTTCATTCTTGATTTATTAATAGCTTGCATTGTATCCTTTTCAGACAGGTCAATGAAGTAAAACTGTCAGAGCGCCAGGCACTGTAGAGGATTTGTGGAAGTTTGAACTTAGTGGTGTGCAAGGAACAGACATGTCAGAGGTTATAACTGGCTAGTTCTATGTTCTTTTACAAACAGCCCTGGATACACAGGTGTTTGTGATAGTAAGTCTAGGGGAGTAGTGTAGATTTTGGGAATGAAGCTACTCTGTCTGGTAGCTGCTGCTCTAGCTTTTTGTCTCAGCCGAAGTGATACCGTTTTACAAAAGAATTGGAACTATTTGTTGGCCAGATATATTAAACACTGCCATTGTGTCCAGCATTGTAATGTTGGGGATATGGAGAAGTTAAGGTCTTTATCCGTGAGGGACTAAGAGTTTTACAGCTGCTGTTCCTGAAGCCTTAGCATCATCTTTGGGTTGCTAGTTCTGTTCCAGTAGACAGCAAAGGACTTAATGTAGTAAAACTTGTCTACCTGCAGGAAGGGCCTTTAAGATAAAGGGCATGTCAAAAATGCATACTTACCAGCTGTGTGTGTCATTGTTCTCCCCCAGGGGTGCGTCAGCTCGAGATCATGTGCTGCTTTGGCTGCATGTCTGTGCTTGCCAACTACTTCGTGTTCATGACGTTTTTCCCAGCGTGTGTGTCCCTGGTTCTAGAGGTAAGATGGTGTTCCTGGTGGTGTTAGCTCAGAGTATCGCCCTCTCCTTGTTGCTCTACCTAAGTCACTGCGTGCCTCCTGATGCAGCGCTGCTTGCTTTGTAGCTTTCTCGGGAAAGCCGTGAGGGTCGTCCAATTTGGCAGCTCAGCCATTTTGCCCGAGTTTTAGAAGAAGAAGAGAATAAACCAAACCCTGTAACGCAGAGGGTCAAGATGATTATGGTAATGGCAACTTTGTTTTCTAGTGTCTGTACTTTCAGTGTCTCTTAAACTTTGGGTATTTAGGGGCTTTTGTTTGTGTTTTATATAATTTTTGGTCCTTTCAGCGATATTCCATTATCTTTTTTTTTTTTCCTCTCTGAATTTGTTCTGTGTTTCTCTGAAGTTCTGGGATATTAGTTTGTTGTTTTGAGACAGGATCTCACTGGATAGGTAAGGCTGGCATTGAACTTTCAGTCCTCCGCCTCAGCCTCCTGAGTGCCAGGATTCCCGGTGTGTGCCGCTATGCCCTACTGGGGCCTCTGGTCTTTGTTATTTTTGTTCTGAATAGATTCTCTAAGTTCCTCTATCTTTGAAAGCTTGTTCTTTGGAATGTTTGAACAGTGATGGGACCACTTTTTTATTAGTCACATAACAAACTGGGGGCTTTCTTACCAATGATAAGATGAGGCCAAGGAAGACAGTGTCTAGTTAGGGAGTCGTGAGGGATGAGAAAACAGTACATATAATTTAAAATTTGTTCCTTCAGTCTTTAGGCTTGGTTCTTGTTCACGCTCACAGTCGCTGGATAGCTGATCCTTCTCCTCAGAACAGTACATCAGAACAGTCTAAGGTTTCCTTGGGACTGGATGAAGATGTGTCCAAGAGAATTGAACCAAGTGTTTCTCTCTGGCAGTTCTATCTGTCCAAGTAAGTTGACCAAAGCCCACAGTACTCTGCGCTCTCACAAGGCTGCACTGTGATTACCGTATTTCTAAACTGACATGCCAATCTCTTGCTTTCACTCAGGATGATCAGCATGGACATCGAACAAGTGATTACCCTGAGTTTAGCTTTCCTGTTGGCTGTCAAGTACATTTTCTTTGAGCAAGCTGAGACAGAATCGACACTCTCATTAAAAAATCCTATCACATCTCCTGTCGTGACCCCAAAGAAAGCTCAAGACAACTGTTGTAGACGGGAGCCTCTGCTTGTGAGGAGGAGCCAGAAGCTTTCGTCCGTGGAGGAGGAGCCGGGAGCGAACCACGATAGAAAAGGTACTGTCCTGCACTCTTGGTTTTCAGTCCTCCTGTCCGAGGATTTTGCCTGGTTTGACTTCATTGAAAGTGATTGCAGCATTCTGAGATATCTTTTTGCCTCTCACACAGCTGAGGTCATAAAACCATTAGTGGCAGAAACAGAGACTTCAAGCAGAGCTACGTTTGTGCTTGGTGCCTCTGTAGCCAGCCCCCCATTGGCGCCAGGGGTGCAGGAGCCTGGAATTGAACTCCCCAGCGAGCCTCGACCTAATGAAGAATGTCTGCAGATCCTGGAGAATGCAGAGGTGAGGACAAGGGCATGCAATTACGCTTGGGGCTTTTCTTTAAAAGAGGGTGTTTTTGTTTTTGTTTTAAATCAAAGAAAATAAAAACTGGTACTACCACATGGCTTATTGACAACTGTATTACTCCTCTACAGGCTTTGGGGCATTATCGCCATCACATGAATAGTCCAGGCTCAAGAGGCTTCAGTAATATGCCCAAGATAATTTACCGTTGAGTAAACTGTAAAGCTAGCAGCAGGGTCTGAGATTTTCTAGTTCTAGGATCAAAACTCCTTGGGTGTCACTGTCTCATAGAGATGAGGAGGCTTTGATTCCTTGTGTGTTTAAGTATGGGCTGAGTTTTTTTTTTTTTTATCTCATTAGGAAGTTAGCTTTTCTCCTAGAGGTTTCAACATTGTTCTGCCTCCACGTTTCTATACGTCCGTTCATGCTTCCAACCATATTTGCTTAATCTGACTAACTTCCTGTAATAAGAATATTGGTCTACATAGTAATTTATTTTTCATATTTGGTACAATATAGTTCTACCCTCTATTAAGATATAATTGACAGAAAATTGCATATATTTAGAATGCACAGCTTTACAAATATTCAGCACAATCAAGCTAATTAAATACAAAGTTTCACTATGTATTCCTGGTTAGCCTGAACCTTGCTGTGTAGATCTGGCTGGCCTCAAACTCAGATCTTTCTGCTTCTGCCTTCTGAATGCTGGGATTAAAGGCGTGTGATAGCTCCCAGCTTCATCTGCTATTTTTTTGAGACAGGTTCTCTCACTGAACGCAGAACTTGCCGAGGGCTAGGCTGGAAGATGTGCGCTGCTGTGATTGCCGTTTGGTGCTTGCTAGGCGTCTCCGTGCAGGCCTCCTGCTCCCACAGCAGACATGTTACCACTGAGCCCTCCCACCCACCCCCAGCTCTCCTTGTTTTCTGGTCAAATCATCTCCCGCTTTGCACAGTTTTCCTCTTAATGTTCTTGTTCCTAAGCTCTTTGGAGAGGTGGCATCCTTAGCTGGACCATATGTTAGGAGCCACAACTTAGACACACAGCAAAAATATTATTGTATAATGTGATTGTAAGCAAATCTGTACTGACTGGCTTTCACTGATGAATTGCATCTAAGTTTGCAGTGAGGGTCTTGACTTGCAGAGGGCAGGCCCATAGCAGGGGCCTGCACTGAGGGCGAGACTGCTGGTCACTGTTCTTTCCTAAGGGGTGGACAAAAGTCTGGCCACGTATTAATGTCCCAAGGTTGATACACACTGCTTTATAGTCATTTTAGTAGCTCTGCATTGTACTCTTTCAGCCTTTTTGTCTAATTGTGAATTGCACTTCTTAACTCTTCCTCATCTTCTTCCCATTTTCTTTCCCTTCAGAAAGGTGCAAAGTTCCTTAGTGACGCAGAGATCATCCAGCTGGTCAATGCTAAGCACATCCCAGCTTACAAGTTGGAAACACTGATGGAAACTCACGAGCGTGGTGTGTCCATTCGCCGGCAGCTCCTCTCCGCAAAACTTGCTGAGCCATCTTCCCTACAGCACCTGCCTTACAGAGACTACAACTACTCCTTGGTGTGTTAACTGGTTAGGGAGGGGTGACCCTCCACGCTACGTTTAAAATGTGTATGTTTTCATAGTCATTGCCGGAAGAGTCCAGCAGGTGTTTTTGTTTTGTTTTGTCTTTTGGGTCAGGGTTTCTCTGTGTACTGTTAGTTGTCCTGAAACTTGCTCTGCAGACCAGGCTAGCCCCAAACTCAGCTCCAGCTGCCTCTGCCCCCCAAGTGCTGGGATTAAAAGTGTGCACCACCACCGTGTGGCCAGTTTAAAATTTTTGAAGAGTAAATTTAGGTAGAGTTTGGCTTAGTGATAGAATGCTTACCTAGCAATGGTGAGGCACTAGGTTTGGTCGCCAGTACCAGAACAACAAAATATATACATTAAAAATATCGTTGAAATATTTTATAGGGTTAGGCTGGAAAAATTGTTAGTGGCACAGACTGAGATCAGCTGCTGGCTGTTTCCGTGTGGGCTTTCATGTGCTGCTGGCCTGTGTTTCTTAGGTGATGGGAGCCTGCTGTGAGAATGTGATTGGATACATGCCCATCCCTGTTGGAGTGGCAGGGCCTCTGTGCCTGGATGGGAAAGAGTACCAGGTTCCAATGGCAACAACTGAAGGCTGTCTTGTGGCCAGCACTAACCGAGGCTGCCGAGCAATAAGTGTAAGTTGGACTTGGTCTATTCAGAAGTACAAGGCAAACTGGGCAGGGAAAGGAACTAAGACAGATTTGGGGACAGTTAGGGCTTTAGGAGAAGCTGAAGTGTTTTCTGGATTAATATGTTCCCATAATCCTCTGCTTAGCTTGGTGGAGGTGCCAGTAGCCGAGTCCTTGCAGATGGGATGACCCGAGGCCCAGTGGTGCGTCTTCCTCGTGCTTGTGACTCTGCAGAAGTGAAGGCCTGGCTTGAAACACCTGAGGGGTTTGCAGTGATAAAGGAAGCCTTTGATAGCACCAGCAGGTGGGTGTCGGAGGGGTGGGTGTTTATATGGAAATGTTTACTTGTTTTCTGTCATAGCTAAATACATTGCCTGGTTAAGATACTGTAGCACTACCCTGAATCTTCTCATTCAGGACTAATAATTATTTTAATAATTTATAATTAAGGTGGACGTTCATTTAGATGTTGGGTCATAGAAATAGTTTTTTAAAGGTTGGCGAGATGGTTGAGCAGGTAAAAGCACTTACTTGTGTGAGCCTGATGGCCTGAGCCAGTCACTGACTAGACTATTATGCCCTAGAGAAGGAACTTCCTGGGCAGAAGAGGGGTGTTAGTCTAGAGGAGGTTTCCTTTGATTAATGACCGTTAAAGTCACTCAGAAACACAATCAGTAGATGTGAGCTCCTTACAGTTCAAGCTTATGCCTTTGCTCTTATTTGGACATAAAGTGTAATAAGGAGTCAGCCCACCTTTTCTTCAGTGTCTGAGAATGAGACTCAGCTATAGTAGTAGCCTTCATGTGTCTAGATTGAAGATAGAAGTTCTTGTTGTAGATTGAAGTTAACTGTGCTTACAGATTTGCCCGTCTGCAGAAGCTTCATGTGGCAATGGCAGGCCGCAACCTCTACATCCGCTTCCAGTCGAAGACGGGGGACGCCATGGGGATGAACATGATTTCCAAGGTGCGCCTCTGCCCTCTGGGCGCTGGGCTAACAGCTGTGCTGCCGCACCCAGCCACACCACGTCCATAGACTGCATACGTGAAGAGTCCATTGATGTCACGTTTGTTAAAAGCTAAAGAATGCTTCATATAGCTTACATTGGATTGACTTTTTAAATTAGTTTGAAAAAAAAAATGCCCTTATGTGTATGGTGTTTTGCCTACGTGGACGTCTGTGCACCACATGTGTGCCTGGTATCCACAGAGGCCAGAAGAGGGCATCCGACTTCCCCGGAACTTGAATTTTATACAGTTGTGAGTCACCAGTGGGTGTTGGGTCCTCAGGAAGAGCAGCCAGTGCTGCCGAGTTGTCTGTCTCCCTGCACTGCTGTCATTTGACAGCCTGAGTTTGTAAATGTACTCAAGGCTTGGAGAGATCAGGGGCTGGCACGTCAGAACTTTGTTCCAGTGAGGAGTGGCACCGAGCGAGAGTGCAGGCTGGCACATGGCCCCGATGAGCTCCAAGCACACCCAGCAGTCCACAGGGAGCTTTGTCCCCAAATCTTGAAACTAACCTTTTCTAGAGACATTTTTCCTGTGTGTGTGTCCGTGTCCTGAGAGATTTTTATACACTGTACGTTTTATTTTGCTGATAACTTTTTACCAGTGACAAATACAAAATACTAAAATCATGTAGTCAGGCTACAGATTTTGTGTATTTATAAAGATTATTTCTTTTTAAAAAAGGAAAATAACTGAATGTCTAAGCTTTAAAAACTCAGTAAATGGTGGTTCCTCAACAGCTTAAAAATAGAATTGCTGGGGGCTGGAGAGATGGCTCAGTGGTTAAGAGCACTGTCTGCTCTTCCAAAGGACCTGGGTTCAATTCTCAGCACCCACATTGTAGCTCACAGCTATCTGTAACTCCAGTTCTAAGTGATCTGACACCCTCACACTAATACACATAAAATAAAAAAATAAAAAAAGAATTGCCGTGCCATCTTCCCATGCTACTTTTGGAATTGACAGCAGTCTCAGACATTTGTATTCTCATGTGCACGGTAGCATCACTCACACTAGCCAGTAGGCAGAAGCAGCCTAAGTGTTCATCGAGCAGATACAGGGACAAGTGAGAGGTATGTGAAAGTAGAACATTATCCTGAGTGAAATGTCAGTTACAAAATACGACATGCTTTCACTTACCTGAGCTAACCAGAGTCCTCACATTCGTGGACACTAGAATGAGGGGCAGCAAATGGGTAATTGACATTTAGCAGGCTGTGGAGCATGAGCTCTACCAGATAAAGAACGTTCTGGATATTGGGTACATAATAACTGTGTACATGTACTGAATGAGTCCGTTTAGGAACAGTTAAGGTGGTCAGAATGGTGAGTCCATTATGCACTTTGTTTTGCGTCTTACTAGGGTACGGAGAAAGCACTTGGGAAGCTCCAGGAGTTCTTTCCTGAAATGCAGACTCTGGCAGTCAGTGGTAACTACTGCACCGACAAGAAGCCTGCTGCCATAAACTGGATTGAAGGCAGAGGCAAGACTGTGGTCTGCGAAGCTGTCATTCCAGCCAAGGTGGTGAGAGAAGTGAGTGATGGGCACATATTTTATCCTGCTTCTTAAGTCTGAGTACCTTAGATTGGGTTGAGACCAGGTATGGTGGCCCTAGCTGTAATCCTACCTCTGGGGAGTCAGAGGCAGGAGGATGCCTAGAAGTCTGAGGGCAGGCTACATACTGAGTTCTAGGTCAGCCAGGCCTGAAAGAAAAATTATAAAATAATAAAGTTAAAAGAATACTAACACCTTTTAGTAAAAGTACATTTGTAGGGTTATGTTTCCGTTAAACTTGGTGTTTTCTTGTTTGTGCCCATGTGCATGCAGCATTCTTGGGGTGGTTTAAATGGGGCCACATCTACACCCTTACTTTCTAGAGATAGATGTGAGTGGTTCTCACTTGATTCTCCTGGGGCTTCTGTAACATGCACACTGTGGTCTAGGTGTTAAAGACGACGACAGAGGCTATGATTGACGTAAACATTAACAAGAATCTTGTGGGCTCTGCCATGGCCGGGAGCATAGGCGGCTACAACGCCCATGCAGCAAACATCGTCACTGCTATCTACATCGCATGCGGCCAGGTGAGGGCTCTCCTCCTGCTCTGCAGTATGCTCTGTTTCTCTGAGTGAAGAAACTAAACTGTACTGTATTTCCTTTCCCCTTCCAGGATGCAGCACAGAATGTGGGTAGCTCAAACTGTATTACTTTAATGGAAGCGAGTGGTTCCACGAATGAAGACCTGTATATCAGCTGCACCATGCCATCTATAGAGATAGGGACCGTGGGTGGTGGGACCAACCTCCTGCCTCAGCAAGCCTGTCTTCAGGTAAGACTTTCTGGTTCAAGCCAAGCTCTGAGCCCAGGTGTTCTGTTTGTACTGACTAAAACAAACTTGGGAAGGGGAGAGTTTATTTCAACTTACACATCTAGGTAGAGTTCATTACTAAGGGAAGTTAAGGCAGGAAAACAAGGCAAGAGCCTGGAGACAGGAACTAAGGTAGAGACCTTAGAGGACCACTGTGCATTGGCTTGTTCCTAGCCTCACATTCGGCTGTTATTCTTCTATTGTCCAGGCCTATGGGCTGGGTCCTTCACCAGTTAGCAATCAAGAAAATCCCCTATGGACATGGTCTGCAGGCCACACTGCTGGAGGCGGTTTATCACTTGAGATCCTTCTTCCTCGATGTGTCAAGTTGACATCCAGGCCTAACCACTGCCCCAGGGATGCCATATATCCACCTGACCCCCCTCATGCTACTCTGTATTTTAGCTGATCGTTTTTTGCCCTTGGCTTCCAACCAGTCTAACCTTAGTATGTACAGATAAGTATAGGATTTCTCAAGAAAGAAAAAAAGTGTGTGCGTGTGTGTACATACATACACACATATAGTTTGGGTGTACATGATAATAAATCATGAGAAAAGACATTAATTAAGCAAGTAATAGTGCCAGCAGCTTGCGGATGTTATGTGTCAGTCCTAGCTCTCTGGCCTAACAGCTACCACTTCTGATGGAGTCTACTTCTGCTCTGATACCTTGTAGTAATCTTCTGTGTTGGTCTCTGATTGCAGATGCTAGGTGTTCAAGGAGCGTGCAAAGACAATCCTGGAGAAAATGCACGGCAGCTTGCCCGAATTGTGTGTGGTACTGTAATGGCTGGGGAGTTGTCCTTGATGGCAGCATTGGCAGCAGGGCATCTTGTCAGGAGTCACATGGTTCACAACAGGTGAGACTGCCACATACATGAAGTTTTCCCAGATTAAAGCTTTCAATCCCCGTCTGGGAAATACCTAAAATGTGTCGATGACTTGAGTCCCAGTCCTGGAATCCAGATTTTTTAAAAAAACAAAACTGTAGTGCCATGAGCTTAAAATTCAAACTCTGGGCAGGTAGAGACAGGCAGGCCCTGTGTGCTCATTGGCCAGCCTAGCCTCTTTGGCAAGTTCCAGGCCAGTGAGACCCTGCCTCCAACCAAAGGGTGTGTGGTGCCTGAGGGATGACATCTTGTGTTGTCTGTTGGCCTCCGCATGCACACACATGCACCCCCCCCCTAATTTTACATCGCTGACATTTTCTCTTTTTCTGCCGTAGATCAAAGATAAATTTACAAGATCTGCAAGGAGCGTGCACCAAGAAGGCAGCTTGAGCAGCCTGACATAGTGAACTGAAGCACGGGCATTGGGTTCTCAAGGACTAACATGAAATCTGTGAATTAAAAATCTCAATGCAGTGTCTTGTGGAAGATGAGTGGACGTGATCACTGCTTGGTTTCTGGCTTTTTAAGAGACTCCTCAGATCTGGAGACAGTGTGGTCCTTCCTATGCTGTGTTCTGGAGAGCTCTCATGTGGATGTTATGCTCTGAGCACCACAGATGGGACCTGCACCTCGTTTCTGAAAGCCACCACAAGCTGGAAACAGCTGTTAGATGAAATGATGGCATTCCTGGGGGACTCCCAGTGGGTTAAAATGGAAGTTTAAATTACACTGTAGCTGACAGAACTTCTGATTTTTTATTTATTCAGTCAGGGTTGTAGAACTTTGCAATCTGTTTATTTTTTGTAAACTAATAATTCATTTGGTGCTGGTCTATTGATTTTTGGGGTAAACAACATTATTCTTCAGAAAGGGACCTACTTCTTCATGGAAGAATTTTATTCTCAAACTACAGAATAATGTGCTGAGTAGTGCTAAATAGGTCTCCGTGAAGAAAACAGTCACTGCATCGATCTCTGTAGGTCTTTGTTCAGAGAGGCTTCTTATCTAGACTTGCCAGCGGGGCTACTGCATGTCTCAGTGTCAGGCTTTAGGAAAGTGCCACGCTCTGCACTAAAGATAGCAAAGCTCTCAATGTTACTTAGAGGAGGGTACAAGCAAGCTGGACCTCTCAGGACTTAGAGTGTGGGAACACAGTTTTTAAAGAAAACAACCATTTCTCTAAGCCAACTTTTCTTTTAGAGACATTTTAACTTATTTAGCTGAATTTAGCATTTTTGGTAAACTATCAAATCTGTATATGTTGTAATAAAGTGTCTTATGCTAGAAGTTTATTGAAAGTGTTGAAATAAAAGAATTCAACTTTTACACTGATAAAATACTCTAGCTTGGGCCAGAGAAGACAGTGCTCGTTAACATTGGTCCAGGAAACCCTGGCTTGCATGCCAAGCCTAACGAAGGGAAAGTCAGCTTGCAGAGCCAATGATGGAGCCACGTGAACGGCCCTGGAGCTGTGTGCCTTGTTCCTGTGGCCAGGAGTGTGGTGACTGAATCATTTATGGGCTCCTTTGAGGGACCCATAAAAGCTCTTAGCTTCCTCAGGGGGTCAGCAGAGTTGTTGAATATTAATTTTTTTTAAATGTACCAGTTTTGTATAAATAATAATAAAGAGCTCCTTATTTTGTATTCTATCTAATGCTTCAAGGTTGGTCTTGGGAAGCTGACATCTCGTGTAGAAGATGGACTCTGAAAGACATTCCAAGAGCGCAGCGGCAGCATGGGAGCCTCTTAGTGATTGTGTCAGTATTATTGTGGAAGATTGACTTTGCTGTTGTATGTAAAGTTTCAAATTGCTCCTCTTGTGACTTTTCAGCCAGTAATATTTTATTTACCTGAGCTTGTCATGGAAGTGGCAGTAAAAAGTATTGAGTGTTCATGCTGGTGACTGTAACCAATGTCATCTTGCTAAATTCATGTTTTGTACAATTACTAAATTGTATACATTTTGTTATAGAATACTTTTTCCAGTTGAGTAAATTATGAAAGGAAGTTAACATGGATAAGTGTAAGCAGTGGCTTTTTTAAAATTGAGGATTAACCCTAATCCCAAGGCCCAGAAGTTATTTAGCAGCCTGCCGGGATGGTAGTCTGGCCTTCGCCGAGGGTCATGCCGTCCTCTCTGTTACATGTCCTCACTTTGTGACGTTAGCAGCTGGCCAGTGTTGTGTGTCCGAAGTGTTCTGTGTGTGTCTGAGGGTTTGATTGGTTCAGATTCTCTTTGGGTCTCTACTGGGGAATTACGAGGAAGGGAAATGAAGTCCAGGTGGCCAGAACACAGTGGCCCTTTCACCTGTGGTTAAGCTGTGGGGGGGGAGGGGCTTGGCTTCCTCAGAACTGACTTCCATTCATTTGTAATTACTCCACTTTTGCTGTTAGAAGTGGAAAAGGTATACATGAGCCATTAAGATGGCCCAGATTCTGAAGACTTAATTTTATTTTCCCTGAAATTGACAGTCATCTCCAAGAGACTGGCTAATAGTTGTGGTGGGAGCTATGAGAAGATGGTAAATAATTTGGTTCTGTTTTCACCAGTGTGCAGGAAATAAATATCTTACAATAGTCCTCAAGGATGTTGGGCATGCCTGCAGGACATGATGGAGACTGCAGATGCCCTGCTTTTTGAAATCCTTGGGTGGGGGTGGGGATGGGCAAACCTTATCAGCTCTGACAGCCTTGCAGCAACAGCTATGTTTAATATGAAATCCTTGGTGTTTTGGGGACTCCCTAAGATTAGAGAGTTGTATTCAGTTAAAAGCACAAAGTTAAGAAATGCTCGTGGAGAGACCAAACGCTGGCAGATACAGTTAGAATTAACCCTGGAGTGATAAATAGCTAGCTGTCCAGAAAACATGGGTTTAGTAGGACTACCCACAGGCATCTGAGCGATGCTGAAATTGCAGTCACGCTCTGTAGACACGCTCTGTAGCTGGGATAAACACTGACCAAAAGTAACGTGGGAAGGGTTTATTCTGGCCTTTAGCTCTTAGGTCCATCAAAGTAAGTCAAGGCAGGCATCTGAAGCAGAGGCTATCGAGGACTGCTGTTACTACCGTGTTCAGCCCGTGCCCTTACAGCCCCCAGGACCACTAGCTCAGGGGTTCCAACAGTGGCACTGGGCTGGGCCTTCCCACATTACAAAAATGCACTACATTAAGTTGAGCTTGGTGGTGCGTGCCGTTAGTCCCAGCACTCGGAAAACAAGTGAATCTATGATTTCAAGACTTGCCTATCTACATAGCAAGTCAAGGATAATCAGGGCTACATAAAGACCCTTTCTTAAAAAAAAAGTAAAAAGTATACTTCAGACTTGCTCACAGGCCAGTCTGGAAGTTACTTCTTCCAAAATGTCAGCTTGACATAAAAGCAGCAAGCACACATGCGGACCAACTGTTCCAGAGAAACTGACTTTTAGCCACTTTCCCTTGTTTTCTGCATTTCCTCAAAGGACCAAATAACTAGGGCAGAAGCAGGTGGGTACATATGTCAGCTGTTGAAGGGGGTCATGTACAGTTCTCCACTGTTCATCTTTGCCCTGTATGTCTGGCAGCTCCAAAGGTAGACACCTCTTGTACATTGCTAGGGGAAGCCCATAAATAAAGATTCAGATGGCAAAGATGATAAAATGGGGAAATTGATAGCTGCTAACAAAACATGAGTGCCTTTTGTTTCATTGAGGAACCTAAGACAACCAGGGATGATTCAGAACAGAAGCTACCTATTCTGTGCTGGTTATGAAACTTCTCTGGTGTCATTCTTGACAAAGAGTTGGAGAGTGGGACAATGAGGGAACTATTTGGCTCAGTCATGCTTGAAAGCATGACCCTATAAAGCAAGCAATATTAATCTCATGCTTGATGGAAGGGAAGTACCTCATTTCCCAGGATTTCCATCTGTGAGGCAAGGCCCACGTTGATCACCAGAGGTCTTGCTCACATTGGACTCAGGCCATGGCCACATGAAATGCTTCCAGTAGAACTGTCAAGTTCTGGTGCATGTCTGCCCTGTGTTTTCAGATTTTGTATAGCATAATCTGAGAATTTGTATTTTCTGAAGATCTGGATCGGGTTGGGGATACGTTTGAGTGGGTGAGAACACTACTTGCAGGCGTGAGGACATCCAGCCCCCACAGAAAACGCTGAACTCATGCCTGTAACCCCCCTCCCCATTATGAGATTGATGGGTAGAGATGAGGAGTGGGCCTAGCAGAAAAACAAGCTTCTGGGGTAGGTCTCAAGGCAGTAAGATGGAGAGCTACAAAAGAAGACACTTGATGTCCTGTTCAGACACATACGTGTGCCCACACACTTGGGCAGCACATACACAGACACCGTGTATACTTCTCTCCCAATAGGCCTGCCACCTGCCCAGCTTGAGCCAGAGCTCCTGTTGAAAGCTTACTACCACACAACGCTTGGTTAAGTAGCCAAAGCTTAACACTGACTTGTTGATTTTAGACTGGGATTTATACTTTTAACTAGAAGGCCTTTCGGGAAAGGCCTGTTTAATATTTGCAGAACAGAGTTTACCTAGGTCAGTAGACTCCAAGCCCTCAGCACCCTGCAAGGGGAAAAATAGGGCATCCCCAATACATTTGTGGTTCTTGGTAAATTATACTCATTCATGCCTATTATCAAACAAAAAATAAAACTATACAAATAGGGGTTTAGTGGTATAGTGGCCGCTTAACATGGGTAAAGTACTAGGCTTGACACCCACAATGTGGGCTGGGAGAGCTTACTGTTAGGAGCGCCTGCTGTCCTTCCGAGTACCCACAGGGCAGTCCACCATCATATGTGACTCAGGTCCAGGGGGTCAGAGTCCCCTCAGCGAGTGCCTGGCACTGAGTCTGAGGCTCTTAGGGGAACACCCCCCCCCAAGTGGCACAACTTCATTTCAATTGTTTACATATGTGCACACATACATATGCATTTTAAATTAAATATGATGTTTCCCTATGGCATTTTCAGAAATTTAGTGCTCATCCTTCCTCCTCCCCTACTCCACTGATATAGACCCCCAATATTTTTTCTCATTTTTCCCTTTAATAGGTCCTGTGACTTAACTTTATCCCCTCTCTAGAGTTTCTGCTGCTTCACACCCCCATCTAGGTTCCTTTTTACTGTCCTGGTGCCTGTGGTTACTCCAAGTTATGTACTCACATCTAAAAATTTAGAACTGGTGTCCACAGGTAAGAGAGAAGGAGGTGTTTGCCTTTCTGGGTTACCTCACTATAAATTAGTTCTGTTGACTTACCCACAAACCTTTGCCTGCCTGCCCCTCTGCCCCCAGTGGAATAGAATTCTATTGTGTGTTGGGAACAAGCAGGAGAAATTTGTTCTGAGTACTACCATTTTGTTTTCAGGCTCTATTTAATCATGGTGGGAAACTTAAGTTCAAGGTCCAAGGCCCTGGGGGAACTGGGACCTCCCTGGTAGCAAAGCACCTTTTGTTATCCATCTTCTGTTCCAAAACATGACTGTTCCTAACCATAAAACAAATGAATTTAATTGGCTGTACTGTAAAACCTACAATATTAGTTGACATAGATCAACCACATAAGGAAAGCCTTTATCACTAAATCCTGATTGGTGGAAAAATTTAACAATAATTTGGCACAGATGTTTGTGGATTGCAAGCTTAAATATTCTCTGATATTCTGCCTCAGGGTCACAGTTCAGCTCCGGAGTCTGTCTGTGGCCCTAATTGTCAGTTGAAGGGCATGTTGCTTGCTCCATTTCCTAGCTGTTGTGACTAGTGTGGACATGGACCTGACAGAGCACATTATCTGTGAAGCGGGGTGGGGTGGGGCCTGGGGCATATGGCGGGGAGTGGGGTAGCTGGGTGTGAGGTCAATCTCCTTTAGCTTCTTGAGTGTTTTTCATGCACATTTCCGGTCTGCTGATTCCATTTTGCAGTCCTAACACCATTGAGTGAGGATTCCCGTTTCCCTACACCTACACCATTATTGTCACTTGTTTCTTCTTGGGGTATGATAAAAACTCAAAATTAATTTTAATTTGTATTTTCCTTATTTGTAAGAATGCTGGCTGGCACTTCTAAAGATTTTTTTTTTACACCATGTTTTTTTTTTTTTTTAATTTATTACCATTTATTCACTTTGTATCCCAACTGTAGCCCCCATCCCCTCCCAATTCCACCCACCCTCCCTCTTCTCCTCCCATGCCCCTCCCCTAGTCCACTGATAGCGGACGCCCTCCTCCCCTTCCCTCTGACCCTAGCCTATCAGGTCTCATCAGGACTGGCTGCATTGTCTTCCTCTGTGGCCTGGTAAGGCTGCTTCCCCATCAGGGGGAGGTGATCAGAGAGCCAGCCACTGAGTTCATGTCAGAAACAGTCCCTGTTGCCCTTACTAGGGAACCCACTTGGAAACTAAGCTTCCATTCTTTTGAGATCCACAGCCCATTTTAAAATTGGTTCATTTAGGCAGGTGGTGGTGGTGTATGCCTTTAATCCCAACTCTTGAAAGGCAGAGGCAGGTGGATTGCTCTGAGTTCGAGGCCAGTCTGGTCTACAAAGTGAGTCCAGGACAGCCAAGGCTGTTGTTGTCTTGAAACAACAACAAAAGGAGTGGGAATAGTGGACAGCCCTGTCTCATTCCTCATTTTAATGGGATTGCTTCAAGTTCTTCTCCATTTAGAATGATATTGGCTGTGGGTTTGTCATATACAAGTCAAAGAATCAGAATAACTTTGTAACCTATGTTTCTCTAAGTTGCCTTATAACTTATATTTTCAAGTTTTAGGCCTATGTTAATTAAAGCCTCTTAGGGCTTCTCCAGAGAACAGAGTGATGTAAAAGTTCCTGACATTGGCCATCTTCAGGGCAGAGATAAGAAAGAAAACAAGCAGAGGTCTTTACTAGGTGGAGAAAATCACCGGGCTGGCGCCTGTGAGATAAACTTTGTTTTGGGAACTGTGCCAAATGGCCCCGATCTGTCTCCTGAATGGCTCCTGACCTTTGACCAAAAGCCTGCAGCCCCCACTCCTCAGAACAGACACAGGATGAGATAATCACTCTCCCACCTTTAGCTGCAGCTGTATCTCATATGTCAGAAGATCAGATATTCCCTAGATATTTATAACGGGGCTGACCAGACCTAAGGGTGCCCAGAACCAACCAATTATTTTAAAAGTTAAATACCTTATCCAATCCTGAATTGCCAAGACTGCAAGCCCTGAAAATTCCCGCGCCTTGTCCTTTAAAAACCCAAGGCCTCTGTCTCCCGGTGCCACACTCTGCTGCCCAGCAGGGGTGAGCCCATTGCGCAATGGTTAAAATAAACCTCTTGCCATATTGCATTGACCTGGTGTCTGGAGTTCTCTTCATTCCTTCAGGAAATTAGGCTCGTGCTGGGCCTAACACAAGTATGTTGGAGTTTGCCCAAGGCCTTTTCTGCATCTACTGGGATGATCATGTGACTTTGTGTTTAAGCCCATTTTTTTTTATATGGCTTTTTACATTTATTGACTTACGCATAATCCACCCATCCCTTCATCTCTGGAATAAAACCGATTTGGTCATGGTGGGTGATCTTTTTGGTATATGCCTGTATTGTTTGTATGAATTTTATTGATATTTTGCATCCATGTTCACCAGGAATACTGGACATATTTTTTTCCAATTCCATGAAAACACTTTTAAAAAAGCATCTTCTCATGAGATCTACCTTTTAAAAGTTGTTTTGGAGATACTGTGCGCTTTGTAGACCCAACCTCCGCCACGTCTCCCCATGAAGACTCCATGGGTCTCTCAGGCTCCTCAGAGTGGCTTGTAAGATGGTCACCACCATCCTAATTACTTTCTCTGATGTCACCACCACCTTGAGTACTCTCTTACTGATTTTTCAATGTAGGCAGTTAGAGCTTTTTGGGCTGCTTTATATATATCCCAGAGGTTTCATTTATTGTTACCATTTTAATTACGTGATTAAAAAAATTCTTTGACCCTTTCATCACTCAATAATACTTTGTTCAATTTCCATGAGCTTGTGTAATTACTAAAGATTTCTTTGCTGTTGACTTTAAACTTTATTGCACTGTGGTTAGAGAGGATGCAGTTATTTCAGTTTTTCAATATTTTCAATTTTAAGATGTCTTTTGTGTTCCAGGATGTGTTCTATTTTGGAGATGCTTCCATGGGTTGCAGACTAGAATGAATATTCTTTATTTGGGCCAAATATGTTGTATACCTATGTTAGGTATAGATCCATTTGATGTATGTTTTTATTTTTTACCTAAATGACTGTTCTTATTACCCAGTTGGGAATTAATTTGTGCCTTTAAATCTAGTACATGCTTTTTTATGAAGGTGGACTAACTGTTCTCTTGACTAGAATGAAGTGTCTTTATTTCTCTGTTCTGATTTTATGTATGTTGGTGTTTTTCAGGCCTGTGTGAGGGTGTCGGATCCCTGCGAACTGAAGTTACAACTGTGCGTTGCCACATGGGTACTGGGGATTGAACCCAGGTCCTCTGGAAGACCAGCCAGTGCACTTAACTGCTAAGCCATCTCTCCAGCCCTGTCTCCTCTCATTTTAATTTGAAGACTATTTTGTCAGATACTAGAATATGGGCACCTGTTTGCTTCCTAGGTCCATATGCTTGTTTTTCCTTTCGCTTTAAGGTGAAGGTACAAAAGCATCTTGTAGAGAGCAGAAATGGATCTTGTCTCTTAATCCATTCAAAAAGCCCGTATCTTTTGATTGGGGAGTTGAGGCCATTCAGTATGTTGATTCCTTTTTTTTTTTTTTTCTTCTTTTTTTTTTTTTGTGCTCCTAGTGCTATTTTGTATTTCAGTGATTATAGCTTCATTTTCCATCAGTCTGAGGTATTGCTTCTAGTATTTGTTGGGGGGTTGGCCTGGTATTAAGTATTTTAATATTAATTACTGGCCCCCAAGATTTTGTCTCTGTTCAGATGAGCACATTCTCACACACACACCTGTCCTTGTGTGACTCTTACCTCAACTGATTTAAAGCTGTTTGGTTAATAATAAATGCAGAAGCTTGGGATTTGGCAGAAGAAAGGTGGACTTTGGGACCATGAGGCAGTAGAGAAATGGACCAGCGCCACGGGCTAGCGTGGGAAAGGAGCTCATGGCTGGATCAGAATGGATGGAGGAGATGGAGAACACTCATAAGTATTTTGGGACCATGAGTGGGAGGTAGCTCGATATTGGGACTGGGATGTGAGATTAATTTAGAGGGTTAATATCTGCAATGTTCCAGGTAAAAGATATTTTATAAAATACAACAGGTGTTTGTGTCTTTATTTGATTGACGGCAGGTTAGATAATACCACTGTAATAATTATAGACTAATAATATTTATTAGGCCATACATTTAAAATTTACCCCAACAAGTACTCCCTGTGGAACTGGTTTGGTTGGCAAGAATTCTTTTAGCCTGTTTTTATCATGGGAAGTTTTTCTTCCTCCAGCTATGGCAGATAGTTTTTCTGGGCACACAGTAGTTTAGGTTGACAACTGTAGTCTTTGTTTTCTGAGACAGGTTTTCTTTGTGTGGCCCTGGCTGTCCTGGAACTTGCTTTATAGACCAGGGTGGTCTCGAACTTAAGAGAGGATCTGTCTGTCTCTGCCTCTAGAGTGCTAAGACTAAAGGTGTGTGCCACCACTGTCTGGTGCATCTGTGGTTTTTTAGAACCTGAGGTACATTACTTCTGGCTCTTTGGGCTACTGAAGTGTCCATTGAGAAATCAGTTTTATATTCTGATGAGTTTTTCTTTAGATGTTACTTTTAGTTTTTCTCTTGCAAAATTCAGCACTCTTTGTTCTGTGTATTTAGTGTTTTGACTATTTGTGAGGAGTCCTTTTCTGGTCCTATTGGGGTTCTGTGTGTTTCCTGTATCTGGATGGGTATGTCTTTCCTTAATTCAGCAAAGGTTTTTTTTTTTTTCCCCCCCTATGGTCCTATTTTGCTTTTGAAAAAAAAATCCTAGTTTTTGCTTGTGTGGTCTAATTCTTTAAGTCTTGATATCATGTCTTCTACCTGATTCATTGCTTTATAAGTTTTATAAAACCCTTTACTTTTATAATTCAGTTGAGTTTTAAGATTCCATCTTCATTTCAGCTTGAATTTTCTTTAGTATGTCTCTCTCTTTAATGAATTAAATTTTTAAATCCTGAATTGTCTTGTTACATTCAGCTGTGTTTGTGTTTTCTTGTATGTCTTTGCTACTGTACATCATTCCCATTCTCTTTAAATTCATTATGCTGTTTGTATCCTCTCTAAACTTCCTTAATTCTTTGATGACGTAATTGTTCTCTTAAGTTCTGTCTCTTGGGGGTCCATCTAGGTAATTCTTACTGGAGAACATTTTTAGGAACATTTTTGGGAGTTAGGGGAGCATGGACGACCTTTCATACCGTTTATAAAGTTTTGCAATATGACCTGGGCATGTGCACATCCTTTGTTGGTTGTGTGTTTGATGTGTAATTCTAGAGTGCCTCTGTTGAGTGGAAATTTGGTTTTTGGCCCACCATGGCTGATTTTCAGATCAAGTATGAGTAGTTGGTAGGTCAATCCTTCAGACAGTGTTGATTTTGGATTAAAGGAGTAGTAGTGATTACAATTCAGTGTTAAGAAAAAAAAAGTATGTGAATGGCACCAACAAATGGATCTGCTTGTGCTGATGTACAAGGTGTGTTACTTGAGCTCTGCCAGGAACTGTGCAGATAGTGTGGGTGAATGCCTTAGACATTCACCAGGCTAGGTCTAAATACAGGCTGCCTTGTGCAACTGAGTCTACTAGGACTGAAGAACAGGTGTGGTGGGGTGGCATAGCCAGGTGAGGCCCACCAGCCTAGACAGCATGCAGTTGTGCAACTCAGGGCTAAATCTTGGGATTGGGGAAGGTGCAAGAGAGCTAGCGTCTAGGAAACTCACTGGAAAGGAACACAACATGTGAAACCCAGGCTAGGCCTGGAGACTGGGTATGCTTGGCACAGGCAGGGTAAAGTCAGGTAGACTGGACTGGTGCACACAATATATGATATAGGCTTCGCCTGGAGGTCTGATTGGTAACTTATTAACCTTTGGATCACACAACCAAGAATCAAAACCAAACTTCCTGCACTTAGGTGGTTGACAAAGTACTGTCAATTCAGGGCCAGCCTGGGCTACACAGAGAAACTTGTTTAAAAACAAACAAACTTCAAGATCCAGCTATGCCACTCCAAAAGATGTTCAAATATACAACAAGGACATTTGCTCAACTATGTTCGTAGCAACTTTATTCGTAAAAGCCAAATCTGGAAACAACCCAGATGTCCCTCAATTGAGGTATGGATACAGAAATTGTGGTACATTTACACAATGGAATTAAAAACAAATCATGAAATTTGCAGGCAAATGGTGCGATCTAGAAATGATCATCCTGAGTGAGGTATCCCAGAAGCAGAAAGACACACATGGTATATACCCAGTGGTTATTAGACATATAACATAGGATAATCATCTGTACACCTAAAAGAGCTGATCAAGGAGGACAACCCTGGTAAGATGCTCAATCTTCACTCAGAAAGGCAAATGAGATGGACATCAGAAGAAGGAGAAAACAGGGAACAGGACAGGAGCCTACCACAGAGGGCCTCTGAAAGGCTCTACCCAGCAGGGTATCAAAACATATGCTGAGATTCATAGCTAAACTTTTTGCACAGTGCAGGGAATCATATGAAAGAATGGGGAGACAGAAAGATCTGGAAGGAACAGGAGCTCCACAAGGAGAGCAACAGAACCAAAAAATCTGGGCACAGGGGTCTTTTCTGAGACTGCTACTCCAAACAAGGACCATGCATGGAGATAACCTAGACTCCCTGCACAGATGTAGCCCATGGCAGCTCAAGTGTCCAAGAGGGTTCCCCAATAATAGGAACAAGGACCATCTCTGACATGAACTCAGAGGCTGGCTCTTTGAATCATTTCCCCCTGAGGGAGGAGCAGCCTTACCAGTCCACAGAGGAAGACAATGCAGCCAGTCCTGAGGAGACCTGATAGACTAATGTCAGATGGAAGGGGAGGAACACATACCCTATCATTGGACTCGGGGAGGGGCTAGAAGAAGAGGGAGTGGGTGGAATTGGGAGGGGATGGGAGAGGAGGCTACAACTGGGATACAAAATCTATGAAATATGCCTTTGGAAATTTTGACAGGTCAATTTGATTGGGTTAATGAACAGCTGGGGCATTCAGGTAAACCTCTGAATGTACAGCCTTTCCAGATAGGACTACTTGATGGGGCAGGATCAACCATGACTCTGGGGGTGGTGTCCTATACTGAGCTAAGTGTTGATTTGGCACTTTGTGGACAGGGTTTCTCTGTGTAATTTTGGCTATTCCAGAACTCCCTCTGTAGAGCAGGCTGGCCTTGACCAGAGCAATCCACCTGCCTCTGCTTCCTGAGTGCTGGGATTAAATGTATGCACAACTGTGCCCTACTGATGTAGGTTGTTTATGGTTCACAGAATGTAACAACGGGTCATGGAGGCTTGCACCAAGGCTCTAGAAAGCAGTTGACACCAGGCAGCACATGAGTTGAGCAGATTGCCTGTAAGGAACTCCTAAGTGGGCTGGGCATGAAGCTTTGAAGGTGAAGACTAAGTTAGCTGAAGAAAGCTCCAGGTACCAAGCAGAGTCAGTTCAAGGAAGAGGCCAAACAGTGTGATAACCATCCCAAATGGGGAGTTGGCTTATGTTAAGAAGTCACACTTACCATTTGAAACACTAGAGATAAAATGTATTTAGTGCTTTTCAACACAATCACAGGGAGACCCCAGTGAGCACACTACCAGTCCTCACTTCATGATGGTTGTTCAAAAACTGCAACAAATGGAACTGATGATATTTCTTAACTAAATGAGAAACTATGTACTCATAATTAAGAAGACATAGGTGAATGCACATTGCATGTGACTCACAGGAGCTGTGCTTTCATTTTAGAAACTCAGAAACTGTCATGTGGCTTCTTTCTCTGGCTGTAAGACGTCTAAGTGTGATTCATAACCAATCCGCTTAGACTATAGTCCATTATACACATCCATGTAACACACAGGACAAAAGACTGGCACGCTACTTACCCTTAGTGTGTGCCCATTCTGACTCGTTAACAGAAAGTTAGGCTGTTTCCTCAGAGTTTTCTTGAACCCTATATGGGGCTACAGATAGGACTACTAAATTGGAATAATTCAAGGACCTTTTAAAACCAATCAGAAAATTATCTAGGACTGTACCTTGGGGTTAAGAAAAACAAATCAAGCAAACGAGCATATTTCTCCATATGTTTTAATACTTCTCCACTTTTAAACACTGGTTTTAATTTTGTGATTGTAACATG
>CM053750.1:2782659-2846989 GCA_028658305.1 Pachyuromys duprasi | reverse complement strand
TCTGAAATACCTTCAGTATTTCTGAACTCAGCTCTAAATCTGATTGGCCAGGATTAGCTCCAGTAAAGTACCAATGCAAATACAGAAAGGTAAAATGTATCACTGCTCATCTTTTTAAATACAAACAGTTTTAGTGTAACATTTTATTTACAGAATAAATTGTAAAAGTATATCACCACATTTAGTGCAAATGCAACTGGTGATAATTAGATGTAGACCCTGCTTCATAAACTTTGCATATCTTTGTAAAATAAAGCTATCCAATTTAGTTATCAAAGAGTTACTTGCCTGGCTCATCAGAGATACCAGCAATGCAGAGGAACATTTGTAGTGGGTGTAGAGAGTTTTGTCTTTCTTTCTTTTTTTTGTTGTTTATTATTATTATTTTTTTTTGTTTTTTAAGATTCCCATCAGTGCCTGTGGCAAATAAACTTTCCCTCCCAACCCTCCCATTTCTCCCATCCCAACCCCGAAGCTGATTGCAAAATAAAATACACATTTGAGGTATAAACTTTTCTTTTTTTAAACATCACAATATAAAATGTTAACTGGTGATGTAAACTGGTATGATAATCTGTCTTACTTGCCTTCCTAGCATTACCACCATATAGGCACTTTTCCACAGAGTCAAATTATGAATAGCTTTCTGTAATAAGGCATATTCCATGCACATCATATAGAGAAAGGTAAATTAAAAAATATAAAAGATTTATGGGGCATGAAGCTGCGTGCATGTAATGTAAGCTCTATGTTTTATATGTACTTTTCTCTCTGTACAGAGTAATAAATATCATTCTATCTGATGCAAGTAATTCACTTCCAGGATTGTGCATATTAAGTGATCAGACTAATCCCATCATTAAATGATCACACCTTGCATTTATCTTTAGACTCCATTTCCATGTATGGAATATATACAGGTCATGTTTTACATGACATGACTCTCTGCTTTACAAAAGGATCTGATTTCTGTGTTTCTAAGGAGAGGAGTAAGTCAGCAAAGCATCTACAAAATGCCTGATTTACATAAGTACATTTGCTTGTAAACACAATCAAGAGTCTGAAGCGGGCAATCATCTCAGCTTCAGTGAGTCCCATTCCTTGCCTCAGCTCCATGCTTCAAAGTTTTTCACAGAGGACGACAACTAAATCAGGTATTTTACATGTTAGCTTCTCATAGCAACTAAAGACAGCATTTCAGTTTGAATAGAGTGGAATTTTACTGCTCTGCTGAAATTTATGATCAAGAGGCAAATGGGAGCATTGTTCAGATTTTCTATGTATACCTTGCAATACGTCATTTAATGTGATCCAAGCTAGAAAAACTAACATTTGTTACAGAATACTAGAAATATTAAATCAAATGTCAAATTCAAACAGTCTGATTTGGTTTAACAAGTAATACCATATATCCTCTTACGAATTTCAGGGGAAATATGAATCCACTTTATCCTGACCACTGTATATAAAGTATTCTACCCACAAGAGATATACAGATGTCTCTGACTGAAGGCAGGCAGAACCAATTTAAAAATTACGAAATTGTGTTTGTTACAAACTGAAAAAAGTTGGTAGCACATAGTACACAACTAAAATATATAATAAAAATATAAAGATATCTGGGGGAGAAAATAAAGCTTTTCATTCTTTCTCCATCAGAACCAACGTTCTTCATGGGAGTAAGACTATAGAAAAGGCAAAATCACAGGTTATTGACAGTCCTCAGTTATGAAGACACACACGAACATGAATCCTTATAGAAATCAGCAGCAATAGATTCTATGATTATACAAAGCAAAAAAGTCAAAAACTTCTGGACACAGACACAGACTTAGGCCTGTAAAAAGAAGCCCATCTGAATATTTGGTGCACAGAGAGCACATGCCTCAGGTGCATTCAACGTTTGTGCTTTTCTTTTGCGCACAAAACCTGATACAACTGAGGAGCATAGGCTGGACCATGGTAAATAAAAAATTCTGAAAAAGTTCCCCAAAATTAAAGCATCAGTTAATTCCTAGTTGTAATTCAAAGTTAGTTTTTTTCTCTCCTAGGAGCAAGCAAATAAAAATATAGCCATATACATGTGATCTTACATGTATTTATAATGACGCGCTGAGCGAGGAGGCCTAGCGGGGACGGCTAGTTTAGATACCCAGCTTTACTATTGCCATGTTTCTTCCTGGGCCACAGACAAGGCTGTAGATCCTACGTTCCAGCTTAGAGCATTCAATTGTTTTCTTTCTCCAACATGGAATGTCACACAGCCTTGTTTCAGTCACTGCAGGGAAAAAGTGACAAGTAAAAAACCTAAGCAATAGCAATATATAGCATGAAGTCTACCAGAGCAGACACTTCCCACCCTCCACATTCATGGAGTACACAGAAACTCTACCATTACTTATAATTTCACTCTTGCGAATGTTAAATTATTGACCTTATATATTTGAAAATTTATCCTCTGCCAGCAACAGAAAATACAAAGAGATCTTTTAGAAGTTATGGGGAAAACATACGGAAAGCAATGTGGTGTAAATAAAACATCTATCAGGTTTCTCGAATATTAACCTATGAACTAGCCTTGTCTTCCTCTTAGCTTTAGGCAGGATTTATGCACTACTTCCAAGAACTTGATAATTCAACCTAAGTTATGTGGGGGTGGTGTGTGTGTATCTTATTGAAGAAATAAATATGTAGCTGGGCATGGTGGTACACGCCTGTAATCCCAGCACTCGGGGAGGCAGGAGGCAGAAAGCAGGAGGCAGAGGCAGGTGGATTTCTGTGATTTCGAGGCCAGCCTGGTTTACAGAGCAAGTCCAGGACAGCCGAAGAGAAACTCTGTCTTGAAAAACCGATGGATGGATGGATGGATGGATGGATGGATGGATGGATGGATGGATAGATGGATGGATGGATGGATGAGCAAGCTCATGGTCCAAACCTGTGGCCCAAGATTTTTGCATGTCATCAACTCTTGACAAGATGTCGCGAACAATGACACCTACACTATCACAACTAAAACTTTTCTCCTAAGCATTCAGTGCTGGGACCTGCTAAAAACACCTGCCACGATTATCAAAAAGAGACAGCCACGCAAGGTTAGTAAGAATGTGCAGTATATGCTGGGCCTTAACTTCGCATTTGTGAAAAAAGCATACTCCAACTGGATTTCCAAGTGCAGAACAGTACATCTTCTCAGTGACATTTCTGCAAATATACATACACACATCTACATACAAAAAAATGCTACTTCCTACAGCAGAGATTTTTAAAAAGATTTCGCCACTTTCCATTCTAAACATGTATAGTCAAGTCAATAAAACACAGCTCTGAACCCAGCAGTTTGGGGGCAAATGTTAGGAATGTCCTAGCATGCTTGCTTGCTTTCTTTTCTTCTTCTCTTTTCCTCCCTTCCTTCCTTTTTCCTTTTGTTTCTTGTTATTTTTATTTATTTATTTATTTTGGTTTTTCGAGACAGGGTTTCTCTGTGTAGCCTTGGCTATCCTGGACTCACTCTATAAAGTCTATAAATCTGCTTACCTCTGCCTCCCCGAGTGCTGGAATTACAGGGTTACACCACTGTGCCTGGCTACATGTTTAAAAATTAATATTTGTCACTCTTTCACCTGCCCCAAAAGAGGATTCCTGTAGGGCATGGTGGGGCATGCCTGTAATCCCAGCACTCTGGGAGGCAGGGGAAGGCAGATTTCTGTGAGTTCGAGGTCAGCCTGGTCTACAAAGTGAGTCCATGACAGCCAAAGCTACATGGACAAACCCTGTTTTAAATGGACCCCCACCAAAACAAACAAAACCCCCGATTCTTTGAGGTTATCATGTTGCCAAAAGGCAATACTAAGAGATGGATGGGATGCAGTCCTGCTGTTGATTGATACAGAGTGAGTAGGCTATGGAACCTCTCCTATTATGCTAATAGCTTTTTTGTATGAGAGGAGTATGACTTTTGTTTAATAACGTGCTGGAGCTGGGGCAGAGGGACAGAAAACAGGAGCAGGACAGGAAGTCAGTGGTCTAGATGGGTAGCTGAGGGATTGCCCCAGCAAATAGGCTAATAGCATTGTACTATACAATATCATGTCTTTATTATTAAACCTCAAGCAAGACCCCTGACGTCTCCCACACTATGGGGGTGCTGACAGGAAGCTCCCTGGGGCTTGCTGGCCTGCTGTTCCAGCCAGATTCAAAGGCATTCTTTGGTTCCAGCACTCACTCTGAGGCACAGGCACATGTCTCCTTCTAGATGGTGGGCTCTAGTCAGGCAGGGCTTCCCAGTAAGCCTTGTCTTGAACAGAAAAAAAAGGCGTGGTGGTGCATACCTTTACTCCCAGTACGCCGGAGCAAAGGCACGTGATCTCAGTGAGTGTGAGGCCAGCCTGGTCTACAGAGCAATTTCCAGGAGAGTCAAAGAACTACACAGAGAAACCCTGTCCTCAAAGACAAGGCATTAAGACAGATAGATAGAATAAAAACTACATTAAGGGCTTTTGTTTGTCAAAATGGTGAAGACCAGAAAGTTTTATTTTATATATTTATGAGAACCTATGTGGAAATGTTAGGAGACAGCTACCTGAGTCCAGCCATTTCAGGAACAACCTCTATCTTACTGACAAGAACAATGCTTCTTCAGATATTTCATGTTTGTCTGTTAACCCGGAAAGAATGTAAAGACGGAAGTTGCCATTATCCTGTTATTTAAACTAAAGCACACAAGTCATAAATTTGCTGTTTGTCTTGACTTAAGCTTGCCCACTCCTTTGTTCCCTATTATCCTAAATTCCAGGACAAAGTTCAAGAGAGGACTTGACTACAGAGAACTGAGTCGAGGGTCTTGAGAACCAGGTGACCTGGAAAGGCCCAGTCACCCACATTTACATCCTTGCTCAACTCCTTGTGTCAAAATATGATTGGTCGATGAGCAGCCCACCCCACTCCCCCTTGCCTTGTGTTCCCATCCTTTAAAATGTTGTACAATCTCCCTTTGGGGATGCGGTTCAGATCCTGAACTGGCTGCCTTCCTGTGTGCCCAGAAAATAAAGCTTGTATTTTTAAGCTTCTCTGAAGTGAGTTTTCTCAGTTTCCAACCCAATAGAAATTAAACATATTTATTGGTGAAGAGATTAGTTAATACAACCTCTGTGGAGGGTAATATATAAACTATAAATGCATCGTCCCTTAGGCAATAGTACTACATCTAGAATATTTTTTTAAGATTATTTATTTGTTTATAGTGTTCTGCCTGCATGTATACCTGCAGGCCAGAAGGGCGCACCAGATCTCATTACAGATGGTTGTGAGCTGCCATGTGGTTGCTGGGACTTGAACCCAGGACCTCTGGAAGACCAGCCAGTGCTCCTAACCTCTGAGCCATCTCTCCAGCCCACATCTAGAAATTTTTAACATACAGAAACTTTACAGTGCAAAATGACCAAAGATACAACTTTAACACTGTATTAGTAAGGCTTCAAACAACTTTAGTATGTGTCAAATGCAGAGCTGGCTAGATAAATGTGCATTCATACAAAAGAAAACCAAACCAGGAAACTCCTTACTAACACAAAAAGAACTTCACACTCAAGTATGTGTCAACAGATGTAGAACACCACATGCTGTGTATACTCCCTCACACAGACACACACACACAGTTGACCTTTACTATAAAATGAGTATGTACGTAGAAAAGTCTCAAGAACACATACGAAAAGTAACTAGTTTCTGGGAAAGGGTAACAAGGAGTTGGTACTTCTTGCATTCTATGTATCTGTAATGCTGACATATCTTTAATAACATTAGACAAATACATAAAACAATTTCAATATCTCCTCCTAATAACTGATTGAATTTTACTATCTGCAGAGTCATGCAAGTCAAGGTTTGTAGATCCTCCATACCTGTTAATACTAAAACAAAATTGGTTTTCCTGCAGTTTTTTCTTGGACGTAAGAAGTAAAACGTTTTAGAAATTTAGGATATTCCCGCTTTGCCACTGCTCTTAACACTGAGGCTGGCGCCCATCCTCCTGGGTTCACTGCAAAGAAAAGTCAAACCTGTAAGACATAGTTCTCTACCTACATGTGAAGCACCCACTGTACTCCTTTGCTTTTCAGTAATTTTCCATGTTGGAACAACTATTCTTAAGATGAAACTATCATTACCTAGTGCCAACCCATCATACATTCACAAGTGGTAAAAAAGGATGTACTGTCTTTCTGAAGCAGTTACTACTATCTTTTTTAAATTTACAGATACCATCGAATTACTAACACAGCAACACTTAGAGCTATTTTCTCATCACTCTCTATTATAACTAAGTAGTAATGAGTGTTCAGTAGTTATGGCTTTCTATAACAATGGACGTTTGAATATTTGATCAGAAAGGTTAAAATCAGGACTGCAGATGCAGAACAGGTAGAATAAGAAACCGAAGAAAGTGACAAAAAGGACTGCCTATCCAGCAGTGAGTTCAAATGAGTTAAGGACACTGGAAGATTTAATAAACTGGCAGAGAAGATTCAGAAAACTAAACATCTAATTAAATAATTTTTCTCACTCTTGTTTTTATTTATAAATGCATGCTACTAGGCAACTATATAATGAAATGGTTTTTAAAACCAAGGATTTATGACCTATAAATGAAGTTTTAAAATTCACGCACCAAGTCAAAACCTTAAAAATTCTTAAATAATAGTTCTAAGGTAGAAATTCAGGCATGTAGACTTTCAATGTCTTCCACACAATTCTATATATAACTTATCTCCAGGTTACAGACTAGTAAATGGAATATTTTTATGCAGATGATGATCAAAACCCTGCATGTTATCAATCAGAACAAAAAAAAAGAAGAACTACATACCATTAGCTACATACGTAATCCTGCACAGAATGTTGTCTCTGCTTATCTCCTGGTTTCCCTCTGGTGGGCTTACTAAGGTTTGACAAATCATAGCAATATTGATTTTGGCACGGACACATCGATTGTTCAGCTGTCAAAATGAACACAAGCTAGCATCGGTTTGTAGAATATTGCTTATTTTGTACTCTGTTGCCCTATTAAGTGCATTAGTTTAAATTCTGTTATAAAGTTACTCATAAGACTTCCTTAATATGAGCTGAACCTGGGTCCTCTGGAAGAGCAGCCAGTGTTCTTAACTATTGAGTCATCTTTCCAATAATCACCAATAAACATATGTAAAAGGGATAGACCAGTCTTTTCCCTCTTCCAAAGTACTAAATAAAACTAAGTCAAGGTAGAAACAACATAATGTTTGTAGTAGTTGGTAATAGCTACCTGGACTACTCCAGAAGCTACCTTACCAAACTCAGAAGGAAAGCTCCAGAGCTCCAGAGGGGGTGCTGATAGCCATGACACTTGTCTTCAGACACCACAAGGGCTGTCTAAAGCATTCTAACATAAAATCTATAACAAATTAAGTATGTGTGTGTGGGAGGGAAGTGCATGTTAAATTTGGATGCACTATGTATTTAGCTTTGTATTATAGAATTATACTCATTTCTATACTGTACTCACAGGAGCGCTGTCATGATCCACAGAAAAGTTACAAACTATCCACGTTTCAGGGTCATTTTCAGTCTTGGCTGGGATCTTTCGAATAGCAGAAAGATACAGAACATCTCTCTGAGAAGCAGGCCATACTCTCTGTGGAAGAGTTAATAGTGTTTTGACAATTTGAATTAATTTTTATTCAAATGTCATACAGAAAAAAAAAAAAAAGGAATCAAATGAGAAAGCCCTGAAGTTTTCTGTAGTTAAGACTTTGTCAGACTTTAGGTGGAAACATCAGAACCCCTCCAAGGATGAGTTATGAACAGTCTCCAGCTTTCCAGAATATTCAAAATTATCACAAGTTCATTTTCTTTTAAAATTATTACAAAGTCACAATTTTAACTACTTTTAGTATACAATTTAGTACACTAAATTGAGTTAGTTATAGTCACAACATATTCCTGAAATTTGTCATCACCTCTGACAGAAACTTTGTACCCATGAAGCAACAATGGGTCATCCCACTCCCTACAGTCTCTGTCAATGTTCTACTTAGAGAATCAAAAATGACTACAACTTCTATATAACATCTCTGAATTGATTTTAATCATTTCTATCATATTTCTATTTTAAGGTATAAGAAAAACCATTTGCTACAGAAATGAAAATGGTATGCAGCTTATAACTGGAACTATCTACTCTAATGATAGAAAAGCAAACTTTTATCCTGTTCAAGTTACTTTTATGTTGAGTATTTGGTATATGCAGTTGAACTCAGTCCTTATTATATAGTGTCTTGGTTTCTGAATGCAAAAAAAAAAAAAAGGCTAACAACTTAATACATCTGCAATGTCAAACTGTTTATCTTTTAAAGGCCTAAAATTTCATTAAGTTGGGCAAATATAGAAGAGCAACACTGAAGATTGACTGTTGTCTATCTCTATTCACTTAGCACTTCATTAGAAGCAGGGAGTCTTACACATTAATCCCTGGATTCACTACCCAGCATAGTTTAAAACAAATGTGGTCATGTATGCTTGTATTTGAGAGGATCAAACATTCAAACTACATGGTTAGTTTGAGGGCAGCCTGAGACCCTACGCCAAAAAATAAGAAGCAACAAAACATGCATAAAGCAGGACTAGGCCATTGATCAGCTGGGCACAGGGCTATCACTTATAGGGTAAGATGCTAAAGAGTATTTAAATGAAGTCCAGAAGGTTCTTTTCTAGACCAGTTTAGAAGCTAAGTATAGATCTTTATCCACTGCTGCTTCTAGACTGTATTCCTCAGATTCTTAACCTCCATATATTTCTGGTCTAAATGAACTGGTATAATTTTCAAGTGTATGACATTTCTGAGGTTGTAATAAAGCCTTTGGATCTCCACTGGACATGGTGGTGCATGCCTTACTCTCAACACTTGAGAGGCAGGGAGGTCTCTGTGAATTCAAGGCTAGCCTGGTCTATAAAGTTGGACAGCCAGGACTACATAGACAGACCCTATCTCAAACATACAAACCAACCAACCACTAACAAACCAACTACCAACCAACCAACCAAACGAACAAACAATCAAAAAAGGTCTTTGGATATTTTGTGGGATTTAAATTTGCCTTCCTACCAAATTTTGTTGTAGCAAATCTGTATGGTCAAGTCTGAATTATTCACATGTTTGAAGAAGAAAAAAAAAAAACCCCACAAACCTAAGATCATTACCTTATGCGTTTGATAAATGATGATTGCATTATCAGCTAATGTTTCCACCACATGGAAGTTTTCTATAGTAGCTGAAATGAAGAGAATTATATTAGCAGCTGCAAAAAGATATATTGCATTTTCTAGAATGTGGTCAAGCCACTTAAGTAGTGAGTCAATTATAACCAACATTATGGAGAAACAAATAGGATCCTGCACTACCTCACTACATCTAAATGGAAGACAGCTAGTACTTGGTCCTAGGCTACAAGCTCCCTTTCACTCTGCGGATGGCAGCCGTGTGGTCTGACTGCCAGAAGTTTTCTCTGATACAGCACCTTCCACAGCAGGATAAGAACTTTAATCACTGCTGTACTCCCACAGGTGAAATATTCCCTAATGTTGCGACTCCTCTCTTTCACTTCATTTACTGGCTTACTGTGCTCCAGTTAGGCATAGGTGATATATTTGTGAGGAACAAATGTCAAAATGCCAATGATAAATACCTTACGATATTCAGAAATATCTGCATCTATGAAATGTGAGTCCAAGAACACATACATGAAAATAATTCTAACATCCTACCTCTTATGAGATACTATTAGGGTACTGAATCAGTGATACAATATTTTATATATGTTTTAAATAGCTGTGGTGTTTAAATAGGTATGGCCCCCACAGACTCATGCATTTAAATGCTTGGCCCATAGGGAGCGGCACTATTAGGAGGTGTGACTTTGCTGGAGGAAGTGTGTCTCTGTGGGGGTGGGCTTTGAAGCCTCCTATGCTCAAACTATGGCCAATGTGGCACACAGTCTCCTGTTGCCTGTGGATTAAGATGTAGAATTCATGGACTTCCTCCAGCACCATGTCTATCTGCACTCTGCCATGCTTCCCACCATGATGATATGGATTAAACCTCGGAAACTGTAAGCCAGCCTCATTTAATTTTTTTTTCTTTAATCAGACTTGTCTTAATGGTGGGGTCTAGAAAAGATAATCCTGAGTGAGGAATCCCAGAAGCAGATAGACACACATGGTATATACTCACTTATAAGTGGATACTAGACATATAATATAGGATAAACCTATATAAATCTGTACACCTAAAGAAACCAAGCAATTAGTAGGACCCTGGGTAAGACGATCAATCCTCACTCAGAAAACAAACAGGATGGACATTGGAAAAGGAGAAAATAGGGAACAGGACAGGAACCTTCCACAGAGGGCCTCTGAAAGACTCTACCCAGCAGGGTATCAAAGCAGATGCTGAGACTCATAACCAAACTTTGGGCAGAGTGCAGGGAATCATATGAAAGAAGGGGGAGATAGTAAGACCTGAAGAGGACAGGAGCTCCACAGTACCAAAATATCTGGTCTTTTCTGAGACTGACACTCCAACCAAAGACCCTTCATGGACATTACCTAGAACCCCTGCTCAGATGTAGCCCATGGCAGCTCAGTATCCATGTGGGTTCCTTAGTAAGGTGAACAGGGACTGTCTCTGACATGAACTCAGTGGCTGGCTCTTTGACCACCTCCCCCTGAGGAGGAAATAGCCTTGCCAGGCCACAGAGGAAGACAATGCAGCCAATCCTGATGAGACCTGATAAGCTAGGGTCAGATGGAAGGGGAGGAGGACATTTCCTAGCTGTGGACTTGGGGAGGGGAATAGGAGGAGATGAGGGACTTGGGGGAAGGGCATGGGAGGGGATGAGGGAGGGTGCCACAGCTGGGATACAAAGTGAATAAACTGTAATTAATATAAAAATTAAATTAAAAAATAACAGTTGCCTTGGTGATAGTGTCTCTTCAGAGCAATAAAACTCTAAGACAAGAGGGAAAAAGTCTATTTAAAAGTAAGGTATTGCCAGACATAGTTGTACATACCTGTAATTATACAACTTGGAAGGCTATGGCAGGGGCTAAAAATGCAAGGCTAGCCTGGCTACACAGTGAAATTCTATCTTAAAAGGTGTGAGTCTGTGGAGACCGCTCAGTGGTAGAACAGTTGCCTAGCATATTTGAGGACTTGGGTTGAATCCCACTACCATCACTTGCAAATGAAAGTAAGGTATAATTAATCTTATATATGATTCTCTTGATATTCTTTACAATGAGTTGGTAAACTATCAGATACAAACAATCATGTTTGATATGACATTAAATTGAAATAAAAACAATTATTTGGTACTACATTAACGGTGATGGCTTACTTTCCCAGTCATTGCGAACATCAACATTCCAAAAGTAATTGCAGACCTCATGTCCCGTAACACCTTTGACAGCATGGGTAGCTTTCAAAGGATCCAGAACAATTCCATTTTCTTCGACTTCTCTTCTATATACCTAAGGAAAACAAACAAACAAAAACAAATAAATAAAAACTCTTGGCTCTTGGGCATTCTTGATCAAGTAGCCTGTTGCTCTCACGCAATACATCCTGCACTGTCCTTTAACAGTAATAATAGTTTAAAAAAAATCAATAAAACAAAACAAAAAACCCAACCTTTTGCTGTTTTGCCAAAATAACAAAAAAGTTAGACACTTGAAGTACGAACTTGAAAGCATGCTTTCTAGCTGAGCTGACTGTGCAAGTTATGGCAGAACGTGTCTGTACTCTCAGCACATGAGGACTGCAGGTTCACGGCTAACTCAGCCTATGCTGCATGTTTGAGGCCAGATTTATGATCCTATCTCAAAAATGTTAGTTTTTAAGAATTGTACTTATGAAAACCTATTTGTAGAACATATTCTGCAAAAAGAAATTCAAATTTATGTCACAAAGGTATTTCAAAATGCCAAATCCAAGGTAATTTATTTTTTCTTTTTCCTTCCTTCCTTTCCTCCTCCAGCTTTTTCTTTTTTGCTCTTGTTTTATTGAGACACAATAGTATGATGTTGCTGTCCTGCAACAGCAGGACAGACTGTAGAGCAGGCTGGTCTTGAACTTACAGAGATCCACCTGCTTCTCCCTTGGGAGTGCTGGGCTTAAAGGCATAATGCCCAAATGCCCAGTTCCAAGGTAAATTTCAACCATGAAAAATTACATATGATAGATGACTAATTGCTACAGATTTAAAAATAATATAAAGTTAGCATTATGACCCAAACATTCTCAAATGCTCTCTGACACAGTCAGCATGGCCAAACAAGCCTGGCTGGAATACAATATCCAACAGGAGATTCAATGCTGCTTTGTACAATGGTACATCCCAAGCATCAGAAACACTTTCAGAAATACAGCAGGTATTCAATTCTTTGTTGAACCAAATACTGGAAGCGGAAATGGATTATAAACACCGATTCACGTTTGTAAAAATACCGAGGAGGCTGTGCACCTTAAGTGGTAAGTGCAATCCAGTATATCAAAATTATTTTGCTACTTTAGAGAAGCGTGTGACAAGTTGTCTCAAGAACCAGCTGCCTGCTGTGTTGCTCACACTTGATAACCACACTTGTGCCATCTCTCTGTGACATGCTTACTGATGCCCATTATCAGGGTGGCCGACTTCACCATTATTCAAGCTGGAAATCGGACTTCCAAAAATTTCTAAGTTCACAAAACTATTAAGTATATTTTTGATCCTCTTTAAATACCACCCATCAGCCTGCCTTCCTACCCCTGCTTACATATTCTACCGTAGGGCTTCATGACACTGTGTCTGATCCTTTCAAGTGGTCTTTCAGGTCCTTGTTTAATTCTTCCAGATCTGTTTAACCTCTCTAAAATGATATGCTATATAAAACGGAAAACCTATTGCTAAAAAAATAAAAAATAAATCAACTTTCTCAAGCTGGGTATGGTGGCACATGCCTATAATCCCAGCACTCAGGGAGGCAGGGGCTAGCCTGGTCTACAAAGCAAGTCCAGAACAGCAAAGGCTGTTCTGAGAAACCTTATCTCGAAAAAAAAAAATCAACTTTCTCACTGGTGGGTTACTGTATGATTCTGCTATCTAACCCCAATTTCTGTCTAATGCTGTGAGTTATTGGAATGCCTTTTTTCCACTGATTACAGGTAGAACGTCCCTGAGCTTGCTGAACACTTCTGACGTCTCTATCCCTTCAGGTCTGCATCGCCAAAGGAAAGCAATTTATCTGAATAGGAGCGTGAGGGCAGTGATCAAGGTGGGGAAGAGTAAAGTCCAAAGAGAAGAAAAACAACATAACATCTGGGAACAACATTTACCACACTTAAATCTAAGACCAAAAGAAATATCTAGTGGTTGAAAAGACTGCTCTTCCAGAGGACCGGGCCCAATTTCCAGCATCCACATGGCTGCTCAAAATTGCCTATAACTCTAGTTCCAGGGGATCAACACCCTCACAAAGACATACATGCAATGCAATAAAAAATAAAAGAAAGATAGAGGGGCATCAGCAGAATGTGGTCTGTTTTACATATAAACTGTCAAGTTTTACTTTCTCTGTTGTCTAGGCAAAGCAGAATTTTATACTCATAGATTTTTATTATGATCACATATCAATTAATAGAAATGAAGAGGCTTTACTCCCCAGAATTTGGTACTTCTTTGATGTAATAACTTGTCTTAACATCCTAGGTAAGATGATAAATCCTCACTCAGAAAGGCAAATGGGACGAACAGCGGAAGAGGGAGAAACAGGGAACAGGACAAGAGCCTACCACAGAGGGCCTCTGAAAGACTACCGAGCAGGGTATTACACTCATAGTCAGACTTTGGGTAGAGTGCAGGGAATCTTATGAAAGAAGGAGAAGATAGAAAGACCTGGAGGGCACAGGAACTCCACAAGGAGAGCAATAGAACCAAGAAGTCTAGGCCCAGCGGTCTTTTCTGAGACTGATATTCTAACCAAGGACCATGCATGGAGATAACCTAGAACCCCTGCACAGATGTAGCCCACGGCAGCTCAGTCTCCTGGTGGGCTCCCTAGTAATGAGAACAGGGACTGTCTTTGATATGAACTCAGAGGCTGGCTCTTTGACCACCTCCCCCTGACCGGGGGGTGAGGGGGCGGGAATTCCTTGCCAGATCACAGAGGAAGACAATGCACCCAGTCCTGATGAGAGCTGATGGGCCAGGGTCAGATGGAAGTGGAGGAGGACCTCCCCTATCAGTGGACTTGGGGAGGAGATGAGGGAGGGGGATGGGGTTGGGAGGGAATGAGGGTGGGGGCTACAGCTGAGATACAAAGTGAATGAACTGTAATTAATAAAAAAAACATTTTATGACTTACTGCTATCAGTAGCCTGATTAATTTGTGTGTGAATTACCTTCATTTCTCCTTCTTCTACAACCAGTTGCCAATTTGCATCACCACCTACATCCTGTAATGAATAAGTCATGTGGTTCTGTACCATTTCTTCAACCTTGAAAAGAAAAATAAACCATGAAAATTCACATGTCATAGGTAAGTCACTATCTTTAAAAAAAAGAATAGCATTGCTTATTTTGGTTCAGATATAGTAGGCTTACAAAGCTGAAGTTAGTAAGTTTTACATGGAGATGAGTTTAGTCACATTCCACAGAGCCAGGTTAATGGAGTAGGAGGAGAGAAATGCAGGATGAGGCTTGCTTCACTCAAGTAACAGCAACTTGGGCTATGCATCCTTTACTAAAAATCTGAGATGGCGTCCTAAAGCACAAATCAGGGAACACTGAGGACAAAAGGACACACAATCATCCAGTCTCAGTGTCCCTATATTTAAGATCCTAGAGATTATTAGAAAGCTTGTTACGTGTCAAACTGAGAAAAGCGTACTGACCAACTGACTTCTCTTGAACATAAATATAAAATAAACCTTTTCTTTTATTCTAATTCATTGTTTTGAATTCTTTTACAAATGGTTTTTAATAACATTTATATATACTAGCATTTATAATTTACTACTTCAAAATGTCTATCCCTCCCCTTTGCTATGGAGGACTGAACTCAACAGTCTTGATCAACTGTGTTTGTCTAGTCTTACTAAATTTTACTACTGTTATCTAACCAAAATAAGCAGAGAAAACAATACACAGTTTATAATTTCATTATCCTAAATCACTTACTTGGACAATTTCATGAAAATGTACTTTACAAAGTCACACAGTTTGATTTTGAACAAAATGGAGTATTAGATGATTATGCCAACACAATAATCTTAGTAATAAATACTTATAGGAAAGCAGAAAAGTCCAAAAATATTTACTACACTCATATTTAAAATTTTGCTCTGAGTGTAACCACGTATTTCCCATAGTCTATTGTGCTAGCCAGCAGGAACTGAGCAGGAAGCTAGCTTACATATTCTGAAATAAAGTTTTGAGGCATGAACTCTTAAATACTAATAACAGTAATTTTCTATACTTAAGGACATCACCAACCTATTATAGGGATGTACATTTCTGTTATATCAAACTTTCTGAATCTTACGAGTTCTTTTTCAGTTATTGAAAACAGGTGAAGCTTTAAGCATCTCTTCCAAAAAGTGTTTGATAAAATTGTTGATATGATTCCAAAATCTATTTTTATACTATATACTAACAACGTTTTAGTACTTTACGCATAATTCTTAAGACAATGAGAGTAACCATAGATTTTAGAGTTGAGGAACTATTTACCTAATAGAACATTCTGTAATTTCATACTTTTAGTTATGAGCCTTAATGTTAAATAATTGAGCCATCTTGCCAGTCTTATATTCTGAAATTGTATAAAGCTTTAATTAGAAAAAAAAGAAGCAAAGAACAACTCTTAGTGCTGAGTAGAGAAAGCTGTGTGCCTCTTTATGCTGAAATCTGCGGTGAATGAGTGCGTATGGCTAAAGCAGAATTCCAAGTTACAAGTCCATCCGAGGCGTGTGATTCCCACATGGGTAGGACATGCCACTTAGACCAAAACAGAAAGCCAGCTCAGCAGTGTGGCCTTGTGCTATAGGCCTGCCACTACAGAAACCTTGCACCTTTTCTGAGATGTTTACATTTGAAAATAAGACTTGGGGCAAGATTGGGGTTAAGAACTCATGTGTTTATTATGGGTTTAAAGGCAGAAAGAACCCTACTTTCCAAGGCTTACAAGTGAAACAGAAATGCAGAGCATATTTTATTGCAGTGAGAACGAAGAATTCAGTTTAATACTTTCAGTGTCATTCTTAGCTATTCTATCATAACGTGTGCAAGTAGCTCTGTTTTTCCCATAGATTATTTCTGAAGTATTTCAAATGTTTGCAAATATTTTGATTTGCATTTTTCTACAAAGAAAACCATATTTAACCAACATAATATGATAGGAGAGAGCACAATTTTAACACACAGAAATTAAGCTGAATAGTATGTCTCTCTGGATTTAAAAATGATATTCCTATAACAAAATTTTCAAAAAGAAAATTGCACTAAAATCAAAGTTAACACTATCTACAGACAGATTAAAATCTTGTTTTATTTTGGCTAAAGAAGGCTTGGAAAAAAATCCAACGAAGAAACAAGATTTATCTAGCGCCATTCTTCCAGGAACTCAAAGTGGAGTATGAAAGTTTTACAGCTATTCTCACAGGGTCTTCTACTCACTGTGTGTTCCCTGAGGAATGATAACACAGGTTAAACACATACTGCAAGTAAACTTTCATTAAATACACTCTCTGCTCACTGCAATGAAATAAAGTAGTCAATGTGAACACAGAAGCAGTGACTCAGGTGCCTGTGGCCACTGACACTTCAGATCTAACTTAATAATTATCTGTCCAGTTTACTGTGCATATATTTATTGTCAAAAAGATGTGATGATCTAGGGTCACTTAAGTTTGATGGCAAGGCAAAGCCATTTTGTCAGGATCAAACTTTGATATTTCGGGAAACAGTGTTATCAGTAATAAATACTATCACCTCCCCCCAAGTTTTTTTGTAGTTGCATTATTTATTTTTTAGAGATCAAATTATTTTATCACATTAAAATTCTTATTTACGTTGTGTGTTTAAGGGGAGTAACTGAAGTCAGAGGATGACCCCTGGGAATCCATTTCTCCTTTCACTATGTGGGTGGCAGCTCTGGGTGCCAGGCTTATTGGCTGAACCATCTCACTGGCTCCAAGTTTTAATTAGGTAATAATAAATCAGAAGCCATTCGCTTAACTCTTTCTGTAGAGTGGAAATAAATCTGCCCACACGGCACTCTACCAATGAACTGTGAAGAAGTAGGTAGATAAGTAGGGCATGAGGTCACAGTGCTGCAGTTCCGACCTTCCTTCTCCCCATCTCACACCCAGATCATCTAATATAGGTCCATATTAGGATACACTAAATTCAGGGTTTCTTGAGACCGTTAAGACAGAATTTTAAAGAGAAAACTGTCCTTTGGTGGTACAAACAAACATCCAGAAGGGCTCAAACATGGTTCTGTTCTTTTTCTTCCTCATGTCAGAGGAAAACAGTTATGCTTACTGTTACACAGTCACATCATAGAATAGAAGATTAGGAAATTCACAGAGCACTGCTACCCAAAAGAAAACTGCCAATAGACTTAATAACTGATTCACTGAAGAAATGCAAATGGCCAGAAGCATACCACATGTGGCCTGTAACACTGGCAAAAATTAGCTGAAATATTTAGTGTCAGCATAGAAAAAAATGAAACAAACTAAACTAAGCTAAAAACCCAAAACAAAACTAGCCTGAAGTATAAACTGGTCCAACTTTCCTGATGAACCATTTTTCAATAAGAATAAATACAACTTTGACATTTTCATGGCCTTTGTCCCAACAATTTTATTTCTAGGAATATATCTAAAACAAACATTTCCATAAGTAAGCAACAATTTATATGAGGAAACTATTCCAAGGATGTTCACTGTAATAACTGTAATGAGAAAAATGTTGAATATTAGGTTGGGTAGGCAAACACAATATGCACATATCCATATATACATTTATACACACATGCATATATGTATACATACATATATAACACATACATACGTGTGTATCTGTGTGTGCATATGTGTGTGGACCTATACTTATTGCTGGGGAGTGAACCTAATAAGTATACCTTTAAAAAAGTTATAAAATGTTTACTGTATTAACTACTTTGATAGCAAAAAGATAATTACTAAGGTGTGGATTTAACAACATAGACCTGCTTTTGCGTGTGGTTGTGGAGTATGTGTGTGTGTGTCTGTGTGTTTATGCACGTACATTTGTGTGGAGTTTGGAGGTTGACATTGTTGTCTTCATTTACAGCTCTGCATATCAGAGTTCAGACTTGGCTAAACCATGGGCCATCAAGCTTCAGGAATCCTTCTGTCTCAGCTTCTCTACATTGGTGGAGACACGCGGGTGTTGGGACTCCAAACTTAGGTCCTCTTGTTTGTAAGGCAGGCTTTACTAACTGTGCCACCTCTGAAGGCTGCTGTTTTTATTTTCTATTTTTTGGCCTTGGAGATTGAACCCACAGCACATATAACCACTGACAGGCCCTAGCCAAGGTTTTTGTTATTTGTTTTTTTTTTTTCTTCTTTCTTAAATATGAGCTTGCTAAGTTATCTACGCTGGCCTCAAACACTTTAGCTCATGTGGCTATTCTGCCTTGGTCTTTAAAGAAGCTCGTATCAGAGGCATGCTCCACCATACTAGGTATTTTTTTTTAAAGATGCATTTATCACTATGTTTTTGTCTGCTTGTATGCCTGCAGGACTAAAGTGGGTACCAGATCTCATTATAAATGCTTATGAGCCACCATGTGGTTGCTGGTAATTGAACTCAGGACCTCTGGAAGAACAGTCAGTGTTCTTAACCTCTGAGCCATCTCTCCATCCCCCCATACCTAGCTTTTTGTTCACATAAATACATCAAACATAAGTCCATTAATAATGAGGCTGGAGAGATGGTTCAGCTTGGTATCAGCATTTGCTACTAAGCCAGATGACCTGAGATTTAATCCCTAGGACCCATATGGTGGAAGGAAAAAATAAAAATAAAAATCCCTCAAACTGTACTCTGACCACCAAAATTTAAAAGAATATCAGTAGAGATTTAATATTTAAATATATTTTTAGTTAAAAATTACTACTACTAGTAGTCGTATTATCATTTTGTGTGTTTTATGCTTGTGCCAATATACATGCACAGGTAAAAAGAAACTTTTAAGATTGGTTATCTCTTTCCATAGTGGGTCTAGGGGTCATACTCAGGTTCTCTGGCTTGCACAATAAGCTTCTACCCACTAAAGCCATCTTGCTTGCCCAGTATGGACATTTAAAGAATAGGAACTGACTGTGGCACTGAGCTTCAGCAGCTTTTGGCAGTGTTTGTCTTGATAGCTGGTGCTAGGGCCTACCCAGGGCTTTCTGCATGGTATGTTGTGTTCTTTCACTCACCAACCACCCGGCCTTGACAAGCAACTCACAGTGATCACAAACTGACTGATTTTTTTTTTTCAATTAATTACACAATGAAGACTTTGGCTACCAAATATTTTAAGGAATTCTGTAGAATTCCTTAGTATACATGAAAATGTGTTATATAAAGCAATGTAACAAAACATGTTTCAAATGTTCATAACTAGCCCAACTTATCCTGAATAGACTGTAAAACTGTAAAATGTACAAACTGGTAGACAACACTCTCAGCTCATATTAACTATAAGTTGTGTGTGTGTGTGTGTTTTGCCAGACTCCTTGCTATGGAAGAAAAGGTATATAACATCATTCAAGGTCAGCAATCTTATGAACATGGAATTCTTTATTCTAAAGATGCTGGAGAAGATGAGCTACAGTTTAATTTCTAGAACCCACCTTCCCTAATGAAAACAAACACAAAGACAAATACTTCAAAATTTCAATTAAATTTTCTTCTTCTGTTATACAAAGAAGTACACAATCAAAGGCTGAAACAGGACCTGATTAACCATAAAGCACCATATATTAGCAAAAAAAAAAATTCTACCAAAAATTTATTTCTCTTAATTTATATATATATATATATATATATATGTTACAAAAATGTTATATACACAAGTAAGCTAAAATTTGGCAAATACAAAAGTATGTTTGCATACTTGAAGGCTTTCAACAACTGCCTGGCTCTACAGCTAGGGCTCAGGCTTGAGTTCCGAAGACAAGATTCTTAGGCATCCTAATTTCTCCATGCTCTCAGGCCATTTGCTTTGATTAATGCCTACATATCCGAACACATCAGTAAGGGGAGATTTCAGTCAGCCCGTGACTTTATTTTTCTGTGTGAGTCTATGTGTGCGAACCCTGTGGAGACCAGAAGAAAAACCTCATGCACTGTGCTCAGGCTCTAGCCACTTTTTATTTTTTAATTTCTTGTGAGATAGGGCCTCTCACAATCTTAAACTTTGCCACGGAGGCTAGAAGAGCTGGCCAGTGAGCCCTAGATACTCACAGAACTGGGAGTCCTAAGAGCATGCCACCATACCTGCCTTTTTACGTGGAATGTCAAGAGTGGACAATAGCCCTCATATTTGTGCTGAAGCACTTCAGCAACTGGCTAGTCACCAGCTCTAAACCTAGTGTTTTAAAGAAACCTAGGGCTTAGCAGAATAAACCAAAGTCCCCTGGTACTAATCTACTTTTGTAACTTGCTCATATTGAATACATACTTTTTAAAAGGCATGCAAAAATAGATAAAGAAATAATAACATTGATAGATAGTTATGATGATTTCTGATCAAGAACTGATTTCTCAAAGATTTTCATAATATCACAAAAAGACATAAAAAAATCAGTAAATATGTACTTCTTTTTTTCCTCAACTGCATCCAAAATGAATATAGATTTAACTTGTATGTGTAATGTAATGGAGATCTGTTTTAAATTATGACTTTTAGAAAGTTTTATCAGAATAAAGTGAGGAAAAGATGATCCAGTAAGTCTGATTAGCTTAATTCAGTCATGCTACTGTGTTCCCAGACGCTAGCTAAATAATAAAAGCCATACACAGAGAAGCCACTCAGCCTACTCAAATGACACAGTCAACCAGGATTTAAACCCGAACACCATGTCTACACACCCCAGGTTAATGTACTCCAACAACAACAACAACAACAAAAAGGCAGCCACCATAAAAATACAAAACTGAATGGCAAAGATTTGAAAATTTAAAAAAACGTACAAATTTTAAGGCCTGGAAATGTAGCTGAGTGGCACAGAGAATGCCTAGCATCTTAAGGTTATTCTTAATGCCAGCATCACGAAAAAGGGGGAAAAAAAGTGTTTAAAAAATGTTAACACTAAAGAAAACGTCTCTGGCAAACTAGCCTTATTTTGCAAGCAGAGACTGCACTCTCAGCTTACTGTCTTAAATTCCCAATCCCTCAGTTGATGAAAAAGAAACTTAGAACCAACTTCTTTAGATTTAGCAGATATACAGGGATATTAACCTAAACTAGGCACAGGCAATTTGAATAAATATAGTCTGCTCAACTCATTTTAGTATCACAACAGTAATGAGACAAATATAAATTAAAGTTATTTCTTTGCTGAGCATTACTGGGAGACATTTAAAATTAGCTAAAAAGTGAAACAGTTAAAATCCACTTTTATGATATAGCATATATTATAATCCACGTCCATTCGGGCTGTTGAAACTGGAGAAATATAGCCATTACATGCTGAATGAAAAACCAGATTACTTCTTATATATTTTAAGTTAATTGAAAAATTGCCCAAAGTACTACCTTTCTTAAGCTAAAATTCCAAGCTATTCATAGTAGAGAATACAAAATAAAGAGCACATGCAAAGCTGACAAAGGAGAATTATTTAGTAGATAAGAACAGTCTTTTTAATGTTGTGACTACTTAATATTAAAAACCAAAACAAGTGGCCCAATCAATGATTGCTAAGAACTGGGAAAGCAGGTGGAAATACAGCAAAAAAGACTCAAGTCCACTCTATATATTCATACAGTACCTGGGAGCTGAATCTGTGAACATCGTCAGAGGCACTGACTAGATCAATGGAAGACATGGAGGAAGAGCGACTATAGGGCTACCAGAGACAGACAAAGAAAAAACCAAGTAATCAGAACAAAGGCACAACAGAGCATTCAGTACCAACTTGCAAACACAAGATAAAGAAGGAGAAAACAAAGCCCTATATGAAACAGGCACAGCAGCAAGTGCTGACTTCACGCACCTATTATGTATTATGCTCCAAACACATCCCAAAAAGAGTGACTTATTTCCCAAATTATAAAGTGTTAACTTCAGAGAAGGACGCCATCTTACTGCTACACTGTAGCAACTACTCACACTATCCACTTCCTATCCTCAGCCCTCCACTTCACCGTAAATAAAAACAAAAACATGTTCAGAACATGATTTCTAAGTTGTTTTGGAGAATGAATATGGAATATAACAGTACAAAAGACCCTTACTACTTAAATTCATGAGGAGAAGGAAAATTCATACTGCAGGACAGTCCCATAAACAATGAGGAAGGCAGGAATTCTTTCAGTAAAGTCCTTTTGCTTACCTTTTGTACAAATCTATGAGTCCCAACAGAAGAAAAGGCATCTCCTGGTGGCCAGTGTAACCTGACCTTTTCGCTCTGTGACTAAGAGAAACATGTTAACATGAGATGTGTCTAAAGTATATTTTGTAACCTACAAATCTGGCTACCATAACCCAAAACTAATATTTTATTAGTAAACACGTTAGCAACAACCACCCGAATTAGGAAGCTACTCTACAGACACATCTTTGTTCAATCCTGACACTTAATCAGAGATCCCAAACTAGTGTCTTTGTACTCCACTAATAGTGTATTAGATCAAGGATACCCTCTTTCACACTATTCCTAGCCAAAGCCTTCTCACTCACTACTTGTACGGTATCAGCGAATCAAGGGTAATATTTACTGGCAAATTTCTTTTTATCAAAACTCTGGTCAAACCATCTCCATTATTCTACTGCATCCAGGACCAGCAGGTCTGGTCCACAGACTACTGTTGGCTTCCCTTCTGGGTTCTTAAGATCATTTCCTGTGTGTGCTCTTATATCCTTTCCATGGAGGCTTTCATCTCAGCATCTCACACCTGTTCACCTGACACTTGACTTCCTCTCCTTCACTTTAAATGATTTTTTTCTCACACATTCAAATAAATATTTACTGCAAATAATGTACTGCTGTGTTTGTTTGCAGTCATCTTTTAATTACACAAAAGGCAGCTGGTAATCTCTATTTGGTGCTGTCCGAAAACAGTGCTAATATCTCACTTGTTGATCACCAATTCATTTAATGTATCTTCTACTTTGTTTACAAATAATTTAAACGATAAAATGTGTGATGAGGGTGTCAACTGGAGAGTAACTTTGTAGTGGCTGCTGTGAAACGCTGAAGATCACACTTTGAGACCCGAGAGAGAGGGAAACGGTTTGAACCTGTGCAGTTGATCTCATGCACCACTGATGCTTTCTACTTTATAGTATTCTCACACCATTTCTAACTTGGTCATATTAACAGAGATATAAAAATAAAGAAAAAGACTGCCTACAATGAGTTCACTATTGTTCCCACATGAACAAATTTTAGAAAACAAATGAACAACAACAACAACAATATTATGCTACTTCAGGGTGTACTTCTAAGAATTACTTTAGGCTCCCCAAAGCACAGATTCATTGGGAATCCCACTCTTAACTGAATGCAGTGTAAAAGACAAACAAGCAATAAACTTTACAAATTAATATGGTATGAACTTTTAAATCACTGACTTAAAAATATAAAGAATATGAAAAGCAGAGAGGCTATTGAGCACCCAAGATAATTTCTGGTGACTTAGCCTAGCAAATTGACATAATGTAAGTAAATTTGCAGTATGAAAATAACAGACCAACAACACTCCCCATCCAGGTTAGATACACTTGCCCCAGGAGACAGCTTCTACCATATACACAGTATACCTTGGCCAGAGGGCCTGAAGGAGAGGTGAGTGAGTAAAACTCATCTTTTAGTACCATCTGGTGGTAAACATGGTAACTGCATTCTAATAGAACTGAAGCCAGGAATCAAACTAATCTTGAAATTGGAATTCAATATTTAAACAATTCTTTCAGTCAATCTCCATGAAAGGATCTGGGTATAAATGCTGCAGCTCCAGTGATGACTACAAAGGACTCAGCAAAGTAAGAGTGAGGGGAACTGAGGGCGAAGGCTGTAAAGCAATAAACGAGCTAATACAAGCTGGGTGACGGCAATGCTAAAAACAAATCCTCGGAGAGCTGGGAATTCAACAGGTACTTGAGAAAACATTTAGAGAGCATCCCCCCCCCCTTTTTAAATATCAGAACGTTTTAAGAGAATAGGCAGAACATTTCCATTTAGGTTCATAGTAACCATATATACTTTTCAATAATTATTGGTCTTTTTGGAAATTAAAATATAAAGGGCCTGGCTTAACAGTTATGACAGTCAATATTTTGGTACAATCACTTTTCTAAATCTCTAAATCCACTTCAAGGAATACCTGTGGTGTTAAAATGAACATGTTTGGAATGTGGGTAGATGTACCTGTTCCTCTATTTTATCTTGTCTGTCAAGAGCAGCTTCAACAGCATCAAAGAACTCTTCCTCATTAATCAGACTGTTTGGACCTTCCTAGATAACAGACAGGAAACAAATTTTACTTATTAATAAAAAAGAAAACACTGACAACTTTGATATTACCTCTGAGAAGAGAAAGCTGGAAACTGACCTACTCCACATTTGTTGAGCAAATATTTGTGGGACTAGAAAGTATACTAGTATATTATCATCATAGTGGTAGCACACTGAAAAATCCTGAGTATTACAACTAAACAGCTCATTGCTATGTTTTTGTGAAATAGGGTCTTACTTTGTACTCTACACTGTCCTAATGCTCACTGTGTTGCCCACACTTGGCAGCCATATCCTGTCTCAGCTTCCTGAGTACTAGAATTACAAGTTCCAGTATCAGGTACATTTACTGTAAACTGGTTAATACCCTTTCACGGTAAAAGTGTACAGCAGGGATTATTTTTGAACTGTCCTAATTCAGCCTGCTTTCTACTTCTCTGTGAGCTAAGAACTTCCATTTTTAAGGGTAGAAAGAAACAATAATCACATTTTATAGCATACAAATTACTTAAAATTGAAATTTTATGACCCATAAAGATACACTGGGCCATACTCACGTTCATAATTAAATAAATAATGAACAAGATAATTGAAATTGTAGAAAGGAGGCTGGGAGGATAGCTCAGTGAGTAAAGCATAGATGGGAACCTGGGATCAGATCCTCAGTACCATGTAAAAGCCCAGCTCAGAGGCACATGGCTGGAAACCCAGAATTTGGGGACAGAGATCCCGGGGCTACACAGGTAGATCCCAGGAGCCTTGCTGGCCAGCCAGTCTAGATAAAACAGTGAGCTCTGGGTTCACTGAGAAACTCTGTCTGAAAAACATAAGGTAGAGCTGAATGATGTCAATCTCTGGCCACAACTGTCTACACACACGCACACACCTGACAAGAAAAAATAGCTTAAACTTCAAAGGAATGAAGAAATGGATAAACACAGATAAGAGTTAACTTGAAAACTTTATATTTTCTTAATTTTATGTTTTGCTTTTATAATGCTGAGACTTGACCTTGGGATCTGGCACATGCTAAGTGTGCATTCTACCAATGAATTATATCTTTGCTGAGATCTGTACAGTTTAACATTAAAATTCACAGGGATTTTTAAAAAATAGATTACACTTCCATTCTAAACATAAATAATTTGAGACAGAGTCTCATGCAGCCCACTTGGTGTGGAACTCCTGATCTTCCTGCTACTAACTTCCCCGGACTAGGATTACAAATTGCCAAGCCTGGTCCATTTCTTTTCATCAAAAAAAAAAAAAAAAAAAAGAGGATGGTGTCCTTTAAATAGGTGGAATAAGAATATCCAACAAATGAGGGTTGGAGAGGGCTCACTAGCTGAGACCACATGCTCATCTCACAGAGGTTCCAGGTTCAGTTTTGCCAGCAAATAGACTGTGGCTCATGATCAACTGAAACTCCAGTTTCAGAGGATCTGATGCTCTTGTAAGAACTCATGGGCACTGGGCACATGCATGAGCACATGCATGTATGTAGTCAAAACAGTCCTACGTACAAAAAAATAAAATGATACAAACCTTTAAATATTAAAAATACTATTCCAACAAAGACACTTGACTAAAATATACATTCCTATATTCTATCATGTTTTTAAAAATTCAAATGCTCTGGTATGATGGTATACAGCAGTAATCCAAGAGGCAGAGGATCTCTGTAATTGAAGAAGCAGAGAAAGAAGCGGAGGCAGGGGAATCAGAAGTTCAAGGCCAGTCCAGGCTACAGCACACACTGTATCAAAACAACATACAAAACAAAAACAAAACCCCAGAATGCCTTAAATATATTTAGAATAAACCATTAAGTATAAAATTATTTGCTAAGTCTATCAAAGGAGAGATGTGTTCTAAGAAAGGTTAAGGCTTTCATGTGGCAAATCAGTAATCAATAAGGGTTTTTGAAACAAACTCTCTAGTTTCATGGCTCACGGTGAGTCTTGTTACTTAGCCTCATGTCTGGTGCTGGGATTACAGGCATATAATCCTGTAACCATGTCTGGCTCAACAAGATTTTGAAAATACTTAGGCCTTTAAAAACCTGTATCAACCTTTGTAGATGATAAAAGAATCTTTTCTAGGAAAACCTTGGCATTTTATATAGATCAATCAAGTTAACCTTGAGAAACAAACTCCATATATAGGCCATTTAAAGTTATAAAAGCTTTAAAGTGCATTTCTGCGATAGATGTGGCACCCAGATCTAAGTCCATACTTCATAATCTGGCCCTCCAAAACGGGGTTTCTTCTTAAGTTCTTCCATTGCGTTCTTATATGCGTCCTCTAATCTTCTCCTCTTCTCTGAATCCTAAACAGGTATGGGGAGGGAGAGAAAGACTGATTCATCAGTTGAAGTGGGCATTTTAATTACCATAATAAGACTTTTAGGTCAACTTATGTGAAATTGCGTAATTTGACGAAAAAATACGATGAAAAAAGACAAATGTTACTTTGTCAAGGAAATTATTTTCTGTGAGATACACATTATACAGAAGCTAGAGTCTAAATCACTGCTAAGATCCCCTTTGTGTAAGGATAGTACTGAAGCGATTAAGAAAAAAAAGTTAGTGTATTCGTCCATGTATACACTTAAAATCAGCACCAGAGAAATGCCAGCTATAGATTCCTGTCCTTACCCTGCAACATAAACACCATTATTTATTGCTGTACAGAAAGAAAAAGAAACAGCAAGTATTAAATATCAGGAATCAAAGAACTATTTTTTTTTTTTTTACTTTTCTTAGTTTATTCATTTTGTATCCCAGTTGTAGGTTCCTCCCCTATTCCTTCCCAATCTCACCTTCCCTCCCTCTTCTTCTCCCATGCCCCTCCCCCAGTACAATGATAGGGCAGGTCCTCCTCCCCTTCCGTCTGATCCTAGTCTATCAGGTCTCATCTGGACTGGCTTCTTTGTCTTCCTCTGTGGACTGGTAAGGCTGCCACCCTGTCAGGGGGAGGTGATCAAAGAGCCAGCTCATGAGTTCATGTTAGAGAGAATCCTTGATCCTACTATTGGGGAATCCTCTTGGACACTGAGCTGCCATGGGCTACTTCTGTGCAGAGGTTCTACGTTATCTCCATGCATGGTTCTTGTTTGGAGTATCAGTCTCAGAAAAGTCCCCTGTGGCCAGATTTTTTGGTTCTGTTGCTCTCCTTGTGGAGCTCCTGTTCCTTCTAGGTCTTTCTATCTCCCCCTTCTTTCATAAGATTCCCTGCACTCTGCAAAAAGTTTGACTATGAGTCTCAGCATCTGCCTTGATACCCTGCTGGGTATACTCTTTCAGAGGCCCTCTGTGGTAGGCTCCTGTCCTGTTTCCTGTTTTCTCCCTCTTCTGCTGTCAACAAAATCATAGAAGAGAATTTTCCCAACTTAAAGGAGAGGCTTATAGGAATATAAGAGGCCTACAGAACTCAATTTTTAATAGGTGATATCAGTCAATACTAAATTTTTAAAAAGATTTCTTTTTCTCTTCGTTCTTCCTTCCTTTCTGTTTTGTTTTGGTTTTTTGAGACAGGATGTCTCTGTGTAACCCTGGCTGGCCTTGAACTCACAGAGATCTGCTTGCCTCTGCTGGGATAAAGGCGTGTACCACCACGCCTGGCTCAAAAATATTTTTTACTTTCTTGTTGCTAGTTAAAATTGTATTTAGGGTTAAAAAGGATAAGCTAATTGACTCTTCCATTTTACAGATAGAGCCAAAAATGTTGGAGATTCAAGGTAAAAACTTACAGGCTGGCCCAGACTGAAACTTCCTGCTAGAACACGGCTCTCTGGTCAAATCTGATGTGATACTGAGGCCTAGCAAACACTAAACCCTCACTGTCTCACTTTAAGAATTTTTAAGTTCACACACTCAGCCTAATTTAATTTTAATCTAATGGGTAAATCAAAGTTTACCACACATGCCCACACACCCACTCAACACCCTAATGGGTAAATCAAAGTTTACCACACATGCCCACACACCCACTCAACACCTCTAGATAATATTTTGATTAACTTGGGTGAACATTTTAAGTTTAAAAACTATGAACAATTCTATCAAGTAGCTGTTATTATCATCACGTATCTAATGTGCTTCACAGGGTATAAGCTGTAAAAGGAGCTTTTAGTCCCCTCTTTCAATTGTCTTGTAGGCTTACTGCCTCCTTCTGCTACCCTAGGCTCAGTCTTGGAAGCATCTAGCCTCCGTACAATCTAACCTAGGCCTAGAATGTTTTCAGCATCTGTGACTTACTGTTTAATACACTCATCCTTTCTTGTTCTTTCTGGGCCGGCTCGTTCAATTCAGCTGTTCTGGCTCAAACTCCTCTCTCAGCTGACTTACTCTATCTGGCTTCTCTCTTGGCCCCTGAATTGCTCTACTTGGCCTCAAACTAACTCCAACAAACTTTTCTAATCTTCTGGCTCTTGGTCTTCACCATTCTCTCTCTGTAACCTGTCTCTCTATTTACTGTCCCAGTAAAACTGCTTCCTCTCTCTTTTCATTGCCCCTTAAGTAGCTTCCCTTTCATCTCTCTATGAGAGTTGGGCATGTCCTATTCTGTCAAATTTTTCTCTGATTCACCACTTTTCTGCCACTCAATTAAACATCACTTTTAAACATGGGTGAGTCCTTCTATGAACTAACTTTACCTTCACTGTTTGGGATTACATGTACCATCATGCCTGGACCTAAGCTTTCCTTTACCTGATGATACTTGCTCTATATCAGGCTGGCCTTGAACTCAGTCTGCTTGCCTCTGTCTCCTGGATTAAAAGTGTGTTTGTATTCTAGCCAGGTCACAAAGATGTAGAAGACCTTTGGACCCGCTTGCCAGAGCAGCCATGTTCTGAATTAAAATTCCTCTACAATAAGCTTCTTGAGAGAGCGTTTCCTGTTTATTATTATTTTCCTATTCCTAGTTTACAGAGGGCATGAGAACACTCCAGAAAAAAATGATATCAAAGGAATCATATTGTCATTGGACCTTCTTTCCTGATTTTATGAATTATCTAAAACACACTTACTGATAAATAACTTTCCATGAATCATCAATACTGACTTCCATCACTGTGTCTAATTTAAACTTTATCATAGGTATGAATCTGTAGGAAAAAATAGTACATAAAGAGTGTGATACTATTTGTGATTTTACATCCACTGGGGGGGTCTTAGAATATGTGCGCATACTCCTAGTCGATGGCTCACCCTCATCTGTGCTTGAGAACTCTAAACAGCTCTCCTGTGTTCTACAACATGAGGATTGTTTTAAACAGTGCTATTTGAAATCCTGCATCACAGTGGTATTAGAATAGCTGTTGCTGCTTCTTTTAATGCCTTGATCAAACTGAAAGATCCTCCCACACCATAAGCAGCAAGCAGGCTGTAAGCAGTAAGTTTCTGGTGAGTATGACTGGCACGGCCAGGGTCCAGAGCGGACACAAGAAGAACAGAGCAACCTGCTGTGGCTTTGCTGCTCAGCACCTCTGGAAAATCCTTGATTCCGTTCCTTCTGAAAAATGACAGTGTTGAGCCAAAACCAGGTTTTCTAATTTTAGTATTTGGTTATTTTACAAATACTGGATTTTAAACTGAAGTTTCCCTATTAAATAGCAAATTCAGTGAGCCATAGTTAACATTAAAAGTTAGATATTCCTATTATAACATTATTATCAATGCTGCTAATTAAATAAAGGTGGGAAAATGACGTATAGGGCAAATATTTGAACAATATAATATATGTTAAATAAGATCACAGAGACCAAGGAAAACATAATGGCAATGAATGTAACAAGGAAATGTTTAACTTTCAAGTTAGCTCACATAACTTAATAAAGACTCAGATTTTATACACTAAAAGACAGTAATGCCAAATGTTACATTACTTCTATAGCAAATAATCATAAATAATGTTTAAAGAGTTTTTTATTAAATATAATCAAGAAGGCACACTGTATAACTGAATAAATCACTGGTAAGTAATGAGTTTAAGATTCTGATCAAATGGCAAAGTAGAACCACCTGATACTTCTATCCAGCCACAGGTCCTTCCCTCAGTTAGCTCAGTTTCAATAAACACATGAAGCTTAAAATATGACTATTTTTAAAAGGAAGAAAAATTAGTCTTACCTTATCATGTCTTTTTTGCCAGCTCTCTTCCCGTTTTACCATTAATTCAATACAATGAGAAAGTGTAGCAAGGATTCCAGCAGTAGTTGCTTTAAAAGTTATTGCTTCCCCTTTAAAATCTATACCATTAATTCCTTTTGGTGTTACATGTGGAAATACTGAAAAACAAAGTTATTCACAGAGAATCACTCAAATGAAGTGATTTCTCTATCGCTAAGATTAGCAAGTACTTATAAAACTAGCAAGTCAGAGCATGGTTTGGGTCTGGACCCTTCCTCCTGTGGACCATCATTAAAACCTTTTGGTGCTGTGAGCAAAGCTTTCAGGAACATTTTCAAGTCCCATTTCCTAGACTCACCTGCTGTGCTACACCCAGTAAATCAAGTGGAGGAGTAGGACTAACACTCTCACAGGTCAGTGCTTAGAGGAAACTTAATTATGTTGAGAGACCTTACAGTTTAGAAAACCTGTAATTTCAAATCCTTAATAAAATAAACTGTGGACTTTAACAAAGCAATAATGAAATTAAAAATATTTAACTCCAGGACCAATTCACATATTAAGTCACTACTGTGCTTACCTTTACAATTTCAATTCATGATTAGCCATTGGATTAAGAGAGAGATCTTAAAAAATCCTAAAGTAAGCCGGGTGTGGTGGTGGGTGCCTTTAATCCCAGTACTCCTGAGGCAGAGGCAGGCGGGAGCATGGTCTAGTCCAGGACAGCCAAGGCTACACGGAGAAACCCTGCCTCAAAACAAACAAACAAACACACAAACAAACAAATAAAAATAAACCACAAATAGGGTGAAATGAATGGCATATACAATCATGGACTTATACCTATAGTATATCAAGGAACCTAAAAATACTGTACATTAAACAAATTAAACATTTAAACATATTAAACATTTAAAATTAAACAATTTAAAATCCCCCCAAACTCTTAAAGATTGGGAGCTATGCATGGAAAGCAGCTCCATGAACCCAGCAGCTCTGGGTTTAACACTGGGAAAAAAAGTGGGTGGAGAAGAGAACAAAAGATGTGAATATATTTCCACAAAAAAGAGATAATAAGCACATAGGAAGATGCTTAGTTCCTAAAGAAATGCAAACTAAAATCACAAGAGCTAACCTCACCTCTTTAAAAGTTAAAAATCCATTTACCATATAACTCTGAAATAGTATACACAGGCATTTAATCCTAAGAAATGAAACATATGCCCATAAAGGTCTGTGTATAAATGTTTAAGTAGCTTTATTTATAATACCCCCAAACATAAACAATCCAACTCTTCATCAATGGATAAGCAAAATGGAACATCACTCAGCAATGAGAAGGAATGAACTCATGACACAAATATATATCAACTAGAAATCTTAAATTACAAAACCCACGTAAGAGTTACAGGACTTCACTCAAATCCTGGGAAATACAACCATATTCACTTATTTTGGCTGGGTATCACTTGGGGTTTGCATATGCACTAAGCTTTGTCTCTAGCCATAGTCAGTGTTTGGAAACATGGCTGTATTGAGATAAACTTCCCACACCACAAAAGTCACTCATAAAATCAATTGTTTTTAGTATATTCAGAGTTGTATAATCAGCAGCACAATCAAATTCTCCTATAGCTCTCAAGTCTACTAGAATCGTTCTGTATCCCCCAGCGCTTATTGGCTCTGAGCAATTACTAACTTGTTTTCTGCCTCTATAATCCATTTCTTGGACATTTCATGTAGCAAACGTAAAAGCAGCGCTGTGACAAAGCTCTACTTGACACATTTTCAAGATTTACCCATGTGTAGGGCAGAGTGGCTCATGCCTGTAATTCGAGCATTCAGGAGGCTAAAATGGTAGGACTCCTGAGTTCAAGGACAGTTTGTAAGCCCTGTATCTCTCAAAAAAACAAAAGTAAGGTTCATGCTGGCTGTGGAGGTACATATACACACACCGTTAATTCCAGTACTCAGGAGGCAGAGGAATGTGGATTACTTTGAATTTGGGACCAGTGTGTTCTACACGGTGAGTTCCAGGCCAGCCAAGGTTAAATACTAAGACAGGGCTATATAGTAAGACCTTGTCTCAAAAATAATACATAGAACTAGAAAGATGGCTCAGAAATTAAGAGAACTTCTGTTCTTCCAGAGGCTCAGAGTTCGTTCAGTTCTTTTTTTTTTTTTTAATTTTATATGCAATGCTCTGCCTGAATGCCAGAAGAGGGCACCAGATCTCATTATAGATGGTTGTGAGCCACCATGTGGTTGCTGGGAATTGAACTCAGGACCTCTGGAAGAGCAGCCAGTGCTCTTAACCTCTGAGCCATCTCTCTAGCCCCTCGTTCAGTTCTTATTACCCACAACTGCCTGCAAGTCTAGATCCATGGGATCTAATGCAGACTTCTGGCAATTAGGGTAGTCTGCTCAGGTACAGATACATGCATATACACATATAATTTTCAGATTGTTCATAGCAAGTACAAATATAACTGATATTTTACATGTTGGTTTTACACCTTGTAAACATGCTTAATCATTTATAGTTCTAAAATTTTTTTAGATAATTGTTTCTTTTTTAAAAAGAATTTATTTATTTAATGTATACGAGTGTTCTATCTCCATGTGTGTCTGCAGGCCAGAAGAGGGCATTAGATCACATTGTAGATGGTTATGAGGTACCATGTGGTTGCTGGGAATTGAACCCAATGGCTGAGCCATCTCTCCAGCCCCCATTCTAATAGTTCTTAATAGACTTGAAAATTTTCTTTTAAAACTCTTCTTTTTTGCAATTTGGGGCTTAAATCCAGGGCCCTGTGCATACTAGACAAGTGCTCTGCCCTGAGCTATAGTTTCTAACTCTTAAATTTTTATTTGTACAGATCATAATAAAAATTTGTTTGTAGATATGATAGCATCTGCAGTCTCAAATTTGGATTACTTTTGTTTTCCTATTGAAGCCATTAATTATGCTTCCTGCTTTGTCTGAGACTCTTTATCTAGTTTATGTGTGCTAATCACTGTCTTTCAGGTTGCAGGCTTTCTTGACATGCATATAGACCTGACTGTTCACATTTATGGGTTAGACACTAGAAGCAAGTCTTTCAACTAGTGGACTTTAAGCATGACTTGATGAAGTCAGCTTTCTGATGTGTAGGTATCCCCTGCAACACTACTTATAGGTGTTTTCTTCATGGCTGTTCAGTTCTCCCAGACTTGTCTTCTGATTTTATGTCAGGAAGTTATGTCTGTTAGATAGGTATTCTGGGAACAGGGTATGAGGATGGGGTGAGGTTGTATTTTTCAGTATGTAAACTTTCATGCAAAGATCTTGATATCATAGCTCTTGTATAGTGACAGACAGCTCACTACATATAATTCTACTTAATTTGTTTTCATGTTTGTGTGTGTAATGTGTGCAGGTGCATGTGGAGGCCAGAGTTCAATGCTGGCTATCTTCCTCAGTCTTTTTCCATCTTATTTTTTGAGACAAGATCACTGATCCTAGACTCCCTGCTTTGGCTAGATTGAGCAATCAACATGCCACAGAGATTCTTCTATTTGCCTCCTCAGTGCTGGGATTATAGGTGCAAACTGCTGTGCCTCACTCTTTTAGATGGGTGCTAAGGATCAAACGGACCCCCATGCTTACGAAGCAAGGCCTTTACCAAGGGAGCCTTACTGGACAGTTTTATGACATAAGCTAGAGTCATATGAGAGGTGGGATCTTCAATTAAAACAAAAAAGGCTCCACAGGCAGGCCTCTAAGGCATCTTTTTAGTTAGTGATGGTGCTGGGCTCTGTAAGAAAACAGAGCAGAACGAGCCAGTACATAGCACCCCTCTAGGACTTCTGCATTAGCTCTCGCCACCAGATTCCTGCCCTGTTTGAGTTCCTGTCCTGACTTCCTTCATTGATGAGCAGTGGAAGTATATGGATAAACCCTTTCCTCCTCAACTTGCTTTTTGGTCATGGTGTTTCATGGCAGCAATGGAAACCCTAACTAAGACAGGGGCCATCTTGTCAGCTCCATTAATTATTTTCTTGATAGCACAATACAGTTACCTTTTGCTGTGCCCAGTATTCATGAATCTAGAAATTTCCACTTCAATAGCTAAAGAAAAGGGGTAACCAGGAGCTATTGTCTTTTGTTTTCTCTTTGGGGAAAGCAAGTGCCAAGTTGAGTATATGAATATACTCATATTGTATATACACACAATAGGATGAATGATTAGGCTGGCTTGAAGCCTTTTTTAAAGACTTCAAAATTCGGATAAGGCACCTTTTCTGTTACAGCATGTTTTCAGTGTGACACTAAAATTTAGCCCAAAGAAACTTCCCAAATGAGTCCTTCAATACTATAAAGACAACAGATGACTTGGTAGGCTTCAAGATCCTAGTTTTAAATTACACGGCCAACTTTATTTTTTAAAATTCATTTATTTATTTATTTAGATTTTTCAAGGCAGGGTTTCTCTGTGTAGCCCTTACTGTCCTAGACTTACTTTGTAGACCAGGCTAGACTCAAACTCACAGAGATCCACATACCCCTGCCTCTCTGAGCACTGGGGTTAAAGGCATGCAAAGGTGTGCACCACCACTGTCCAGCTCAAGGACAACTTTTATAAGCTATAATATTAAGTTAAAATTTTGCACAGGAATGGGGAAGGAAGGAGTTGTAAGGAAGGAGTCATAGTGAAGTAAGAAATGAGGAAGAAAGAAGGGAAAGCAATAAATTTTAATATCAGTAATGGGATATTCTAGTATGATTTATATACTAAAATTCTTTCATACATGAAACAGCTTTTAAAATAACTGGAAAATACAGTACTACTAGATTTTTATATCCTTTTATAATTGTATATCCTTTCAGAGTTCTAGCAAAAAATAAATACTTATATTAAATTTTCACAAATTTATGATAAACTTTCATTTATCATAAAAAACTAGGAATCCACTTTAGGTTTTTCTTAGGCAGATGTCAAAGAAGAGTATAATTTATACTTCATAGAAATGAAAAATATCGAGTTGTTCAAGAAGTTCCTCTAATAACTCATTAAACAGTTTTGGCACCAGTTTATCAAGTGGAGAACAGTACTTAAAAACACAGAGAACTTACACTCAAATGAAACACTGAAATCAAACGCCCAAGCAGCACTTCTAACTCACACAAATAAGCTCTTTTAGTGCTGGCAGACAGCTTTGCCAATACTACTGAAATAAGACTAACATGTGAAAATCAGAATGAGCCTTTGCTAGACAGCAAGCCATTATTTATTAACATGACATCAGGATGTGTATGTGATCTATGTGACTTTTTTTTCTAGGATCCTCCCTCCCCCTCTGCCCCTCCCCCCGACAGGGTTTCTCTGTGTAGCCTAGGCTCTCTTAGCTTGATTTGTAGACCAGGCTGGTCTCGAACTCAGAGAAATATGCTTGCCTCTGCCTCCTGAGTGCTGGGATTAAAGGTGTGTACCACCATGCCCAGTCTCTTCAAAGATATTTTAACTTTGGATTCTAGGAGTTCCACTATTTTTAAAAATTAGTCAGTTAGGAATTATTCTTTGACACGTAGCAACTATATAACTTCACAAAGTATATTTCAACTTCATCTAATAGAGGAAAAAAGGTATTACTTACATTTTTCCTTATTACCATTGGTATTGTGTAAAAAGTCTCCATCAGAACGAGTTGTAGGGAAGTCATCTTCATCATCTTCTACCACTAAATAAAACACATTTAAGGTTATTACCATGAAAATTGGTTTAGTCTTATGTTTAACTGAACATATGCTCTTATTCCTCTTTTGTGTTTTCAAGGTATGCTTAATAACTATGCTGTAGAATGTTATTAAATATATTAGTTTAAAATGTATTGTCGTTTGTAGAATAGACTGCTACTCTTATAGAAGTATACTATTTCACCGTTTAGTCTTCTTATCCCTTTCTACCTTCACTGGGGTCATATTATGACTTGTTAATAGTCCTAAAGGGTCTAGCAAGGTAAAAGCACTTGCTTGATAACCAGAGTTTAATCCAAAGAACCCATGTGGTGAAAGTAGATAAACAACTCCCTCAAGCTGTCCTCCTGACCTCAAAAGAGGCATTATACATACATAAGCAGATAGAGCCAAAATAAAGCACTGAAGAGGCCTAGAAGAACTGATAACTGTTAAATGAAAGATACCTTCTCTAGCCTCTGGGAATTCTCAAACCTACTATTTATGTGTATACAGGGAAAACAACTACTTGTAGATGTGATATCAGTTTTCTTTACCCCAATGTGTAAGTGTAGTATACAGCTTTTTTCTATGTATACTACTTCCTTTTCTGTTGCCCAATATTCTTTAATTCTGTTATATGCACTCTGCTTCTAACACTTATTTCTAGAACCTCAGCTCTCAACTACCTTGCTCTTCCCTGTCATTACGCTCTTTAATGACCCCTTAAGTTTTGAGACAGGATCTAGCACTGGACTCAGGATCCTCTGCTTTTCCCTCTGTTATGGCCTCTTTCTTTTACATCTTTTATATGAATACCTGAACTCCCAAATTCTCCAAAATCCAAAACGTTGTGAGTTGTAAGAAGATGCAACAAGTTGAAAGTTCCTGACTCTATGTATCATAAAAATATTAAATAAAATTACCTTCACAATATATGTGTAAAGTATATATTATAGTATAAACAGATTTTCTGTCCAGTCTAGGGTTCTTTTCCAAAGACTTCTCAGTATATCTATGCATTTATTTCACAACCTAAAACAAGCCTGAACACTTCTAATATCAAGTGCTTTACCATATGTGTGAATATATGTGTGAGTGAGCACACACATGCATGTTTGTGCATGCATGGGCGCAAGGTATGTAGGCTTTGTATGTTGTGTGCACATGTGCATGCTGGTGTGTGTGCAGAAGCTAGAGGTCAATGTCAGATATCTTCTACCATTGCTTTCTACCTTATCTTTTCAGACAGGTTCTTTCATTGAACCCAGCACTCACAGATTAGCCAGACTACTGGCCAAAAGCTCAAGTGATCACTCTGTCTCTGCCGTCTATGAATTAGAGATACATACATATACACACATGCATGCATGCACGCACATCTGTCTATACCCGATTCTGCCTGGCTTGTCTTTATACGTGGACATTGAGCCTTAACTCAGGTCCTCGTGCCTTGAGGCAAGCACTTTACCAACTGAGGGCCATCATCCTGGCCCTAGTAACAAGCTTTGTGAATTGAGATATTTACCGTGTGGTGGTCTGAATAGGTATGGCCTCTATAGACTCGTGTGTGAATGTATAGGGAGTGGCATGTTAGGAAGTATGGCCTTGTTGGAAGAAGTGTGTCCCTTTCAGGGCAGGCTTTAAGGTCTCCTATGCTCAAGTTATGTCCAGTGTGGTACACAGTCTCCTTCTGCTGTCTGTGGACCAAGATGTAGAACTCCTCCTGGCTCCTCCAGGACCATGCCTGCCTGCATGCTGCCATGCTTCCTGCCATGATGATAAAGGATTAAACCTTTAACTGTAAGACAGCCCCAATTAAATGTTTTCCTTAAAAAGAGTTGCCTTAGTTATGGTATGTCTTCAAAGCAGTAAAATCCAAATTAAGACACCTGTATTACCTTTTGAGGAATTTTCCCATCCAAGTAGTAACAAGCCTGACTCTTTTTGAGGAATTTTCTACAGAAGGAATTATCTTTCTAAACTATTATCTTAGAAATTGTGTTTCTTTACTACAGGAGTACCTTTGGCTCTACAAGGAAGTATTTTACAGAAAGAGACTGCTTTAATCTTTCCTGACCACAGATAAGAATCAGAATGAAAAAAAATCCCTTAATTTACACATAAAATTTTTGCTACTCACATTTTCAAATACACAAAGAGGCTACTTTGTGTAACATTGTGTACTGATTTCTATGCAGCTTTCGTTACCTAATATTTTTTTATTTATATAATCTAAGTTCTCAATATTCCTTTGTGCCAAGATTAACTGTTCTCAGATTTTATTACCTCCTCATTGGTAATTTATTAAGATATCTATTAATATGGCACACTGTTGTTATAATGCTCTTCAGAGAGGGCATTAATATGAGAAGGTTTTACATTGGCTTTAGACAAGTATATATGTTACCAAATAAAATCTGGTACTTTTTTTTATATTAATTTACTTTGTATCTTTGCTGTCAGTGAACATTTATGATAGCTACTGAAGTCACAACGCAACTATTTTTATATTAGTTCTCTGGCAAATGTTATAATGTTGACCTAAAGGCACTTAAAAGTATCTTTTGTTTTAAGATCTTTATTTGCCATGGTCTTTTCAAATCTCCCTATATTTAAAAAAATCTTATCAAATGAATACCTACAAATGAATCTTATCAAATCAATACCTACAAATGAAGGTATTGCCAGTACCAGGGAAAAAACTTCTGAAAAGATTCCAGAGAGCAGTGCCCAGAAATTATGTGGGAGGATGAGGAAAGTTACTTATTCCCACAGTGCAGAATGGAAAACCTCATACTTTATAGGGAGCTGGCTAGAAAATCCAGAAAAGCCTTGCCTCAGAGGTGTAGCAGAAAGGAAATACACTGCTGGGAGCTTTGGATACTATATAAGAAGTGCTATTAAAGTATTACTTTGAAGGCAGACTTTTGTTAAATTATATGTTCAAACCATAAGTCTTAAAGTAGCCACCAAAGTACAGAGTTATAGCTAAAAGATTAGCAGAGGAGAAAAATATGAAATTAAAAATATTTAATACAAAAGGCAGAGAAAGGAAACAAAACACAAAGAAGACAAAAGGATTTTGAAGTCAAACATTTCCTAAGACCAAGAAATCCAGCCCTGAGCAGTAATGGACTTTCACTGGGGATGAGCTCAGTCGGTACTAGCCGCTGTACTGTTGGAGAGTTCATTTTTCACCTTGACAAGAAAGCAGAGAACGGAGCATGTGATGTCATCAACAATATCTTCATCAATAACAAAGAAAATAACTTTTAAGCCTCAAATTAAAAGCTAATTAAGTCAGGTGGTGGTGGTGCACCTTAATCCCAGCACTTGAGAGACAAAGGCAGGTGGATCCCTGAGTTTGTGGCCAGCCTGGTCTACAAGTTGAGTTCCAGGACAGCCAGGGCTGCACAGAGAAACCCTGTCTTGAAAAAAAAAAAAATGACCTGGTAGCTAGGGTCAGAGGGAAGGGGAGGAGGACCTCCCCTATCAGTGGACTTAAGGAGGGAGTTTGGGAGGAAACGAGGGACAGGGCTACAATGGGGATACAAAGCAAATAAACTGTAATTTATTAAAAAAATAATTAATTAAAAATTTCCTTTATTATAACAACTCATTAACTTTTTAAAAAACTTTTTCTTTGAGAAAAAGGCAGAGAAGGAAGGGTAAAGGTAGAAATAGCTAAAGAAAGAAATAACAGGAACGACAACTAAGGAGAAAAAAATTTAAGGAAAATAATCAAATGTCTGGCTTAGTGTCTGGAGGACCCAGTCATATGCCGCCCCTTCAGACACCATCCTGGTGGTAAATGTTTTAGACAATGTGAGGTGCTCCATACAATCCAGATACCAGATAGTACTTCTAACATAAGAGAGTTATCATTGAAAATCTTCAAATGGCATCTGCTATGGATAATTAGAAATGAATTAGTATGTTACTAATGTCACACAGACACTGAAATCCGTTATTCTAGCAGTTTGTAACAAAAGTGACCATAATCACCTTTGTTACTAAAGACATTATCTGTTAAGATCTAGAGGCTTTAAATCCATTCACTGTCCAAGTAAAAATAGTGGTAATAGCTTAATTAACCTTTATCCCTTTGAAGTTCATCCTTGGAGACAGCATCAGCACAGACATCAAAGAACTTCTGGAGAGTATCGACCTGCCTACACAAGATGTCTCTGAAGGTCTCCATCTCAGCCAGTTTCTCACGTAGACTGTGGCCCTTCTGAAAAGCACAAAGGAGAGGCGTGTGAGTCAGGTCAACACATGACATGTGTCTTGATGGCCTATGATATTTAGTCACCTTTTAAGCTGGCATCCTACCACCAAGGGAATGGAGTAATTAGAGCTGTGATGCTCAAGGTAACGTTCCTAAGAACAGGCTTGAAGAGGACTTTGAAATGGACAAACCCTTAGATAATAAGAAAGCAAGACTGCCTGATAATCTACTAACATAACATTTTCCTATTAAACACTGTGAAGGGACAGACAAACTTTGAAATGGGCAAATGCATTATTACTGGATGTGATTTAGTAGTATTGAAGAGAATTGGGGGAGGGGGAAGGAAGATGAAATCAGACCGCATAAGTCTTTCCTTACCATTGCATATGGAATTACTTTATAAGTCTTTTAATGTTATGTGATTTCTGTCTTAAGAGATTCAAATGAACTCTGAATTGAGCAGAAGCATTGATTATTTTTTGCAGTGCTGGTGATTAACCCCAGGAATTTTGCAAGCTAGCCAAGTGCCCTGCTACTGAGCCACGTTCCTCAAGGCACTAACTATTAATCTGCAGATGCTGGTCAGTTCCACACCAGCAAATCACTTTGATATTCTCAATTTTCCTTTGAACCAATGTGTAAAGTTCTATTTTAACCCATTAATAAATGAAGGTTTTTAAATCTAATAGGTATTCATTTTATATTTGTGTGTAGCATGATTTCATCCCTTGAAAACTTATAACAACTTCAAATAAATTACACTGTGGGAAAGTTCTTTTTTAAAAAACTATCAAGGGCTGGTCAGCTGGCTCAGAGGAAAAGACACCCACTGCCAAGCTTGACAACTAGGGTTTAAATCCTGGGACCTACATGGTGAAAGGAGAACTGATTCATACTAATTGTCCTCTGAGTTCCAGATGCCCATTGTGACACACGCACACACACACAAAGGCAAACATACATATACAAATAAATAAAAAACATAAATTGAAGCGAGGCAGGACAGTGCATGCCTGTAATCTCAGCACTCAGAGAAGCAGAGCTAGGTGGATCTCTATGAGGCCAGCCTGCTCTACAAAGCAAGTCCAGGACAGCCAAGGCTCCATAGAAAAATCCTGTCTTAAAAAATGAAAACCAACCAACCAAACAAACAAACCAAAAAACCAAAAACCCAAATTGTGCTCACATGACATTGCCTTAAAGCATTATAATCACAAACCTTGAATGAAGATGTGGAAGTGGCAGAATAGCCACTGGCTCCAGACACCAGTGACACCATTGAGCCATGTCTACGCAAGCTGGACTCAGATCCATATCCTGATTCAGTCTAAAAATAAAAAATAAAAAAGAAAGTCTACATGAAAAAATTTAAATAGAAATATTGAAGAAGACACAAAAGTCAGTCAGGCTTTTATAACAGTAATTACCAATTTGGATTTACATAAGAAATAGCCAACCCACCGATCAAATACCTTTCCAGTCTCGGTTGACATTTCAATTTATAATGCCATGTTGTACCAGCAGGCCAAACAAGTTATTTAATAATAGGATCTACTGGCCAACTTCATAAAGAAAGAGGATAGTGGTGAGCAGAAGCTGGGGAAAGGTTCCAGTGAAGAAGAGGAAAATGTTGTGGAACTGTTTGAGAAACAGTGCTAATGTCCTTTTGCGGCAAGTCATTTCCATGTCACAGCACAAATACAATGCTCCAGTAAAACTGCTTTATTATCTCAGTTTATCTGTGGTTTCTTTTAAAAAAGATTTTGTATTACTTTTAGGTATGTGTGTCTGTGTCTGTCTGTATGTGCACATCCCTGTCTGGGTATGTGCCTGTAAGCACAAGTACCCGCAAAGCCAGAGGCTCCCAATCTGGAGTTGTGGTTGTGTGCTCCCTCTCCTGGGTGCTGGAAACTGAACTCAGGTCCTCTGAAGGGCATAATGTTCTCTCAACTGCTGAGCCATCTCATCTCTCCAGCCCTTGTCTCTGTATTTTCAAACACTCTTATTACATTATAATTTTAGGCTTAGCATCAAATTCTAATAGCTTATATTTAAAAATTGCTACTTGGCTTAGATCTTTCTAAAAGCAAACTGTAAGTGTTTGGTTTATTTTGGTTACTTTGACAGTTCACGACACAAAGAAAAGTTCAACTTTGCTAGTCTCCTATGTCATGGAGGGTAACTGAGAGCCAGCGCAGTCATAATTTAATTTTTTTCATTTTAATGAGCCCGATATCAATCTTCTTTCTTTCTTCTTTTCTTCCCTTTTCTTTTTCTGGTTTTTCAAGACAGAGTTTCTCTGTGTAGCCCTGGCTGTCTGAGGCTCACTTTGTAGACCAGGCAGGCTTCAAACTCACAGAGATCTGCCTGCCTCTGCCTCCCTGAGTGCTGGGATCACAGGTGTGCACTACCCACATCCAGTTTTGATACCTTTCATAACAACCATTTTACATTCTGTTCTCAACCAAACACTAGTAATACTGTCAAAGCAATTAGCTGAAAAATTTCCAAGTCCCTGGAGCCAAAGATTTTGGAGCTGATTACCATGTCTGAAGAGTGGTTAAGAACACTTGTTGTATTGCAGAGAGCCCAGGATTTAATTCTCAGCACCCACATAGTGGCTTGTAACTTCAGTATTAGGGATCCAATACCTTCTTTTGACCACCATAGTCACTAGACACACATGTGATACATATACTTATATGCAGGTAGAACACTCATACCCATAAAATAGAATAAATAATAAAATAAATTACAGTAAATCAAATGCTTTTGTTGAAAACAATCCAGGCATCTGTACTGTATTATTTGATGGAACATCACATTGTACCTATTATGGCTTTAAACACATGTACTTCATTTGAATGGAGGAAAATCATACAGGTTTTCAGAACATTAATACTAAAAGCAAAGAAACAAAAGCTATATTATGTCTATTATTTTAATCCCAGTCACTAAATTTCTTTTCAAACTTCCCTTTCCTACCCTATGTCCTCTACCTTTCCTTTTCATGCTTTCCAATGAGACAGAGTCTCGCTCTAAAATAACAATGATGACAACAACACACACATATGCACGCACAGAACAAAACTGTGAGAGGGGATGTCAGGGTACAGAGTGTAATTATTAATGCCAATAAAATGGTAGAAGAAAAATTTAGGGGTGCCTATTTATCAAAATGCAAATGGTGACTAAAGTAAGATCAATGTAATTTAAGAATATAAATGTGCTCCTAAGACTGTAAGCTGATTTCATTATCACAGAATCACACCAAAAGGAAACTGTAATTTCAGCAATCACATCTCACAGAGTAAGACTTATCATATAACGAGATCCCCTGGAAGTCCTACAGCAAAGGTGCTCTGTGAAGCACTTTCACATAAGCAGCTTAAGTCTTCTCTTCTCTTCTTACAAGAATGCTAACTTGTAAGTTTAGTGTTTCTACATTTTAATTGTGTGGGTTTGGTAATGGCCAAGGACTGCAATTAGAAATAAAAAAAAATCTCTATATAACAGACAAAGAAAAGTAAGAACTTTCAGATATTAAGTAACTCGCATATCTACAAGAGAGACATTAAGTAAAACACAGCTCTCTATAATTAACAGCCAAATTTTGGATACTTTATTTTAAAATATTCAAAATTCAACAACTTGGCCTTGCAATGCAAATGCGCCGCCCTTCCCATTTACTCGCTCACACCCAGAAGTCTGGTACAGAACAAGTTTATTCTTAGTGATGTTTTCCACGGCCTTGAAACAAATCAAAACAGGAAAAGCTTTACTAAAGATCTCTTACACGATAGATTTTTATACTTTCTCCAAGTTCCAGTATCTTAAATCAGGCAACATCATCTTACTACAAGGTCATGATAAATCAGATTCTATTACAATGCTGGGGCAGTATATGCTAAGTCATGAATAATAAATGGATGCTTGTTATGATTAGAGTATCTGTTTTAACTCTTAATAGTTTCCCTTAAATAAACTCCATGATAAATTATGGAAATCAGTCCAAGAAAAAAGAAAATATAGTAAACAAAGAAATCTCAATTTCATCATTACTCAATGTAAATAATGAAGATCCGCTGCTCTAGATCTGCAATTGCAATAGTTTTAACAAAATGAGAACTGCAGAATAAAATATCAAGAACAGTCACATGTTAAAGAAATAGCTACTGCTACTTTAATACACATTCATAGTGCTCTAAATTAGTTTTGTATTTCTTTTATGTCAAATCTATCGAAGATGTCAACATAAAAAGAAAACTTTGTCAGTGAGACCAGTAAAAATTCTAAATGAACAGGAATTATTTTAATATAATGAAACAACAATATTAATTTGAACTTGAAATATCTGTTTTTGAAGGCAGAGAAAGTATGGAAGACGTAGATGAAAACGGGGAGAAGTTACAGTCATGATAGTGTTACAATCTCTGGTATAGTTGGGGGCTAAGCCTTGAAAGGAATGCTGGTCTTTCTCTTCATCTCACTTATTCTACATGAAAGAAGCCTAACTCACAACCGTCAACTATCCATCAATATTTTTAAAACACCACATTGTACCTAGGACTACTAACTGGGATCTTTCTTTTTCAAAATATTTGCTTTAAAGACCCCCCCACCTCCCTCTTCTCAGAAGATGTTACAAGGGCAGAGAGTGGATATGGAGGGATTGGGAGATGGGTAGGATTTGGGTGCACAATTTGAACTTCACAAAGAATCAACAAAGTTAAACAAACAAACAAGAAAGATTCCCTTTTTACTGTTCTGCAACAAAAACCTCTTCCTTCTCAGGTTTTCAAGAGTTTAAAAGGAGTATTCCTGAACACGATTTACACAGATATAAAATGTCATCTGACTAAGGACATATATACAAAACAAGGTTTACCTCTAAATATTATAGTAATGAGACCATACCTTTATTATATTAAAACATTCGTTCCTTACAAAAAGGAACAAACCCCAAAAACCTCCAAACCAAAGAAAACAAAATAAGCTCTTCTGTCCAGTAGAGGGAGGCATTGGCATACCACTCAAATGGTATGCTTGGAGAACTGACAGGGGTTACTGCTGGTCAAAGCACAACAGTAACCTTTAGACTAATTCCTTTATCCCATGTGCTTGGGATTTTTGCACTTCTAATATTATAACTAAAATCATATAGTTCAAAGCTATGAACTTAAAATAGTAGAAATGCCTACAAACTTACTTAACTCTCTTAAAGGTACTCATAGTTTAGCTATATGGGAGATAAATTTAAATATTATTTTGCATTATTAACCCATCTAAAACCCTAAAAGCAGTATATAAGTACACCAAACATAGGATTTAAAATTTTAAAGCATTATTTTTAAAATTATTTTTCCTACTAACAATCTCTAGCAAACAACACAGCAAAGAAACTTAGGCAAAAATTAAGTTCCATATGGTGTCAAAATTAGCTAGTCATTATTTTAATTATGGAAAAGGAGAAAATACAAAAGTATTAATATCAAAATACAGGGCTTTTCTGAAATTGAAATTCTAAAGCCCAAGCAACCGAATTGTAACATCAATCAGTGTGCTACTTTACTGCATGAAAGCAATGCTTATGAGACTCACAGTGGGTATGAATGGCTAGACAGATGCTTCAGCAGTCAGAAACCATCCTAGCTCCAGCTTCAGGGACCAGATGTCCTATTCTGGCTTCCAATGGCCCCTCACTAACATGTCATATCCCACCCTCACATAAAAAAATTAAAAATCTTTTTTAAAAGTATGTTTTAACACATTCATTCCAGAAAGCTATGCTGAAAATCATACTAAAAGCAACACTAAAGAGTTAGGGTTGCTTTGTACTAGCATGATGAGTTTTACATGCATTATTACCTCATTTAACTCCTTTGCATGGGATAGCAATATACTGCTATACTCATTTACAGATGACTTTATATACTGTGTTCAGAGTCATACTACTAGTAAGAAAAAGAGCTGAGATTCAATTGCAGATTCCTGTGCCTATCCTTATCGTATCCTCCAGGCATCTTAGTGCTGTACTCTAGATTTCCAGACAAAGGCATGCATGGGAAATTCTGGTAGATTGACAAGTGTACAGCTGAAGGCATACTGGGGCAGGAAAAGGGTAGGAAATGAAGGCAGGGGCTGAGGGAGCAAAAAGGGGAAGACAGAGAGGAAAAGGGAAAGGGGAAGACAAGAGCTGGTCAAAGTCTGTCAAGAGAGAAAACCTACCGGCCCTGATCCTCAGCCTGTGCTGTACCACAGGCTGCCACAAGGACCCTGGGTCCTGATGCTCAAGGCCTGCATGGGTGCTGCAACACTTCCAGGGTTTAGAGTGCCAATATGCATGGCCTATGAGGGGTAACTAATTAAGAGGGTATCTCTTGCTGCTATTGCTTCTTACTTACCGTGACAACTTGGTACTGTCAGAAAACGAAGGAAACAAAGAGATTAAGAGACCTGTATTCTTGTCTACCCCGTGTCTTTCTTGTTCATCCACAATTTCTCCGCAGGTAGAGCAAAAGAACCCTAAGCCAGTGAACTGGGGAGGATGTAGACTGCGCACAGCTAACTGCTTTGGTTTTGTCCTCCTAGAATTCCTGTTGTTTTCACTACTTGTTTAAATACTGTTGATCTCACTCTTTCCTATAGGATCTTTAGCATGGTATTTATAAGTTCTGATATAACTGTGTATAACAGCAGATACACAATGTTACATAAAATGTTAACCTCTTTTCAATTATTATCCAGTCTTTTAACTCTTGTATATTAGTAATACAATAAGTCCTTTTATTTTAGCATATATTTCTGGGTTTATTTCCTGTTTTGAAATATGAATCAAAGTGAATGTTTTTAAGTGCACAGACATGATATATAGCCATATTACTGTATAAACAATCTTGTGAAATTGAAATTCTGTATCTGTTAAATGGCAATTTAGCATTTCTTCCTGTCCACCCATGACAACCACAATTCCAGGTCTAAATTTGTCTACACATACACTGGCCTTCAAGAACATTCTTCAGTAACTACTGTGGTGGTCTGAATAGGTATGGCCTCCACTGACTCGTGTATGAACGTTTGGCCCATGGAAAGTAGCACTATTTGGTGTGGCCAAGTTGGAGTAGGAGTGGGATTGTTAGAGGCGTAGATCACTGTGGAGAATGGGCATTGAGGTCTCCTATGCTCAGATTATGCCTAGGGTGGCACACAGTGTTCTGCTGCCTGAGGAGCAAGATAAAGAACTCTCAGCTCCTCCAGAACCATGTCTGCCTGCATGCTACCATGCTTGCCAATAAGATGATAATGGACTAAACCTCTGAACTGTAAGCCAGCCCCAATTAAATGTTTTTCTTTATAAAAGTTGCCTTGGTCATCATATCTCTTTGCAGAAATGAAACCCTAAGACAATCACTAAGTGTCCTTTGTCCATTTCTGAACTGTTTTTGATGCTGCAGTTAAGTTTTAGAAGCTCTTTGGATAATATGGATACTATCAGAACATACTTTCCAACTATTAGATTTTCTGCTGTATAAAGAATGCATTAATGCATCAACTTTCATCATGGTGAACTTGCCTATGTTTCCTTTTGTTGCCTGAAACTTTGGAGTCACACCTAATAAATGACTGCCAGAACTATGTGTGCATTTTGCCAAGTTTTCATGATGATTTTACACATTTCCTTCAAGGATGCCCAACCTTTTGACATCACAATATAACACTTTCAACCACCTCCAACGCTCCCACTTAGGAGTTAAAAAAAACAAAGCCACAAAATAAATCTCATAATGTAACTGAATTGCTTATTATTTGGTGTTGGGCCACATTCAAAGCTACCTTCAAGTGCTTGCAGCCCATGGTCTGTGGCTCAGACATACCAACTAGATTCTGGTCCATGTTGGGATCATTTTTTAAATTTGGAATGAAGCAAGTGACCAAATATTTTGATTACTATGACTTTAGTTAAGTTTTGATAACCAAGCAGCAGGATTTCTCGACTTCAGCTCTTTGTTTCTTTGGTTCTGGCTTTTCAAGAAGGGGTTTCTCTGTGTAGCCTTGGCTGTCCTAGAACTTTCTCTGGAGACCAGGCTGGCCTCACTGAGATCCGCCTGCCTCTGCCTCCCAAGTGTTGTGATCATAGGCGTGCACCACCTCACCCTGCGTACTTCAGTTCATTTTAAAGATTATTTTGGTAGTATGGAGTCTTTCTAGGCTCCAAATAAATGTTGGGTAGAAATATTAGGAATCTGAAGGCATTGTACTAGACAAACAGCCCATTTTAAATAAACTAGAAATAGTAACAATATTAAATCACACATAGACTACATATTGCCTTTTGTATCTTTTTTTTCACCCTTTTAAAAAGTACTTTTGTTTATGTATATGTGTATATTTGTGTGTTAATATCTTGTGTATGCATCCAACTGTGGAGGCCAGAAGGTGTTGAATCTGAAGCTAGCTAGAGCTGTAGGCAGTTGTGAACTGTCAGATGTGGGTGTTCGGAACCAAACTTAAATGTTCTGCAAGAGGAGGAAGCACTTCTGAACCATCTCTCCAGCCCCATTTCCTTCCCTACCTTTCTTTTCTTTCAGTAGTTAAATTTCCTCTATTAATTTGGGAATTGTAGTGATTTGAATGATAGGCTCATAAATTTGAATGCTTGGTCCCTAACTGGTGGAACTGTTTTAGGAAGGATTAGATATGTGGGCTTTTTGGAGAAGGCATGTCATAAGGGGTGGGCTTTGAAGTTTCCTAAACACGTGCCAGGCTCAATCTGGAGATCTCTGCCTCCCTCCTCTGGATCAGGATGCGAGGTCTCAGTTACCACTCCAGTATCTATGCCTGCCTGCAAGCCTTCCTATAGAAGGGCCTTGTGCACTATGTTTCCAGATGCCAATTTCAGTGCCCTGAAACCTGGTTACTGCCCTTCCACAGACATTGTTATGTGTGCTGAGCTATCTCCTGTACCCATGTGATCCAAGGAATGCTCCCTAGTTATCCCTCCTTGGTTAATAAAGATGCTGAAGCCTGTGACTGGGCAGAAGAGAGGTAGACAGAGTTTAGGTTCCCTAGCTTGGGATTGGAAGACCACAAGAAGAAGGGCAGAATGTGTAGCAGGAGAGAGGTGAGGAAAGAGGAGAAAGGAAGAAGGAGGTCAAGGGAAGTGTGCTATGAGGACATACTGATGGACCAGAAGTCACCGGGAGTCATCAGCTTGACAAGTGATTGGCTTTTATGTGGGTTTTAAGGGTAGTAAGATTAGAATATTTTAGAACTTTCCCAGCATAGTACCTACAGCCTAAAAATAAATGTCTCTCTGTGTCAACCATTGGGGAACAAGCTGGTTAAAGAACACTGCTGTATAATTTCCTGAATTTAATTAATATATAGAGTTACTATAATTAATTTATTATACACCTGTCTGCAGCAAAGCTTCCATTATGTTGGTCATGGGCCTGCCACTGGATCCTTTCCCCCTAGCTGGGCTGCCTTGTCAGGCCTTAGTGGGAAAGGATCCTGCTCTGACTTAAGATGCCAGGGTTGCTTGGTACCCATGGGGGGTCTCCCCTTCTCTCAGAAGGAAAGGGGAGCTGGGTGTGAGGGTTGGACTGGGAGGAGAGGTGGAGAGGGCTGGGATCAGGCTATAAATAAAGTGATTAAATAATAATAATTTTTAAAGAGAGAATAACCCTCATAGGATCATGTATTTGAGTACTCCGTGCCTAGTTGGTAGAACTGTTTTAGGAAGGATTAGGAAGTATGCCAGTAGTAGTGGCCTTTGGAGTTTCCTAAACACATGCTAGGATGTCTCGAGTTCTCTGCCTGCTGCCTGTGAATCAGGATGGAAGCTCTCAGCTACTGCCCCAGTGCCACGCCTGCCTGTACCATGCTTCCTGTCAGGGTCACAGATTAACTTTTTGAAACGGTAAGCAAGCCCTCAAAATTAAATGCTTCCATTTATAAGTTACCTTGGTCATAGTGTCTCTTTACAGCAATACAAAAGTAAGTAAGACAGGAATACTTTATCCTATCTTCTTTGGCATATACGACCTGAACACATCTATTCATTAACACATTACAGCATCTGTCATGCATTCTATAATTCTCAAAACTATGATTCTTATAACAGTGTTACAAACATTTCAGGAATACCAAACGTGTAATTGTATATCAAGAAAGACATTGTGATGCAGAGAACACTACCAGAAGTTCTACTCCAGTCCTTCACAAAAACCAGCAAGTGCTCTTCACAGACATCTCTCTAGCACCCCTTTCATTTCTTTTGACAGGCTTCAATGTTCAAGACTAAGTACTTCTGCTTATTCTTTGTGATACTATCATAAGTTAAATTTTTGTTATTCTTTTTCAGATTGTAACTGATATTGTGTAGAGATGTTAAACATTCTATAATATTCCCAAATAGCACCACTGACAGGAGACTAAGTGTTCAAATAAAATGAAACCTATGGGGGACATTTCTCATTTAAGTGACCACAATTCAGGCTGGAGAGTTAGCTTAGCAATTAGAAGCACTGGCTGCTCAGTAGGATCCAAGGTCGAATCCCAATACCCAACATGGTGGTTAACAACCAGTCCCAGGGGATCCCATGCCCTCTTTGGCTTCATATGTAATTTGTATGTATATATAAGTACTTAGAAAACAGAAATTATCTTGTATTCAGAACCTGAAACTAGCAGGATCTCCTCTAGGATCTCTCTGGCAACTGGCTAGTTTTATAGCATCTGTCAAAATTCCTTCTGAAGTCCTATTAGATAGTTGTTGGTTATCCCCAAGATAATCCTGCCACTGCTGTACTACTTGTGAATATCTTGCTGGTCCAGTCATTGCTGTGGTTCAGACTTTCCACCGTTTCCAGTTAACTTGGTAACCTGCCCAGCACCTTCCAAAACTATGAGAGTCACCATTCAGGAAGAAGGCTTCCAGGCCAGTTCCAGCTTGATTCCTCCAAGTCCTATTTCTGAAGTGTGCCAGGCTTTGCTTTCAAAGTTCCACACATGTTGCCTGGCCTCAGCATCTCTGAAACCTAGAAGGAAGAATCTATGACACCCTCATTCTTGTGTTTTCATACTTCCAAAGCCAGTACAGTCAAGTTTGGCTGCCAGCTTGGATCAGAACTCACCCTAATTGACATTAGCAACAGCTTTTTTCTTATCTTGAAGCAAGTGCTTTCTTGGGATTTCTTTTCACAAGCTGGAAGCTTAGATGGGTGGTCTTGCCAACAGGGCAGCCTTCCCATTGTTCCAGTGGAGAGTGCAAGGCCTTACCTTAATGGTGCCAATCTCATTAACAGTTACGGGCTCAAAGCAGGTGCCCTGGCTGTAACACTAAGCTTCCCAGTGGTCTTTTTCTCTCCAAACTGTACATTTTGTATTTCTTTCTGTCCCATTCACTCTTTCACTGTATTTCATTGCATAAGAACTGTAATAACTATGCTACAAACTTGGTATTATGCTATCTTGGAATTTCCTTGCCCCCAAAATTTACTTTTTAATTTAGCCTCAGGGACGGTCTTAGCACCCACAGTCTGGTCTTAGCAGGGAGATTCTTTACCAAAATGTTATACAAATGTCCTCTAGCCCAGTTTCTAATATAGTCCTTGTTTCCCTTTGAAATAGCATGATTCAGACCTCCATCTTCTCAATGCCTCTCAATTCTTCCAGGTAGCTAACAGAATGGCAGCAATAAGCTCTGTTTACAACTTCCAATTGTATTTTTCTAGTTCAGAGTTCCAAACTCATCCATATGCCTTCAACAAACACAAGTTATTTCACAGCAACAAGCCATTCCTGGCCACTTCCTGACAGGTTGCTTTCTGTTGCTGTGATGAAACATTATGACCTAAATCAAGTTATCCATCAAAGTGTTTCGTATGGCTTACAGTTCCTGAGGGAGGATCAATAATGGTGAGGAAGGCATGGCAACAGGCAACCAATTCAGGATACTGAGAGAGCCTATTTTCAACCACATGCAGAAAGTTGAGAGTGTAATGAACAACCTTGGTTGTCAAGTTGACTTTATCTTCAATCAACTAGAACCCAGGCAGCTGGGCGTGCCTAGGAGAAGGGTTTGTTTTGTTTTAATTTGAAAAGACCTCCCCTAAATCTGGACCCCGCCTGGCGGAAGCTCACAGATAAAAGGCCACTAAAGAAGGGGGTTTTTGCTCTCACTGCCACTGGCAAGCTCAGATACGCTGTTGCTCAGGTACTCCTTCACTGGTGTCAGAACCCACTTCTTTGCGATTCCAAAAATAACTGATGATCAGCAGCGCTCAGTAAGTCCTGCAGGGCTCTAGCACCAGATTGGACTGCTCTGACATTCAGTCTCATAGACTGAACACCTACAGGATTTGGGGCCTTTCTGGTGGGGAGAACAATTGTTAGTCTATCCGAAACACAGGACTAGCCTATAAGCCACTCTAGTAAATCTACTTTTTGTGTTTTCCATTACCTGAATTATGTTTCAATTGTTTGTTTACATTTAGTGTATTCTGATGGTCTGCTGCTACACACACAGACACATGCACACACACACATTATCACCATATGACATCTTCCACTTTGGTTTGCAACGCTCTGCTCTGACTCACTATCATTCTGTCAGCTCCACTCCTTTAGAGACACTGACAATGCGGAGCTGGATGTGGGGTGAGGCTATAAACCCAGAAGTCTGGCCACACATCACGATGTGCTTTCCCTAGCAAGGCTACCATTTCCCAAAAAGCTGTCCCTAATTGGTACATAAATACCTTAGCCTATGGGGGCATTGTTCTCATAGTTTGAATAGGCTCAGGCATGTTTGTAATTTATTGATTTTTAGCTAGGTTACCAAAGTTATTTTTTGTAGTATTGTCCTAAAAGACTAAACTAGTAGCAATGCTCTTTTTCATTTTTATTCTTAAAGTTCTCCTGTTATCCTTATGATAATGCTGAAGGTCTGTCAATCATGAATCTTTGCTGAGAGAAAGCATTTAGTTTCAATGATTTTTGTTTTTCTACTCTACACATGTGGCCCCTCCTCCCCTTTCTGTTGTTGCTGTTATTGTTCTAATTCTTCTGCTGGCTTTGTGCTCAGGTTGGAAAATCAGTTTGTTTCTTTGCAATCTTTTTTGTTTTTAGAACTTAATAGGTACACCTTTCTTTCTAAATATTTTGGTATGTTTCACTTTGTCTTTAAGAGTTCTCTCATTTTCCTTGTGATTTATTCTTCTGTTCATTGTTTGTTTAGAGTGTTATTTAATTTCCATTTTTGTTATGAGTTTCATGTCTACCCTGCTTTGATTAGATAGGGTGCTTTGTATGTCATTTTTTAATCTACCAAGACATAGAATTATTAACACATGACCTGTTCTAGAGAATTTTCCAGCCATAACTGAAAAGTACACATACTATGTGTTAGATCTGTCTCTTCACTATGTTTACTTTGTCTACCCCACTACTCAAAGTGGGTACTGATATTTTCTATTACTAATACAGAAACCTTGTTTTCCCTTCAATTGGTAGTTTTTGTTGCATGTATTTTGATGCTCAGCTAATAGGTGTGTAAATATAGGTAGGATATCTTCTTGTTGTGTAGCAGGCCTTTTGATAACATATAACATCCTCTTTGTCTCCTATGAACTGTTTTGACTTAAAGTCTATTTAATCTGATACAAATAGAGCCACTTAGATTGGTTACTATTTGGATGAAATTTTTCTTCCCCAGTACTTTCATTATTTGTGTTTGGAGCTAACGTGTGTGCCTTGCAAACAGCAAGTAGTTGGAATACATATTTTTTTTTCATTCTGTCAATCTCTCTTTTCTTGAATTGATGAATTTAATTCAATTAAGTACTGATAAAGCATCTGTCATTTCCATTTGTTTCCTATGTGTTTTATTGCCTCTTTCTGGTTCCATGTTTCATGAATCACTGTGTTCTTTTATTTAGTTGATTTGGGAGAAATGTTTATAATGTTTATTTTTAAATTTTCTTTATATACCTTCTTTTTCCTTTGAGGTATTATACAAATAAAAATAGAAACTTACACTGCTAGATAAGCATTTTATTAAGCTATATCCCCCATTTCTATATTTCTTACAACTATTTTCTTTGTGGTTATGAAACTGCAGCAAACACCCTAAAGTTGCAACAATCTAACAAGAATTCATATTAGCTTGATTATCTCATACAGAAAACATTGTGAAATTATAAACCGGTCGCTGTGATAACCACACTTGGTTGTCAACTCACTGTACCAAAAATCAACTAAAACTCAAATTCTGGGTATTTCTGTGAGGGATTTTCTTCATCAGATTATCTTAACCAGGAAGACCCCCCATAAATGTGGGTGGTATTCATCAGACCAGATAAAAGGACATGGAAGAAAGAAACTGCTTTTTGCTTGCTTGCCCTCATTCTCTCTGCCAAGTTCATCTATCCTGTTGCCATGGCATTCTTTCACTGATATTAGAACTAACTTCTTCAGGATTCCAACGCAGGACTCTAGTGTCAGATTAAGACTCCAACCGTGTAAACTCAACAACTACCTGATTCGCGACGTCACAGTCTGAGGCAGCCATTGTTGAGCTACACAGACTACATTTGGTAAGCCAATCTAATAAATCTCCTCTTAAAAGATATATGTATTCATTCTATCAGTTTTGTTCTTTAGAAGCCTAATAGAGTCACAATACTAGTAGATCTTAAGACTAATAATAACTTTTGAAAAATATGTTAACGGTTATTATTTAGAAAAAAAGGAGCAATTACAAACTGTTCTTATAATTGCCATGCTTTTATCTTTGTTGAGAACTTTATTTTTTTTTGTAGGACTTTTGAGTTATGGTATAGTTTGCTTACATCTTACCTTGAAGGATCCCATAAATATTTCTTAGAGTTTCAGTCAAATGATAAAGTCACAGATAAAATTTATGATAAGAATTAAGAGTTTTAAAACTGTTTAGTATATAAGGGAAATTAGAAAGTGACTTATATAGAGAAGACACAGCACAGGTATAATAATAAAATTTATTACTATTTTTCTTACTTTTGAAGGAAAGTTTTGCTAGGTATAGAAATCATAAGTTGATAGCCATTTCCTTTTAGTGATCTGAATAAATAGGCCTCTGCCTTCTGGTCTCCAAAGTGTCTGATGAGAAATCTGCCAACAATATTGAGAATCCTTTGTGTATAATGAATTGTTTCTCTCTAGTAGCTTTCAGGTTTGTCTTGGGGAAGTTTGATTATGGTTTGTCTTGGTACATTTACATCTTTGTGTGCATTGCAAGTTTTTAGATGTTTATTACATTTATCTTTAATCAAATTTAAAAAATGTTTTATTCTTTTCTTCCTTTATCCCTGTATAAACTCACAATGTGTATGTTGGTCTGCATGACAGTGGCCCTGAGTCCTGTATGTTCTGTTCATTCTTTCAATCTTTTTCTTTTCTGCTGGTCAGATAAATTTCTACTGTAATATTCAATTTCATTGTCTGCAAGTGATTTTTTTTCATATATTGCATGTTTCAGCTATAGAGTATCTTTATAATTCTTTTTAGATTCTCTATTGGTAATTCTATTTTAATATTATCCTTTAGTTTGTAAAGCATCATTAAGGCAGTTGTTTTAATGTTTTTTCTCTGCTAGATTAACCTTCAGGTTTTTTTTTTTCTCCCCAGGGACAGCATCCTTCCTTGTTTCTTTGTATGAATTACATGATTTTGCTGCTGCAAACTAGAATATTTAAATCTAGCAATGTGGCAACTCTGTCAACTGGGCATTCTTCCTTCCAAGCTTTTTTTTTTACTACTCTGTGTTACTATGTGTTTGTGTTATTGTCATAGGGCATCTCTATGCCTGAGCTACAGCTAAGGTGTGAAGGTAATGTCTTCTTAGGACTTTTCTATGCCTGTGCTGTGTCTTGTCTATGTAAGTCACTTTCTAATTTCCTTTACATACTCAACAGTTTAAAAACTCCTAATTTTTATCAGTAAGATAAAAATTGGCCACTAAAAGGAGGAAAAAAACCCCATAATAAATGAGAGAATGGCATTGAAAATCACTTCAAAGGGCAGGAGAGACTACTCAATGGTTAAGAATATGTGCTGCTCTTCCAGAGCACCCGAGTTCAATTCCCAGCACCAACGTGGAAGCTCCCAACTGTCTGTAACTCTAGTTCCAGGGGACGGACACCTTCACAGACATATATGCAGGAAAACACCAGTGCACACAAAATAACAATAAATATTACTTTAAAAAAAATCACATGAAAAGACATTTGCCACAATGTAGAGCTATGGCTGTAGAAACCACTACCAACCTCTTTACTTGAAGCTATAATAAAGAGCAGCAAAAACAAAACAAAACAAACAAATAAAAAAACCACAAAACAGATTGCCCCTACTATAAGAAAAGGGTTCTTTGTGCTCAGCCTTGCTCCCACAAACTAGGTACACAGCTGACAGCTACCAGACTGAGCATGGGTACCTGCTACTGTTGTAGGGCTGAAACTAGCCAAAATTAACAGTATTCTATCATTTCTACTAACCTAACCCTAGAAACTGCAAGCCTTCTAAGGACTCCAGATGTTCAAAGTCATTACTTGTACTGAATAGATTTGGTATCTCATTGCTTTATAGGTGGTTAAACAGGATTTCTGCTCTGTGATATCACCAAATCATCTCCCATAAATAATGGGTTGAAGGGAAAATATACATAAAATGAGGATTTTTTTTTTTTCCAAGACAGGGTTTCTCTGTGTTGCTGTCCTGGACTCACTTTCTAGACCAAGCTGGCCTTGAACTCACAGAGATCATCCTGCCTCTGCCTCCTCAAGTGCTGGGATTAAGGCATGTGCCATCTACCAAGTCCAGCATAAATACTAATTGTTTAAACTTTAAGATTAAAGTCATTTTTTTTCTATTTTTTCCTCTTGTAATTAAAATACTACAGGAGTCTATAAGAAATACATAAGAAGACAATTTGTGGTGCAGATTTAAACACATAATAAGACTTGTCAGATTTAACATATGGGGAAGATTTTCAACTATGTAGCCATAGAAAAAGCTGAAATTAACTAGCAACAGAAGGGCTATTGTAAACAATTTAGGGTACTGCTTTTGGATAACATCCGACTCACTGATGAAAGGTCAATCCTTTAAGTTTCTGCTGTATGTAAACTGGGAGTAACACCTATATTTGAAGATACTCTAAAAACAATATGCTTAAGTGCCTAATTATTCTTTTTATCAAGATATCAGAGGCATAGGATTATGAACAACCAAAAAACTAAGTGGCTATGAACTGAAGAGTAATATATGTATCTGTAGCACTAGTCTTACTTTTGTCCATTATGTGTACGTTTTATGTGTCAGAAACTAACAGACTTGTTTATAATGGAAATAATATCAGCCTGGGGGCATATTTACTTATTCTAATACCTACTCTACCTTAGTGCTACCATACATCCATCAATATCAAATGAACCAAGAACATCTGCCAGACAATAAAGGCAGTATAAACAAAATACTATTAAGACTACCACTAAAGACTTGAAGGAAAAGGATCATTTTATATTCTTTGATTTCCTTTAAAAGTAACATATTTTTCCAAAGTTAGTGCTCAATACATACATAAAGTGAAATTACCAAAGTGCTCCCACTACTGTCAATACATGTGAGCAATGCCACCCACCACTACTCTTCCATTTTAAATATAGAAAAGCAGACCCATCTGTTCTAGAGATTGCCAGAAATCTTCCCTCCCAATTAAAATCAAATACAACATTAAAGTACTGTATAAAATGGCATATATCTGAACCACATAATGTCATATTTAAGGTCTTCTATATTAGCAATATGATTCAGTTACTTAAATAGAGTTTTGCCCTTACCTGTTTCTTATCTAAAGAAATTATGTTACAAGTAAATTGTAGACAGACAAATAAGCTGAAAACAGTTAAATACATTTTTCATTGATTGGCATTTTAGAAAAACCTATAAACCTAATAAACTAAACAGCATTATAAGGGTTTCGGCACTTTCCAGTAGAAGGACTAAAGCCTGGAAGGCAGACAGGGAAAAGAGTTCTACATAGATCAATGTACTTCTCATTTAAATATTTATGATCGCTCAATTCCTGCTGCTTTTCTCTCTCCAAGGCAATGATGGGATTGTCTTCCTGCCAGAGGGAACTAAAGGACTTCAACAGTCCCCCAACACTAGCCCCCTAGGGCTTCTAGGGTCAAAACAAGTCAGTTTCCTATCTTTGGGCTTATGCAATCTTCTACAACTAGCCAGTTCCAGGGGAGAAAGGGAACCCTTCCTACCTCTAAACATGTAAGAGTTTGTCTCTGCCAGACAAACTTGGACTCCATATTTGGATCCTTTATACTTGGAGAGTCTGTCTCTTTGTGAACTTCTGCTTTTAATAAAACTTGGCTGAGTGCTAAGACCTTGCTTTTTCTGCCTCTTTATTCTTTAAATTGGCAAAGAAAAAGAATCCACTCCTAAATCCCCAAGATGGTCTCAGCATGACGGCTTCAATAGCATAATTGTTCATGCCAGTCATAGCTTTAAATACAAATAATTATATGATTACTTGAACTGGACCAAGGGTGATCAGTTTATATTAATCAGTATGGGAAGGCAATCAGGTTCTTTTTTAAACTGGGGACTACCAAGAGCTTAGAACTTGACATTGAACTGAAACCAAGGGAGAGCAAAGGATGTGACAAACCAACCAAACAAACAAAAAGACAGAGAAGATGAAAGTTACAAATGAGTAGGAACTATGGCAGAAAGAGAAGAGGATGAAATTAATTGTAGCTAAGGGCAAAGGACTGGAGAGTAATAGAGTTTTGTTAACAGCAAAAGCACTTAAAAGCTAAATGTACAGTTGAAACTTTTTTTGATAAATGGTTTCTATCCAGTTTTGGGGTTGGGACAATTTTATCACTTGCTATAGAATATAGACTGGTTATAACCTAAAGAGCAAACTTATAAATATTCTTACAACCTAAAGAGCATACTTTAAAAAATGGATCTTTCATACCAATATTTATATTTTTAAAAAGTTTTAATATTCTTTTGATATAAGTAGACTTCTATGTTCAACTTGCCAAACTGTCTTTTCATGTAGCTGCACACTTTCCTGCTCTATCAGAACTGAATGAGGACACCTCACTAACACTTGGTACCATTAACTTTTGCTTTTATTCTTTGATTTGTGGTCTTGGAGTCTATGCTAAAGACCACACATATACCACATATATGTTACGAACTTTTTATTCTGATTTATAAAAATTTCTCTGGAGGCAACAAAAAAAATCTTGTCAAGTTAATGTATCCTCAGCTGGATGTCCACTTACCTAAAATTTACCTCTTTTTCACTGCTCACATAAAATGTTCCCAATTAACTTTTATTTTATTTTTTTAATTTTCATTTAAAAATTATTTATTAATTACAGTTTATTTTCAATTTGTATTCCAACTGTAGCCCCCTCCCGCATCCCCTCCCAATTCTGCTTCCCTCCCTCTTCTCCAATAGTGCCCCTCCCCCAGTCCACTGATAGGGGAGGTCTTCCTTCCCTTCCATATGACCCTAGTGAATCAGGTCTTATCAGGAGTGGCTTCATTGTCTTCCTCTGTGGACTGGTAAGGCTGCTCTTCAGGAGGGGATGATCAAAGAGTCAGCCACTGGGTTCAAGTCAGAGACAGCCTCTATACCCCTTACTAGGGAACTAACTTGGAGGCTGCCTTGTGCTACATCTGAGCAGGGGTTCTAGGCTATCTCCATGCAGGGTCGTTGGTTGGAATAGCAATCTTGGAAGAGACCGCTGAGCCCAGATTTTTATTTCTCTCTCTTCTTGTGAAGCTCCTGTCCCCTCCAGGTCTTTCTAGCTCCCCCTTCTTTCATAAGATTCCCTGCTCTCTGGCCAAAGTTTGGCTATGAGTCTCAGCCTCTGCTTTGATACCCTGCTGGGTAGAGTCTTTCAGAGGTCCTCTGTGGTAGGCTCCTGTCCTGTTCCCTGTTTTCTCCCTCTTCCACTGTCCATCCCATTTGTCTTTCTGAATGAGGATTGATCCTCTTCCCCAGGGTCCTCCTTCTTCCTTAGCTTTTTTAGGTGTACATATTTTAGTATGATTATCTTATATTATACGTCTAACATCCACTTATAAATGAGTATATACCATGTGTGTCTTTCTGCTTCTAGGATACCTCACTCAGGATGATCTCTTCTAGATGGCACCATTTGCCTGCAAATTTCATGATTTCCTTGTTTTTACTTGTTGAATAGTATTCCATTGTGTAAATGTAGCACAATTTCTATATCCATTCCTCCACTGAGAATCATCTGGGTTGTTTCCAGATTCTGGCTCTTATGAATAAAGCTGCTATGAACATGGTTGAACAAATTGCCTTGTTGTATATTTGAGCATCTTTTGGAAATATGCCTAGGAGCGGCATAGCTGCATCTTGAGGAAACACTATTCCTAATTGTCTGAGAAAGCACCAGACTGATTTCCAGAGTGGTTGTACAATTTTACATTCCCACCAGCAATGGAGGAGGGTTCCCCTTTCTCCATATCCTCTCTAGCATGTGCTGTCACTTGAGTTTTTGATCTTAGCCATTCTGATTGGGTTGTTTTGAATTGCATTTATTAAGGATGTTTTGATTTGCATTTATTAAGGATGTTGAACATTTCTTTCTTCTTTTTAAAATAAAATTAGATCCAATTTTTTAATGATTTTAGATTATGTGTTTCAGGCTTCTATAATGGATAGAACCATTTGGGGACTGACAAAATGTCATAATGAACACTGAGTCCCTTGAAGCTCCACAAAGTATGTTCCCGTTATACACGAAGAACAGCTACCTCTTTACTTTGGCAAGAGCTACTTCCTAAGGAAGAGAAAAAGGCTCTGCAAGGTCACTAAAAATGGGATTCTGTCTTTAAGTTACAAACTTTAATGTTCAAGAAAATAAACTGTGTTTAAATGAACTACGGTAACAGAAAAATAACCAGCACAAACCATCTAAGAAAAAGCAACAAAATCATTTTCAAAATAAAAAATAATATAATTGGTTAAGGACTTCGAGTAGTAAAAAAAAAAAAATCTCAGGAAGAATTCAGCTATACAAGGTGTTTACTGTCTGTCTAAGACTTTAATACCATAATCTCACAAAAGAATTATCACCTCCAAAAAAAAAAAACCTTGATGCAAATTTTATTAACAGCCGGAACTATAAACTTTCTTCAAAGTACAATCCAATTAATATACCCTGTCAAAAAAAAATTCCTTCCCCCCCCAAAATGAACAGTAACTAACCTGAGGTATTTCAAAGGTAGCTCTCAGTAGTCTAAAACTTAATGCCACCCTCCTCTGCAATGGCCTCATTACCACCTTAGGCTTTATTACAAAGTGGTCACTTGAAATACCCAAGGGGGGAGGGGCCAGGAGAGGAAGCTAAGTCAAAAGAACTAAAACCTTTCAATCTGCTGAAGTCAGACACTGACTTCATTCACTCCCACTAGCATAGGAGCCACATGCTCAGATCAGTGTCTAAACTTCTTTCTCCAGTTATAAAAGCTTGGTGTGAATATATAATGCTGAGTATCACACTCGAAATAGAGGGGACTTTTTTTTTTTGAGCATTTTATAAGACTGAGAAAGTTTGTAAGATTTACCCCAATGTGCCCTAACGCAACTGTGGGGTAGCTGAATCCAGAGCCACCATTCTTTTTATACACAGTATATGGCTACTCATCCTTCAGCAATGAGTATTAGAATGAACAAGTTAATAAGATATTTAATTCTAGTAAAATGGAATGGAATTGAACCTTTCTGTTAAAGTATCACACATCACTTGTCACTTTTCAAAAAGCACATGCCTACTATGCACTCCAAAGCTGTTCAACATAGAGAACTGGGCACCCTGAGCTCAAGCTAACTCTCTGTAAGAGCCTAAGTCAGTACGAATGGAGACATCATCCTGTGAGATCTAAAACTGTGACGTTTTTATTTTAGGCTATAAAAAAAAATTAGGCAAACAACAGAAAAACTCAAAATAGGCTCAAATGATGCAAAGTCATCCTTTCCAAGAAAGCAGAGATAGGCCCTACAACAAAAACAAAAACAAAACAAAAAAACAAACAAATTCAATTAATGGAGGTTAATTTTCAAAGTACATTAACTACTATCAATTAAATTCTGTTGATAATTTCTTTAAGTGTTTCTCTGCCATTCTTTATTCCTCTGCTGAGAATTCTCTGTTTAGCTCTATGCCCCATTTTTTAACTAGATTAGAGCCCCTCTGTCAAATATAGGGTTGGTGAAGATGCTTTCCCAGGTTGTTGTTTTGTTCTGATGACAGTGTCCTTTGCTTTACAGAAGCTTTTCAGTTTCATGAGGTCCCATCATCTGATTGTTGATGTTAGAGCCTGCGCTGTTGGTGTTCTGTTCAGAAAGCTGTCTCCTGTGCTGCTCTTCCCCACTTTTTCTTCTAACAGGTTTAGTATGTCTGGATTTATGTTGAGGTCTCTGATCCAATTAGATGTTTTGTGCAGGGTGATAACTATGGATCTATTTGCATTTTTCTATATGTAGACATCCACTTAGAACAGCACTGTTTGTTGAAGATCCTGTCTTTTTTCCGTTGTATGGTTTTGGCTTCTTTGACAAAAATCGTGTGTCCTGATCATCTCCCTAGATGCCAAAAAAGCATTTGACAAAATCCAACACCCATTCATGTTTAAAGTTTTGGAGAGATCAGGGATACAAGGCACATACCTAAACATAGTAAAAGCAATATACACTAAGCCTATAGCCAACATCAAACTCAATGGAGGGAAACTTAAATCAATCCCACCGAAATCAGGGACAAGGCAAGGCTGCCCACTCTCTCCATATCTCTTCAACAGAGTACTTGAAGTCCAAGCTACCGCAATAAGAAAACTAAAGGAGATCAAAGGAATACAAATTGGAAAGGAAGAAGTTAAAGTATTGCTATTTGTAGATAATATGATAGTATACCTGAGTGACCCCAAAAATTCTACCAGGGAACTCCTACAGGTGATAAACACCTTCAGCAAAGTGGCTGAATAAAAAATCAACTCAAAAAAAAAAAAATTCAGAAGCCCTGCTGTACACCAAAGACAAAAGGGCCGAGAAAGAAATTAGGGAAACAACACCCTTCACAATAGCCACTAATAACATAAAGTACCTTGGGGTGACTCTAACCAAGCACATGAAAGACCTATATGAAAAAAACTTCAACTCTCTCAAGAAAGAAATTGAAGAAGATATCAGAAGATGGAAAGACCTCCCATGCTCATGGATTGGTAGGATTAACATAGTGAAAATGGCCATTCTGTCAAAAGCAATCTACAGATTCAATGAAATTCCCATCAAAATACCAACACAATTCTTCACAGACCTTGAAAGAAAAATTCTCAACTT
>CM053750.1:2764483-2782159 GCA_028658305.1 Pachyuromys duprasi | reverse complement strand
CCAGCTCTACCACTCTTAGGCATATATCCAAAAGATGCTCAAGTATACAACAAGGACATTTGCTCAACCATGTTCGTAGCAACTTTATTCATAATAGCCACAACCTGGAAACAACCCAGATGTCCCTCAGTTGAGGAATGGATACAGAAATTATGGTACTTTTACACAATGGAATACTACTCAGCAATTAAAAAGGAGGAAATCATGAAATTCGCAGGCAAATGGTGGGACCTGGAAACGATCATCCTGAGTGAGGTATCCCAAAAGCAGAGAGAAACATATGGTACATACTCACTTATATAGACCTATAGGATATGAAGGTCATGCTGAAATCTATACACCTAGAGAAGATAAGCAAGAAGGAGGACCCAGGATGGGATGATCAATCCTCGCTTAAATGGACAAATGGGATGGACATTGAATGTAGGAGAAAACAAGCAACAGGACAGGAGTCTACCACAGAGAGCCTCTGAAAGATTCTAACTAACAATGTATCAAAGCAGATATTAAGACTCACAACCAAGCCAGAGTGCAGGGAATCATATGAAAGAAGGGGGAGTTAGTAAGACTTGGAGAGGACAAGAGCTCCACAAAGACCAAATAGATCAGGGCACAGGGATCTCTTATGAGACAGTTTCTCCAACCAAGGACCATGTATGGATATAACCTGGAACCCCTGCTCAGATATAGCCCATGGTATCTCAGTATCCAACTGGGTACCTTAGTAAGGGGAGCAGGGATTATTCCTGTCATGAACTCAGTGGCTGGCTCTTTGACTCCCTCTCTCCCCCCTCCCCCCGAAGGAGGAATAGCCTAGCTAGATCCTAGAAGAGGACATTGCATCCAGCCCTGAAGAGACATGATAAGCTAGGGTCAGATGGAAGGGGAGGAGGTCCTCCCCTATCATTGGACTTGGAAAGGGGCAGGGAGGAGATGAGGGAGGGATGGGGAGAGTGGGAGGGAATGAGGGAGAGGGCTATGGCTGGGATACAAAGTATATAACCTGTGATTAATGTAAAAATAAATAAATTACTTTAAAAAAAAGAAAAAAATCATGTGTCCATAAGTGTGTGGGTTTACTTCTGGGTCTTCTATTCAATTCCATTGATCCACCATCCTTTTTCTATGCCAGTTTTTACTACTGTTGCTCTGTCGTACAGCTTGAGATCAGAGATCCATAAGATCTTTTATTGCAGAGGATTATTTTAGCGATTATGGGTTTCTTGTTATTTCATATGAAATTGAGACTTTTTCTTCAAGATCTGCAAAGCATTGTGTTGATAATTTGATGGGAATTGAATTGAATCTGTAGATTGCTTTTGGTAAGATGACCATTTTTACTACATTAATCCTGCCAAGCCATGAGCATGGGAGATCTTTCCATTTGATATCTTCTTCTATTTCTTTCTTCAGAGATTCGGAATTTTTTCTATACAAGTCTTTGACTTGCTTGATTAGAGTCACACCAAGGTACTTTATGTCCTTTTTGGCTATTGTGAATGGTGTTGTTTCCCTAATTTCTTTCTCAGCCCATGTTTCTTTTGTGTACAGGAGGGCTAATGATTTTTTTTTTTTTAGTTCATTTTGTATCCAGCCACTTTGCTGAAGGTGTTTATCAGCTGTAGGAGTTCCCTAGTAGAATATTTTGGGGTCACTCATGTATAGTATTATCATCTGCAAATAGTGATACTTTGACTTCTTCCTTTCTAATTTGTATCCCCTTGATCTCTTTTAATTGTCTTATTGCTCTAGCAAGGACTTCAAAACTATGTTGAGGAGATATGGAGAGAGTGAGCAGCCTTGTCTTGTCCCTAATTTCAGTGAGACTGATTTAAGTTTCTCTATGTTTAGTTTGATGTTGGCTCTAAGCTTGCTTATATTGCCTTTATTATGTTTAGATAAGTGCCTTGTATTCCTGATCTCTCCAAGACTTTAAACATGAATGGGTATTGGATTTTGTCTAATTAAAATAAAAAATTCAAAATAAATTTTGTGAATTTTTAATTTTAATTATTAAATTTCCTTTTACTTTCATTCAACAAATTCTGATTTGTTGAAATTAAAATACTAAAATTGTGTTTAGTCATTATCACAAGAATTTTAACTGTAGAAAACCCATGGATGGTAACACATTTCTGAAAATAACATTAATAAATGGTTTACACATTTCATTCATAAATTAGTTACACAGGAAATGACCACAGAGGCCCTTTAAATATACAGGCACATTCATAGCAGAGAAAAGTTTATTTTTTCTAAATATAACCCAGTCACCTTAACTTTACATTCACATACTTTTTAGTTTACAAAGAAAAAAAATCATTCTCATTTGAAAGGCAAAATGCCAAGAGATTTAAATATAAAATCAAAACTCGTCTTAGCAAATAATATATTTAGTGTTGTCTCAAATCAGAAGTAGAACTTCAAAATATTAATGGACTATAAAGCAAAGCCAAAACATTGTTTCTAAATAAAATTACTGGTTTTATAAATACATGGCCTTCCTTTTATATTGAAACAAATACCTGATTTAAAAATTACTTTTAAAAATTGCTACTTTCTTCTCATGTCATTTACTGTTTAATATCACACTAAAATATGCAGTGTCTAGTATACTGAGAAATATAAATAAAAGTCATCTCTTTAAGACTTTGCTCACAGTGAGCAAGTTATTCTGGGGTGAATATATACTAAAGAAGGAAAAACGAAAGCAGATACTGAGGACAGAACCCTGCAGTGCTGATGTTGGCAATCATTCTAACACCAAGCATTAAGGTTAACGGCAGAGTCACAGAGACTTCAAAAAATTGTAAAATTTTATGTGCCCAATCCCTGATAACTCTTTCAAACGAATGTAATTGTATTTGATCCTTTAAGAACCTCGTAGTCTAAAAGAAACACCATAGATATGAAGAATATGAGAATGCTCTGATTCAAGAAGTCCATAATTTAAATCAATAATATATTTCATGAAAATACATACATAAATTATTAGTTATCACCATTACCACTCTTTTACTACAGAATATTTGTTTCTCATAATGCACCTATGAGAATCGACGATAGAAAATGAAGGTATGTGCTATATATATGCATGAAACACATTAATGTAGAGCTTATTATATTATAAGTATAAGAACATTCTGGAGAGGAACAATCCTTCCAGATGTCAAATATTACTAAAACCTATCAGGAACTTCTAATAAAACCAACCTACCACGAGAACGAACCCAATCAACCCAAACCAACCCAACTCAACCAACCAAACAAACAAAAACAAAAAACAACCTTCCAGTGATATCAGAACAGAAAGATATATTTATTACTCTAAGTGACCTGTCCAGCCATCCAAAAAGCCAGATAACAGCCAAAGAAACAAACTGTGAATTGAACTGTATGAACCAGAATTATCCGAGTCCATATCAGTTATGCTGTACTTTTTTGTTTATTCTGAGTAGGTCATTATTACATTGCTCACCTTTTCGCTTTTATTTGGAGGTGGAGAAAGAGGTAGCATATATTTCATTTTATAGGGAGCTTACCAAAATGTAAGTGTGATTGTAGTAGTACTAAAACACTAATCAATACAACACAGAGTCTTTTATGGCAACCCAAAAGCAAGAAGAGGAATTCCCAGTTAGTTTATATGGATAGGCTCGGAGGAATTAGACAATACACTAATTATTAAAAAGTGAACGATTTAGGAGAGCCGTGTTTCAGCAATCAGTGTACCAGTGATAACTAATACAAAAGAGAATACAAAATCAAATCCTAAAACAGAATGTGGTGATACCCTGCCTGCCTTTAATCCCAGCATTTGGGAAGTGGATCTCTGAGTTCAAGGCCAGCCTCGTCTACAGAATGAGTTCCTGGACAGCCATTGAGAAAAACTGTCTTGAAAAAACAAAAACACAAAACAAAATGCCCCAAACAAATCCAGAATGGACTAAAAGACAGTAGCATTGTGCACAAGACATTTAATTTTACCACAAATTTATCAGCTCCTTGTAAAATAATACTATCTTTACTTTTCAGGATGGGAGAGAGAAAATGACACACATAAAGCATTGAATATACTAACCAGTAATTACTGATCTCTAGAGAGTAGTAGATGCTACTGTCATCATTGCCTTAATAATTTGGTATTATTATTTTATAATAATAATTTGTCAAAATTATTATTTGGCATTGACTTAAAATATTAAGTTAACCATTCATGTTTACTTTAGTAAACTTTCCAAGTTTAACAGTCAACAGTCTTTAAGTATACTGAACCAGGAAATACATTACTCTCTGTATCCTGTTCATTAGGGAAAGAAAATGGGTAATTTGCAGATTAGAGGTAGTAACGTTTGAAATTTTTCCTTCAGTTGATTAAAGAAACCAAAGTAATTTAGTTTTAGCATCCACAATCAATTCACATATCCACTAACATGCTGCTTAGTTCGCATGTGTGCTTAGTTCACACACTTCCTATATATTAAGCATGAACAATAACAAAATGTTTTAAAAATAAGCAGATGAAACATTGCATAGTATATTTTTTACTTTTTCGCAAAACCTCAAGATCAGCCATCACTCTGAGATTCCAAGAAATCAGTAACATTATGCTCTATGCGCTTATCTTCACTCAGAAGAGAAAAATGAAAACCTTTCACAGTAATTGAGGTTGGACTATACTAATGAAAAAGAGCAAAATAAAACATATCAGAAAAAAGGAATTGCCTTAAGACTAAATCATCTGACCAAATCTTTAAAGTTCATATCTGCTAAAAATATATAAATTGGTTCTACTTAATTACATCTCTAATCACTAGTGAAAAGGTTGGCCCTGAATGAAGTGAGAGTATAGTCTACCCTCCAGATGTGTACATTTCGCTACTTTCATTGAATACTCAACTTTTCTTCCAGAAACAACATGCTATAATTTACTGAATTTAATGACTCCAAAGCCTTTGCCTTTTCTTTTTCTTCTTTCTTAATGACTTATTTATTTTTATATGCATTGGTGGTTTACCTGGACATATGTATGAGGGACTGGAGTTACAGATAGTTATGAGCTGCCATGTGGGTGCTGGGAATTGAACCTGGGTCTTATGGAAGAGCTGCCAGTGCTCTTAACAACTGAGCCAAAGCCCTTGCTTTTTCAACTTACTATAAATAGTGACATTTATTACTTTGGATATGTGTGTGTGTATAATTTATAATACACGTGTGTGTGATCTTATCGGTTCCTTAATACAGGTTTAATCAGAAGTCTTACCAACTGACAGTTGAGGAAAGCCTTGGAGGTTAGTCACAAATGCCCAAAGTCACCTGTGGCAGAGGCTACTGTGAGTCCAGGTAGGCTTGGCTTCAAAGCAATGAGATTCTAAAATACTAGCTCATCTTGTTTTTAAATAATAAAAATGAACATAATTTTCCATGTATATATGAAGTTACAGCCAAGACAAGTAAGACTTAGAAAACATTTTAAACCAACATAATACTAAAAAGGAAGAAAAAAAAATTTATCAAAAATTTTTAAACTCAAAATAAACCAAGAAAGAAAAAGGAAAGCTAACAGAACATTGGTATCTAGAATAATGTTCTCATGGCAAATCAGATGAAACTGGTTTTTCTTGTTTTGTGCTGCCTATGTGTTTTGTGGTTGTTAAGAATAACACAGGTGTTTCAACTCTAAATGTGTGACACTCATGTGAACAAGTACAGACAAGTATGCAAACAGGCACAAATTCTCTAAAGTCAGTAAAGGATGGTATGACTACACAGCTTTACCATGCTTTGCCATGGCACTGGAGTAGTAATGAGGCAGACTACTGGCATGTTTCTCCAGAGACACACACACCAGTTACAGCAAGACACAAAGATTAGCTTCAGGGTATACGAGCATGGCCTAAAACATTAATATCTGTTTCTAGACGCTGTCTATAAGATAAGTGTAGCTTCAAAACTCAATTTATTTTCAAATGGTTATACTATGAATCTGCTAAATCTGAGTCCCAGGACAGAGCTACACAGACTCTGTCTCAAAAAAAACAAAATAAAACAACAACAAAATCAAGATATAGTTTATGAAACATGATATATTTTTATTTCAATTAACAATAAAGAATATTTATTGTAATAATACCTTAGTGCACTTGAGTGTTAGACTAAAACTGCTATAAAATATCTGACTGCTTTAATCTTTACTACATCAAATAAGGCTCCAGTTTTGTTTTTATTTTTTTTTTAATAACATTCTTCAAAATTCTTTACATTACTAGCCTGCCTCCATCTAAGGCTTAAAAGTCATTTTATAGTAAAGACAAAATAGGTTCATTCCTGTTTATGATTAAACCTATTTTTCAAAAAGTTGTTTATAATCATCTTGCAACCCTATCTTTGTTTCAAAAAGTTATATGACTACATTGTTATAACTACCTGTTGTTATGACCATCTTGTTATGCCCACCTTGCAACCATGTTTTTGCTTTAGGTCATTAGGACTAACTTGTTATGCTTATGTTCTGCTCCTGTAACCCAGCCTATTTTGCCTGCCAATACCCGCCCCCTCTAATTTGGAAACCACCCACAACCTCTGAGCTATAAAAGCCTTGTCTTCTTCACATCTAATGCTGACCTCTCACCTCTCAATCACAGATCATGTACATGAATTAAAACAAAACAAAACAACAACAACAAAAGCCTTGCTTTAAGTAGTTGCTGGCTTTAATTAATTTGACCATGATTTAGGTCAGTGGTCTTTCTCCTTCCATCCTTGGGATTGACAACATGTCAGGTAAACACCATGATCTTACCTTGTGCTGTTCAATGGCATCTATCCACTGCTGTCTATGATCTGGATCCTGAGCACGGAGATACCAAACACTATCATTTACACTGATATCAAACCGACATTCATCAAAATCATGAGGCTGTGGAAACAAAGTAGGAAGTGAAAAGCAAAGTTAATTATATACTTAGAAGTGTTGTTCCCTTCAGCAAATGCAAAAACAATAAATGTGAGCATACTCTCTTGATGCTGGAAGACTCCTTTTACTTTTTTAATTTTTCTACTCAAGTAACTTATTTTAAGCTTAGCTCTGTACCCCATTTTTAAAATGGATTATTTGGTTTGCTGGCATCTCATTTCTTGAGTTCTTTATATAATCTGGACATTAGCCCCGTATTGGATGTTAAGGTTTGTGAAGATCTTTTCCCAGTCTGTAGGCTGTTGTTTTGTTCTGTTGACAGTTTCCTTTGCTTTACAGAAGCTTCTCAGTTTCAAGATCTTAGAAGCTGAGCTGTTGGATCTTAGAAGCTGAGCTGCTGGTGTTCTGTGCAGGAAACTGTCTCCTGTGTATAAAATCTAAGTTTCATTCACTACTCAAAGTCTATAAATGTCTATTTAAAAAACAAAGAATACTGTTCCTCATATGAAGTTATAGTTTAAGTAGTGGGAACATCACAAAACCCATAATTTACAAATGGCTAAAGTAAGTTTAAAGAAGACACTATCTTTTCCCGTTACTCAAAGTGAATTCCAGCAGCTCAGGAGACACTACGTCTCAGAGAAAGAGCAGTTCACATTGCTGGGGTGAGCAGGGAGGCACTTTTCAGTGCTGCTTATGCCTCTCACCACAGCCATGACTAAACTCATTAGACCACACACACAAAAGGACGGAAAAGTAGTTCAGTAGTTGAGAAGGAAAATGGGATCACTGTGTGTGCAAAGGGGATAAAAAGGGTAATGGAATATGATAAAAATGTATTATATACATAAATGGAATGTTACAGTGAAACCAAATTATGTATAATTAACATGCCAATAAAAACTAAAACATTAAAAAAAAACAAAATAAATTCCCATAAAAAACAGGCTTCTATACTGAAATTTAAAATCAAGAAATAAGTGTTAATATTCCCTTCCAAATAGTGAATATTAACTTTTATATATCTAGGAATGTTTACTGTCAGGAGAGGTCCTAAGAAGACAAGTCAACAGTAAAAAGTAATAAACAAAAGCTAAAGGAAAGTCTGCATCAAAGTGTAAGCATTAATGGAAATGTCACTTCTTGATTTGGTGTTTTGGACTGCTGGTAAGAATATACTAAGTGGGCATAAAAATAGATACATTGCAGCATAAAAACAGACAAGCTGATCAATGAAATTGAACTGAAGACTCAGAAGTAAATTCACACACCTACAGTGGAAAAAACAAAGCATCTTCAACAAATGGTACTGGTCTAACTGGATGTCTGCATGTAGAAAATGCAAATAGATCCATATTTATCACCCTGCACAACACTCAAACCCAAGCGGATCAAAGACCTCAACATAAAACTGGATACACTAAATCTGATAGAAAAGAAAGTGGGGAATAGCCTTGAACTCATTGGCACAGCAGACAACTTTCTGAAAAGAACACCCATAGCTCAGGCTCTAAGATTAACAATTAATAAATGGAACCTCACGAAACTGAGAAGCTTCTGTAAGGCAAAGGACACCATGAAAAGGACAAATTGGCAGCCTACAGAAAGGGAAAAGATCTTAACCAACCCCACATCTGACAGAGTGCTGATATCCAAAACTCAAGAAACTAGACAACAACAAATCAAATAACCCAATTACAGAGCTTAAACAGACTTAACAGAAGAATCTCTAATGGCCAAGAAGCACTTAAATGTTCAACATCCTTAGCCATCAGAGAAACACAAATCAAAATGACTCTAAGATTCTATTTTACACCTGTCAGAATGGCTAAGATAAAAAACTCAAGTGACAGCACATGCTGGCAAGGATTGCTGGTAGGAGTGCAAACTTGTACAACCACTTTGGAAATCAATCTGGAGGTTTCTCAGAAAATTGGGAACAGAACTACCACAAGACCCAGCTATCCCACTCCTGGGCATATATCTAAAGGATGCTCCACCACACAACAAGGACACTTGCTCAACTATGTTCATGGCAACTCTATTTGTAATAGTCAGAACTGGAAACAACCCAGATGTCTCTACACCAAAGAATGGATAAAGAAACTGTTGGCACACTTACACAATGGAATACTGCTCAGCTATTAAAAATAAGGAGAACATGAAATTTACAGGCAAATGGATAGAACTAGAAAAAGATCATCCTGGGTGAGGTAACCCAGACCCAGAAAGGCAAACATGGTATGCACTCACTTTTAGGTAGGTATTAGCCATAAAGTACAGAGTAACCATGCTACAATCCACAGACTCAAAGAAAATAAGTAACAAGGATGCCCTGTCAAGAGAACACAGGGCATCTCAGTGAGAACTGAAAACTGAATAGACACTGTGGGTGGATGGAGTGGGGTTAAGATGGGAAAAGGAGGGATCAAGTCAGGGAGGATGGAGGAGGAGATTACTGGGAAAGACAACTGGAAATCTGGAATGAGGATGGTATATCTGAGATGAGCTAGAAATGGAGGACAATGGAAACTCTCAGGGATCTATGAGGGTGACCCTAGCTAAGACTATCAGAAACGGGGAATACAGAGCCTGAAACAGCCATCTCCTATAAACGGGCAAGACTTCCAATGGAGGAATTGGGACACCAACCCAACCACAAAACCTCTGGCCCACACAATTTGTCTTGCCTACAATATGTAAAGTGGTAAAGATGGAAATAAATTGAAGGAATGACCAACCAATGACTGGTCCAGCTTGAGACCAGTGCCATGAAAGGGAGTCTACTTTCGGTACTGTCAATGATACACTGCTATTCTTACAGACAGAAGCCTGGCATAATGGTCATGAGAGTCTTCACCCAGCCACTGATAGAAACAGATGTAGCCAAACACTGACCGGAGCCTAGAGAGTCCTGGAGAAGATGAGAAGGAAGGATTGTAAAAGCTAGAGGAGTCAAAGACCCACAAGAAAACCTACATAATCAACTAATCTGGGGCCCAAAGGCAACCCCGGAGACTGGAGAGGACTGACCTCTGCACATATGTAACAGCTGTGTAGCTTGGTCCTCATGTGGGACTACTAAACAGTGGGAGCAAGGGCTGTTTCTGACTCTGTTGCCTTTGGGACCCTTTCCCCTTACTGGGCTGCCTTTTCTAGCTTCTACAGAAGGAAATGTGCCTAGTCTTATTGCAACTTGATATGCCAAGGCTGGTTGATATCCATGAAAGGACCCCTCTTTTTTGAAGAGAAAGGGAGGAGTAAATGGGAGGGAGGTGTGGGGGGAAGGACTGAGAGGAGATAGAAGTGGGAGAGAAAACTGTGGTGGGGATAAAGTAAATAAATCAATTAAAAAATAAAAACAAAACACAAAAAAGGAATACATGAAGAGAGGGCTCAGTGAGTAAGGGTGCTTGCATACAGGCTGACTACCTGAGTTTGATCCTTGGAACCCAAGTGATGAAGGAAAGAACAGACTCCAGAAAGCTAGTCTCTAATCTTAATGTGAATGCACGGCATATCCCACCTACCCAAAATAGATATCCTGGGCTCCCAGTTAAATGAATTCAAATATGACAGACTAATCACATTTACTACTTTTTCTCTCAGATAGGGCAGTCAATTTCCTCTTTGGATATCGTAACAATAAACTTAATAGATAAACAGAATCTTACAAATTGTACTTTCAGGGCTTATTGCTTATTTTGTCCCTCTTTTAACCATCACCTGTGGGTTCTATCAATTTATGTAGCAAAACAATTTAACTACACAATATTCATTAGTCTATAAAGCAATTTCTCTTTAAAACAGTAAGTCATAGTTCTGAGTGGCAAAATGACACAAACAAGTTAAACATTTCCTGGATCAATATGCCTCGGTATCACAGTTAGGAATATGGTAAAAGCAAAGAATAATAGAAAATGTGGAAAAAATGGTAATACATGCCTTATTTTAGTAAATATGAATGCAGAAAGATTAAAAGATGTTAATGTAAGAAAATAAAGTCCAAACTAGGGAAAGGGCCTACAGGGAGAAGGAGGGGTGTGTGGGACTAGGAGGAGACAAGGGGAGGGGGCTAACTCGGGATACAAAGCGCATAAATTGCAATTAATTAATTAATTAATTGAGAAAGAAAGAAAGTAAATTCCAGATAAAACCAATAGCCTAACAAAATCTAGCTCTATGGAAGGCACAGAACAATTACTACAATGCAGAGCCAAGCCAGGAAGGTAAGTGATCACTCTGCTGCTATAGCTGGCACAGAGGGTTAACTTTAACTCCACTATCATCTTCTTTCTATTTGTAGCCATGATTTCTGAAAAAGTTTTACGTTTTGCACTGTATTTAAGATCCTCAATAAAGTTTAAGAGAAATAAAAGAAAATAATTATATACAGTTCAGAAATCACTGAAAACTTTTCCATGAACAAAAGGGAACCAAATCAACCTAAGGAATAGGAGGCACATATAAGATAGCAATACACATTGTGTTTGTAAATACGGGATCTCTAAATCCCAACAAAATTTATAAAGTAAGAGAAACTGGGTTCATGGAATTTAAAAAAATTGATAGATTTGGTAAGAGAACATGCTTGAAGAAGAGAAATTACTGATAAAGCTTCAATCAGGTTTCACTGATCCATCATCCTGCATACACACAATACAGAACAGGCTGACTGAATTCACTGAAACTTTAGTTTTGAGGCAGGGTCTGATTTGTAGTCCAGGCTGGTCTCACACATGTGTTCGTTTGCCTCAGTCTCCTCAGTGCTGGGATAAAGGCATGTACTCCAGGCCCTGAACGTCACTGAAACTATTTCTTCTTTATCCATTATTTGTTATTTTTGTTAAAACCTTCTATTAAAATAGCTATCTTGATTATTAAGTGCTCTGATGCTCCATTAAAGGTGTGAGAGGCAATCCCTTCTCTGGTCATATCCTAGTCTTGGCACTAACAAGCATTGCTAGAAAACAAAGTAAAGAATAACAGCCAAAAAGGTAACCCTAACCCTAACCCTGACCCTGAAAACAAAACAAACAAACAAAAAGGAATGTAATTTAAAAGAGAACTCAGGAGCACGGCCTTTAATGTTACTATACATCAGAGGTCTCTTGCTGAACCTGAGGCTCAGCCCAGGGATCTCCTGGACTGCTGGGATTGCAGGTAACCAACAAGCTCGCCTGGCTTTTACGTAGTTCTGCAGATACACACTCCTGTTCCACATTTGTGAAGAAAGTACATTTATCCAAGGCATCGAATCAGCCTTTAAATAAGATATTTTTAAACAGCACAGCATGGTACCATTTTGAAGGCAGCAGAAATGTAAAGCCAGAAAAGTTTTGCCAGGATTAGTGATGGGTAATCCCAGCCAATCAGGAGGCTAAGGAAGAAGCATGAGAGGTTCAAGGCCTTCCTGTGATACACAGTGAGTTCAAGACCAGCACAGTACCTTATTAAGATCCTTTCACAAAATATATAGAGTCGGACTACAGCTAAGTGGTAGAGAACACTTGTCTAGCGTGCATGAAACACTACTACTCTAAAAAACAGGAGGAAGGAGTCAGGAAGGAAGAGAAAGGGAAGGGGTAAGAGGAAGGAGAGAGGGAATATTAAAAATCCCTGTTTTTGCTTCTTAGAAGGCCTAGAACCCATGCTCAAGAAATGTTTCCCCAGCGAATTGAATAAGTAAGAGAGATAAAAGGTAGTTAGGGCCTTTGAAAAGAATGTAACAAAGGAAAGAAGCAAAGGGACTTCTTATGAACATCAAAAGAGAAGCAGCAGAGCCATTGTGAAAGCCCAACAGTCCAGACTAGAATGTATGACAAGAGCTTGCAAAGGGGTTTTTCTAGTAAGGAAAAAGTCAAATGGAAATCTTAATCATTAAATTATCTGGTGAAACCTTTTAGTTTTTTCATTTATTATAAGCATTTTTAAAAACTTCATTGAAGCTGGGCATGGTGGTGCATGACTTTAATCCCAGCACTCAGGGAGGCAGAGGCAGGCAGATCTCTGAGTTTGATGCCAGCCTGGTCTACAAAGCAAGTCTAGGATAGCCAAGGCTACACAGAAACCCTGACTCAAAAAAACAAACAAAATAAATAAAACCTTGTTGAACATAATACTTGTCAAATGACTCTAATAGGTTCACCTTGAGTCTAGCATTTGTTCAGGTCTTTCCCCTTGAGACAATAGCAATTTCCAGGCTTATACTTGAGTTTTGAGCTGATTCTGGGCGTTGTAAATATTAGACAGAATTATGAATTCTGCCCCATTACTCTCAAAAAACACTGCTTTTGTTTTAGCTGGCAACTTGATGAGACTCCAGCTGGTACTTCCATTGTGCATTTACCAGACCACTGGGATCTCAGTTTGGTTGCTTTATGCCTGGCCCACACACATACTTGCCTTCAAGTCAAGTAAAGATAGAAAAATAGATTCCTTTTCTCTAGCTCATTTTTGGAGTTCCTTTCTTACTTTTCAGCAGCCTCAGTTGCACCAGGTAACTATCACAGGTTCAGTTGGTCAGAAATATTGATAGGTGAATTTTGTTTTGTTTTTGCCAGAGATCTGACCTAAGTTCTGTCCAATTTTCATGTATCTTTGCAAATACTCATGAAGGACTTGCAATTATCTAAGACTAGCATCTTTTCTATAAACATCAAGAATTAAAGTTCCTATGCCCAAAACAAAGACAGTTAAATAACTCCAATTAGATTCAAACAACATAAATCAAGCAGCATCCTAAATTACAGACAACAGACACTGACCTTGTTCACATAAGGAATTTATGAAAGAGCTATCTGGCAGCTTGCATTGCCAATAAATATAGAAAAGAATCAGAATAAACTAGTTAAAATGAAAACGCCCTTGCTGAGACTACATTACCTATGGCATTTGGATGGCAGGACTTTGCCTTTGGGCCTTACAAACCAGCCACTTCTGGCACTGCTGCCACTAGAAACTAGATGCTGACCTGCCACAACAACCTGAAAAAAATTCCAGTTCTGCTGCTGCTATGTGTAGCGTATGTCCCTGGTCCTGCACCTGTGAGTGTGATGGATGTCAGGTGTCTCCCTTCATCGACAGCCTTTTTTTTATTAAATTTATTTATTTTTATATCAATCACAGGTTAGGTACTTTGCATCCCAGGCGTAGCCCCCTCCCTCATTCCCTCCCACACTCCCCATCCCTCCCTCATCTCCTCCCCGCCCCCTCCAAGTCCACCAACAGGGGAGGACCTCCTCCCCTTCCATCCACCCCCAGCTCATCTTGTCTCCTCAGGGCTGGCTGCAATGTCCTCCCCTGGGATCTAGCCAGGCTGTTACTCCCTGGCATGTATGGGGGAGGGTCAAAGAGTCAGCCATCAAGTTCATGACTGAAACAGTCCCTGTTTCCCTTACTAGGGTCTTCAGTTCGACACTGAGCTATCATGGGCCACATGAAACATACGGTATATACTCACTTATATAGACCTATAGGATAGGATAGTCATGCTGAAAGTTACACACCTAGGGAAGATATACAAGAAGGAGGACCTAGGTTGGTATGATCAATGCTCATATAAATGAACAAATAGGATGGACATTGAATGGAGGAGAAAACAAGCAACAGGACAGGAGCACACCAAAGAGGACCTCTGAAAGAATCAATATAGCAATGTATTGAAGTAGATATTAAGACTCACAATCAAGCCTTTGGCAGAGGGCAGGAAGTAATAATAAAAATAGGGGAAATTAGTAAGACTTGGGGAGAAAAAGAGCTCCACAAAGACCAAACTGAGCAGGGCACAGGGGTCTTATATGAGACAGTTTCTCCAACCAAGGACCATATATGGATATGGCCTAGAACCCCCGCTCAGATGTGGCCCATGACACCCTTTTTTTAAAGGTAGTCTCTGAAGCTGGAATTCATCAATTTGGCTAGGCTACCTGGCCAATGAGCGCCAGGGAATTTTCCTGCTACTACGCCCCGCTCACCTAGCCATGGGGTTATAGAAGTGCACCAACATGTACTAGGGATCCAAACTCAGGTCTTCATGCATTTACAGCAGACATTTTACTGACAGCTTAATCTCACCAGCCTTCTATCTCTGTTTCTATTTTTTGCAGTGTTCCAGAATCAAGTCTAAAGAGGAGACAAAGGGGAATGGAAGTGTGTGGAGGGGGCACACTGCGTAACAGCAATCTAAATGGCTAACCCTCAAGCCTGTGTGCTACTTGGGGAGGGTAACCACAGAGAGAAGGTGGGTAGACAGAGAAATTTAAGGATCTGGCCTTTACAGATTATATGTGGGAGATTTTCTACTCATACAGAATGTCTTAGGAGGACAGCTTATTCTTGCAACAAAAAAGTGCTAGTTTTTAATATTACTTAGTTACACCATGATTAATTAAAAGAACAATGAAAATATACTTGAGAATAGAATCTACTGCTTAAACAGGTAGAAGAGTTGCTCACGTGGTAAAGCAACATGAAATTTACTTAAATGATTCCAAGTATTTCTCCAATCTGAAGATGACTAATTTAGCTGTACTGTGGCTAAGCCATGCCCTCTCTCAGAAAACATAAGGTGATCATCACTGTGCAAGGTAACACCAATGAAGGCAGAGGTGCTAAAGAAGGCCAACTGATTATGTTCAGAACCTCGTCTAGGCATCATGATCTTGGGAAAAGTCTCCATAGTCCAAGGAGTGAAAATGATAAAAACTCTGCAGACAGGAAAGTATCACAGTGTCAAATTGTTGGGTGTTACCTGGAAAGGGACACTTTCTCCTAAACTTGCCAAAGATTTGTTTTTTCATATATCTATGCTTGTCTTTGGAACTTACTACCAAATGGTTTTCTTCTTGATTTTTAGTTTTCCCTCTCTGGTAGGTGCTGACACTTTAGCCTAGGCTGGCCTCAAACTCAAGTACTGGACTTGCTACCATGAACTAACTACACATGTAGCAAGGTAGTGTTCCTTTACCAATTACCAATCTTTAACTGAGTCTTTTTTGGAACAGCTAGTTAATATCCATGCACAGAACGCTCCCCTTACATGTTAATTTCTAACCTATTAAGAACTAGGTATGTTAATCTTAGACAACATAAACCCTCAATTCTTTATCAGTGAAAAGGAGGCTAATAATAATGTTCATTTTACTAAAAGGACTGTCACAAAATAAACACATTTTGTATATACAAATGAAAAAAAGCATTTTAAATCATGTGTGCTACAGTAAACACATTCAAATAAAATATAAAACAACTGTATGTTCACACTTAAAACTAGTAATTTCTTCAATGGAAAAGTTAAATCACACTACGGTATTTTCTAAAACATCTACTTAATTCCATCTATGGAGATTAAATATGTATATTAAAAACAGCACATATAGAAACATGAAACTTATTTTAGATAATCTGGCATAAAACATTTTCAAAACATAAAACAAAATTTCCTTGATTAAAATTTTTAACACAAGAATTGAGATAACTATATCTCAACTCTACTCAAACTTAAGAGAAATCTTGATTTCTCCCTTCTTCACTGTATATTCACTTCATAGTCCCTACATATTTAGTGTACCTGAAAGATAAGGACTAGAAGGAAAGTCCCATCACTCTTTCATTGAGCCCTGTGACTCTCTGGCTACTTAACAGGCTTTTTTACTAGCTCTTCGCTCTTTCTGGATACCACCCTCCAGCACACACACTCATCTCCCTCTAGAGCCTCCTAAGAGGCTCCACTCAAGCGGCCCCTCCCACGCCATCTACAATGCTGCAGCCACCTCTTAAAGCATCTCTTCCAAGACACTTCCCATGGTTCCAGACAGCACTCTCCTAATTACACTATGCCTGAAAGGACCGGAATACTGAAACTCATCTGCTGCTCCTAAACAACTCAAGGGATAATGACAAGTATTTTGATTTTGTTTTGCATGAGTAGCACCCTTTCCTTAGAGCCACAACTGATGCCTTGCGCAGTGTCATTATGGAATATATTACAACCAAAAGACAGCACAGAAAAATACTTTGTACAATACAATGAAGCAAACCTTTCCTGCAACTACTGAGTTATTCAAAATTATTTTAGCTGGGGCTGAAGAGATGGATCAGTGCTAAAGACCACCAAGGTCCTACTTGGTGGGCACACAACCTTTCATAATTCTAGTCCCAGGTTACCCAAAGCCCTCTTTTGGTCTGCCTAGGCACAGACATACAGATAAAATAGCATACACACAAAAATAATCACATTTTTAAAAAGTAATCATTTCTGCCTTGAAATACCAGCCATTTTTTGGTTTGTTTTGTTTGTTGAGTCAGGGTTTCTCTGTGTAACCCTGGCTGCCTCCCCAAGGGTAGGATTAAAGGTGTGCAACCACCACTGTCTGGCTCCTGGCAGTACTGTTATTCAGAGCTACTTCTTCTAAGATTGATATTATTTGTGAACTATCTTTTAAGTAAATTGCCATATGCTTTGGTTGTCTAACTCTGCCTTAGAGTCTGTTTATTGGCTCCTTTCTTGCTTAACATATTAAGAGTGCAGCTGGGGTTCAAAATAGGGTATAACACAATAGCCTTTTTTTATATTTATTTATTTATTTTTATATCAATCACAGGTTAGGTATTTTGCATTCCAGGTGTAGCCCCCTCCCTCATTCCCTCCCACCCTCCCACTCCCTCCCTCATCTTCCTCCTCCCCACCCCCTCCAAGTCCACCAACAGGGGAGGACCTCCTTCCCTTCCATCCAACCCCAGCTTATCCTGTCTCCTCA
>CM053750.1:2750866-2763983 GCA_028658305.1 Pachyuromys duprasi | reverse complement strand
AAACTGAAAAGCTTCTGTAAAGCAAAGAACATTGTTGTCAAAACAAAATGACTACCTACAGATTGGGAAAGGATCTTCACCAACCCTGTATCTGTCAGAGGGCTAATACTCAGAATATATAAAGAACTTAAGAAGTTAAACAGCAACAAATCAAGTAATCCAGTTTTAAAAAAAATAGGATACAGAGCTAAACAGAGAATTCTCAATAGAGGAATATCGAATGGCAGAGAAACACTTTAAGAAATGCTCAACGTCCTTAGTCATCAGGGAGATGCAAATCAAAATGACCCTGAGATTTTACCTTACACTCAAATGAGAACATATGTTGGGAAGGATGTAGAGAAAGGGGAACCCTCCTCCATTGCTGGTAGGAATGTAAACTTGTACAACCACTTTGGAATTCAATCTGGTGCTTTCTCAGACAATTAGGAATAGTGCTTCCCCCAAATTCAGCTATACCACTCCTAGGCATATATCCAAAAGATGCTCAAGTACACAACAAGGACATTTGCTCAACCATGTTCGTAGCAGCTTTATTCATATAGCCAGAACCTGGAAACAACCCAGATGTCTCTTAATGGAGGAATGGATAAAGAAATTGTGATACTTTTACACAATGGAATACTACTCAGCAATTAAAAACGAAGAAAAGATGGTGGGAACTAGAAAAGATCATCCTGAGTGAGGTATCCCAGAAGCAGAAAGACACACATGGTATATACTCACTTATAAATGGATATTAGACATATTGATAAGATAACCATATTAAAATCTATACTCCTAAAGAAGCCAAACAAGGAGGACCCTGGATAAGTTGATCAATCCTTACTCAGAAAGCAAATAGGATAGACATCGGAAGAGGGATGTCTAAAAACAGGGAACAGGACAGGAGCCTACCACAGAGAGCCTCTGAAAGGCTCTACCCTGCAGGGTATCAAAGCAGATGCTGAGATTCATAGTCAAACTTTGGGCAGAGTGCAGGGAATCTTAAGAAAGAAGGGGGAGACAGAAAGACCTGGAGGGGAAAGGAGGTCCACAAGAAGACCAACAGAACCAAAAAATCTAGGTACAGGGGTCTTCGCAAAGACCGTTATTCCAACCAAGACCATGCATGGAGATAACCTATACACCTTGCTCAGATGTAGCCCAAGGCAGCTCAGTGTCCAAGTGGGTTCCCTAGTAAGGTAAACAGGGACTGTCTCTGACATGAACTCAGTGGCTGGCTCTTTGATCACCTCCCCCTGAGGTGGGTGCAGCCTTACCAGTCCACAGAGGAAGACAATGCAGCCTGTACTGATGAGACATGATAGGCTAGGGTCAGATGGAAGGGGAGGAGGACCTCCCCTATCAGTGGACTGGGAGAAGAAGGAGGAGAAGGAGGAGGGCGGGTGGGATTGGGAGGGGAAGAGGGAGGGGGTTACAGCTAGGATACAAAGTGAATAAACTGTAATAATCAAAAAAATTTAAAAAGACAAAAAACGAATTGTATATACAGATGTAAGAGAAGGCCATGTTTTAATTTGCTTTGCTTCTGTAAAGTGTCATAAACAACAAAGTAAAGCCAGCGCCTTTACTCCTTTACCTGCTGAGCCTTCTTGCTCACCGTTACCTCGTTAATTTTGCCTAAATCTTTTAACTTCTCTTATAATCATACTGAACTGAGAGCTATTTAGCTTTAATGTTATTTTCATTTTCAGCAGCAAATATTTTCATTACCTCCTAGGGTTCTGTTTGTAAAAAATCTAAAAACATGGAATTTTGCTCCTACAGATAATCTCTGATGAAAATAATAGAAACTTCACTCACTTGGTAATTTAAAAGATCTAAGGGTTATTAGCACACAACATTAACTGGGGACCTAATACTACAAATACACCTGTTCTAAAAATATTATTGGCTTCATCATAACAAAAAAGACTCTATGTATTTCACAAAATATCTTCTAATTTCAGTAAATGCAAGCAAACAAAAAATCCTAAACAAATGAGGTTACTTCTTTCCTCTTCAAACATTAGTAGCAGTTTAAGGAATTGATTGGTGAAATATTATCAAGATAATTATAAATGATGTTTAAAAGGCATATACATACCAAATGAACATAAGAGAGTAAAGAAAACTTAAAAACACATTTTATAATAAACACTAAAACTATCAATTTCAGTATGAAACAATGGTATTAAAATGTATTGCTAGTCAGCTCCAAAAATAAGCTACATTTCCTATCTTTCTTGAACATAAAATAATTTCAACCAATAATCAGAATTCAAACATCAAATCTATGTGAAAATGCAGCTACCTAAATAACAGTATCGTCTTTCTGAAAGAGCACCTAATGCAAGAATTGTAATATTTATAGAAGATCGAAACACTGTTTTTGGAGTGTTTTGTTTTGTTTTGTTTTGGGGACAGACTCTCACTCTGGCCTAGGTTAGCCTGGAACTCATCACTAGGCCAGACAGCAGACTCAGTGCTACTCTTCCTTTAGCCTTCCAGTGCTGGGGGGTCGGGGGGCTACAAGCGTGAGCCTCCTCCCAGCCAGCAATGCTCTCTCCAAGGAGCAGCACAGCAGGCAGCAGCACTCTTTTCAGTGAGAGCAAACAAGGGCACAAGAGTAATTTAATAAGACTTCAACGGAAACAAAAATCAAGACTATAAAAAAATGCTGTATAAGCATATAGTCTCTGTGTATTTATAAAGCATACAACCACTCCAAATTACCTATGGGTGTTTCCTGAGTGCAGGAATAAGAAAGTAGATAAGCATTTACTTGGTAACTTTTAAACAGTATGAGTACTATTAATTATGTTCAGTTATTTTTTTAAAAGACTTTTAAATAAAAACATTGAAACACTCAAACATCTGGTGTGTGTGTGTGCATGTGTGTTTAAAATAAGGTGTTGTTCTGTAGTCAAGCTGCATACAGAGTTAAGGATATTTCTGTCATCAATCCTACATACTAGGATTATAGGACTGTACTACCATGTCTAGCAAACATTTGCTTTTGACTGTAACAAACATGAAAAGTTTTAGAGCATGGGCTGGATTTTAAGAAATTAACTATTAAGCTTTACTAATTGAGATATTAAACTTCCTCCATGTATTTTACATGCAGAAAGTTTCTTTTTACAAAGTAAAGGGGTACTAATTTTCTCTTCATCCACATATTCCTAATCTACCCACCTAATAAGTTAAAAAAAAAACTCTCAAAGAAAAGTTTCTTTAAATTATTCACAAGGCCAAAGAACAAGCTGTTTATGTTAATGAGTTATTAATACTAGCGTTGGAATGATTAGGGTAATAATGGATTAGGCTCCACAACAAAGGTAATAAGCTCACAAATAAAATTTTAAAATCATTATAGAGTAAGAGCACACTCTTAAGTATGCCTGGTGTCTCAGGTTGGGATCCTAGCTTCAGAAACGGGAGGCTTCTAAGTTGAAAGCCTGCTTAAGTATCTTATTGAGATACTGTCGCTACGTGAATATGTAAGAAGTCTGGGGAAACAGCTCAGCTAAACAGCATCTGAAGCTCTGGGTTCAATCCTCAATACCATACATACAAATCACGACTCTTCAAGCCTGGATTTGTTCTGACATGAATATCCATTTCATAACAGCAAATTTCATGTCAACAAATTCAATGTTAATATATATTCAATTTGCAGAGATGTGATAAAGACAACAACCCATAGTAAGGCTAAATGACAATGGGCACTTATTTAAGAAAGAACATTAGTATTAATTTAAAATTTTTAAAGTACTTGTAAATTTCATCCTGAAAAGTTCCTTGTATTCATTTACATTTTGTCACTTCCTTAAAATACATAATGAAAGACCATGAGGCCTAAGAAAGACTGAAGTTGAAAACAGCCACAAAAATAAATGCTAGCATTACTTCCTATTCTATTCTGTCTCTAAAGAACGTTATTAATTTCTACCTTTTTTACTATTGCTTAGCCCAGTGAATATAGCCACTTGGCATACAACTACAACTGTAAGAAAAATATTTGCAATGAGCTATTTTCCCCCTAGCAGATGCAATACACGTGCTTATTAGTATCTCTTTCACACAAATACCAAATTAGTTCAGTCTATAGTTCAAAACAGGATAACTACATTTAATTTTATTCTGGGAATACTACTACTCAGGAAACAAAACAAATACAACTTAAATCCTTCCAATTTTTAATAATCAAATACTGCATTATATGCAGAAGGGGGAGCAGGAAAGGACACAGAAAGTCTCTCCAAAGATTATAAAGAACATTTCCACTCATTATTCTGTCCACACAGATGACAAAAACAAACAAACAAAACACATGGTCAAAAACTGTTATTTAACAGTCAATAAATAGTCTTTATGTTCAAAATCATTCTTTAAAATTGTCTCTAGAAGGGGGTAATACTTTTATTAACACTTCCAAACAATTTCTATTTTACTAAATTTGATGTTCAATTAACTTGAATTTTCTAACTTGAATGCACAAGAGGGTGATTCATAGAGCATACAAATACTGTGGAAAATACTGTGAGTTTTTTCTTAAATGCAAAACATAAACTATATGTAAGTCAAGTATGTACAGTAACAGAAATTCCAAGAATATCTTTTATAAGCAATTTTATCATAAGAAAACTTGACTTTTGAGTGAATCAATAAAATTTGAATTGTTTTTGTCTTAGCACATTTATTTTAGATTTAAAATTATGACTCCCTTAGCTAATCTTGATTTCACTGTTCTGCCATAACTAATTTTCCTTTTTATATACTTTTTTGCTTTTTAACAATATGGCATGCTGACCACACTCAACCAATAAGCCTTTTTAAAACCAAGAAAACAAACAAACAAAAAAAAAAAACCAAACCACAAACCATCATTATACACACAGTCAACACACTCAACTACAGGAGATCTGCATGAAAACACTGAAAAATAAAGATGTTCTTTGCTAAACAATTTTAATAAGGATAGTTATTTTCCCAATTTACTTTTTAAATAACCTACAAATTGTCCCAATCTCACCAGTATAAAGTAATCTACTACTTTTTTTTTTGTTCTGAAACACTTAAATTGGTTTGAAAGCCAACTAAATAAAACCTTTATGTTTATACAAAACAGTAGTATGCCGTAGTATACTCCAGAAGAACAAAGGTTTCATAGCACCCAGAGCAGTTAGTTCTGATACACAGTTGATGCCTGGTGAATACTTGTAGGGATGGGTACTTACCGTGATCACAGCTTTGCTAAGACAGATGGATCCCCTGCAGCCATATTCTGTTTCATCTTCAGATTTGTAGTAACTCAAAGTATTATTTTTCAAAACTACCCAACGATCCTGCCATCCATGAATATAGTTTGTCCACTAGGGATAAAAAGAAGAGGAGGAAGGAAAGAGATAAAAAATAAGTCAGTATTTTGGAAATTGAGACTTTCCAAAATTTTAACATAAAACTTTGAAAAGTCATAATAATTATAATAAATAACAAAATGAGTTGTTAAACAGTTAAAAAAGAGAGAGAGAGAGCTTTCTAGTATTTAATGATCTTCAGTAATTTTATTTTAATAGCTGGGAAATAAAAATATAACATTTTCTTCTATATTTATTATTCTGCCGTGACCTTTGCAAGCTTTCTGCCTCCTCTTTTCCTCACCTTGACACTTAACTTGTTCTCCCTGCAGAAAGCAAGATGCTCAACAAATCAGAACAGTCTCTCCCCAAAGACTGTGGAGTCTAATTCTAAAGATGTATAACTCCAATTATCACCAAAATTCTACTCTTTCTGTAAGTTAGCTCCATATGCAAATGGTATGATGGTAATAATTATAGCAAATAAAAATCTAGATCATTAATCTCTAGCAAGTTCACTTTAGTTTTTTTAACTTTTCCTCTATAGAACTGATGACCGCATGTTTAATGTTGTTAACTCATTTACAAGTTTCCCTTAATTTATATTTTTCTAACCCAGAAAAATATAAAGTTGGTTTTCAAGACCATTGGATCATCCATCATGATTTCTGGGTTGCTCAAGTACTGATATACAGAGTAAAGAGCACAGTCAAGAAACTGGCAAAGGTAGAAATCTAGTTCAAAGGGAATACTTAACTTTCCATGTTTTTATTCATGTCTGGTGTTTTAACATAAACAATTCTAAAAACTAATTTAAACTGGATTGTTAAACAATGTGTTAGCTCAGGCTCCTTACCCACGGAGAAATCTTTTGTGTTTCTATTTCCTAACTGAGCACATTTTGGATTGGTTCCGCTTTTAAATCTAATCTTCATTATTATAAGCCTTCTCTGGGAGCTCACACAGGGTGACAATTTAACTTACTCTTTTCTTAAGGTGTCTAGGTACTACTTCCTTAGTTCTAACAGCTTGTGACTAAACCAACACTTAGATATTCACTTGACAAAAAGGATAGTTACAAACACAACTGAAATCGCCTCCTTCTGTAAGGTGTATTTCCTCCCTATGTTCCTGGACACAAAGGCTGGCTTAGCAGCAGATACATGAACACAATAGTAGATACAGGACTAACACCCCCAATTTTGCTACCTGTGCTGAGAGAATTGACAGGTTCCTTTTGTTTCTTCACATGTTGTCTGAACGACTGAATAAAATAATGGAAATAACTAGCACTGTTATACAAGACATTTAATACCTGACTGTTCCTTTCCTTAGTTTATCACCAAATCTTAATAATCAAAATAAAAATCTTAATAATCTTTTCTTGTTATCAACCCTTAAATATTTGTCTTCTCAATTTTCAATGATTCCAAAAAAAAGAGTTCCACTTCCTACATTCTTGAGAAGCCTAGTAATTTTACCCTCTTAACCTCTATTTTTAAGAATAACCTTATTATATTATTAAGCATACTTGTTTACTTGAGACTCCAGCCTTGAAATTTACATGGACAATTTCCTATTCTCTATCACATTAATGGGCCAAACTAGAATTTAAGAACCTCCATAGATTAACCCTCTCTTATTGCCCATTACTAACCTTTATTAATTAGTAATTGTGGCTACATTGCCATCTTTGTGTTTGTCAATGAAGTCTCTCTCTTAGAGTTAGGATTACATAGAGAAGTTTAGAACAGCAGCATAATGCATAGATAAGGAAGCTTAGCCATTAACATCTCTCTCTTTGTCTCTCTAACCTTGCTAAAATGAAAAGATCTCTAGTCTCTAGTGACTGCATGTTTATAATCTGTATTATTTTCTTATAGCAGAAGCAACAAATGGCATAAACTTCAAGACTCAATAAATGTTATTTGCTATTATTACACCAGAAAAAGCAGTTTTGCCTTTTTTTCTACTCCATATTTGTTTCCACTCATCTATTTAACTCAGAATGCATGCTAGTTATTATAGGAAAGTTAAAGACTTCTTCCTGTTGCTAAGTTTGGTAATCATAAATTCAACAACAACAAAAAAATAAGAGTCAGAACAAAGTTCTGCACAAAATGATACAGAGATTAATGAAAAGTAATACTGAATATTTATTTAATAAAGGATATGGAAAGGACAGCATTTGGGGCAGACGTAAAGAGCCAGGTATGCTAGGTTATGCCTATAATCCTATCATTTTGAAGCTCTGGGAGGTGGGTCATGAGTTAAGAGGCCAGTTGGGCATATACACAGCAACGCTTTAGCTCAAAAGAAAAAAACCAGACATGGTGGCCCATACCTTCAATCCCAGCATTTGGAAGATAAGCAGGGGAATCCCTGTGAGTTTGAGGTTAGCTTGTTCTAAAATAGCAAGTTCTAGGTCAGCCAAAGCTACATCGTGAGACCTTGTCTCAAGCAAGCCAGCCAGCAAGCAGCCAACATGTACATGTAACCACGGAGAGACTCAGCAAAGTTAGCTGAAATCTCATTTATCCAGGCTTAGTTGCTTAAGTGCTGAGGTATAAACCTTCCATGTTTATACCATGTTCCCTCTTATTTGTCAAAACTACATGGAATTACTACTTACTTATCTAGTATTTCTGGAACTGACATGATTAAACTAAGTCTCACAGGTATTTCTTATTATCATGTAAAAGGAAAAAATTGGGGGGACTGTTTTTTTGCTTTGTTTTTCGAGACTGGATTTTTCTGGTTAACAGAGACCTGGCTGTCCTGGAATCACTTTGTAGATCAGGCTGGTCTTGATCTTACAGAGATCCACCTGCCTCTACCTCTGGAGTGCTGGGATTACATGCGTGCATCACCATGCCTGGCATATGTAATGCCATATTTTTGATACAAATTTCAATCCCCTCAATTCCAAATCCATCCCATTTAATGAAACAAGGAAGAAGAGAGACTAATATTGGGAATTATCTACACAACTCAGCAGATGGGAAAAAAAAAACATGTTGAAAACTAACTCTCGTTTAAACTATCAGGTAAATTACAAAGGGTTCAAATTACAAAAGGCACGTACTTTGTTCTTTAAGATTAAAAACATGTGCCATCCACAATCTGCATATATGTATTCAGTATAAAGTTCCTTTGCTGAGGCTACAGTCATAGGACAGCAGCACAATTACTTAGCATGCATGGTGCCACTAGGTTTGCTCTCTAGCAAAGTCCGAAACTAAACACAGCACCTTCTAGAAAACAGTAACTAGCCATATGGCTCAGACTGTGAAGCACTTGCTATGCGAGCATGACGACAGAGTCTGCTCCCCAGCAGCCACATAAGAATGTCAGGCACAGTGTTGGCATATGCCTATAATCCCAAGGCTGGGCAGCTGGAGATAGGAGAATCTCTGTGGCTTGCTAACCAACCAGTCCAGATAAATTGAAAGCTAGAGGTTTGGTGAGAGTCCTGGTCTCAAAAACAAGGTAGATGATTGAGAAAGACTCAATTTAGTTCTCTAGCCTTGAGGGCAGGCATACACATGTGCACACACAAACACACACACATACACAAATAATAGTTTCTAAAAAACCTTATATAGAACTGTATTCTGTTGTTGTTGATTTTGAGACAGGATCTCAATTACGTAGCTCTGTCTGTCCTGGAACTCACTGTATAGGCCCAGCTGGCCTCAAGCCTCCCAAGTGCTAGATTAAATGTGTGCATCACTACACTGGGCTATATAAACACAAATTCTTAAATTTCAGGAAATTTTCTATACAGCTGTTAATAAAGGTTTTATTCCTGTTGATTGCATATATACAGAACAGTAAAAATTAAAACAACTCCCTTTTCATGGACATGGTCAATGTATTTCTATACATTTAAATGCCAAAGACAGTCCTTAAAGAAATGATTTTGGGAGATAGGGCCTTACTGCATAGATAGGTTGGTTGGCCTGGCACTTGCAATCCTCCTGTTTCAGCATCCTGGATGCTAGGATTACATTAATGTACAACACTGCTGGCCTCCCAGGTTCAAATTCATATTACACTTCATACACTATTCTGTATACAATAGATCACAGAGCATATGACTTTTTTCCATCAGTCATTCCAATCTCTCAACCTACAAAAAGTGATGATCAAGTCAAAAGTAAGTGGGCAGTGGTGGTAGTGTGCACACCTTTAATCCCAGCATTAAGGAGGTAGAGGCAGCTGGATCTCTGTGAGTTCAAGGCCAGCCTGGTCTACAGAGTGAGTTCCAAGACAGCCAGGGCTACACAGAGAAACCCTGTCTCAAATAAACAAACAGTCAAAAGTATAGCTTGTTTCATAAAATACTTCAGCAAAATACCAATATGGCAGTCTGCTTCTCATCTCATGACAAAGTAATGAATCTATCAGAATCAGGAGAGACAAAGACTTCATTTCATAACCGCTTGAAAGACCCATTTCATAATCATCTGAAAATGCAAACTTATTATACAATGTGTTCAATACAGATTCTTAAATTATAAGGATGCATTAAATTTATATAAACACTAGGGAAATAAACTTTACTGAAAGCATTATACTAAAATTTCAAGAATAATCAGTTATCAAATGCAACATAATCTTCTACTATGTAAATAAAAAGTTAACACTTGGAAGCCTTGAATCTGACATACTGAAGTCTATTCCAGGCCTCTTCTCTCTTCAGCTAAAGACACTGTAATAACCTAAATTTCAAACAATTCCTGAAATGATGTTCAAGAACACTGAAAGCACAGTGATTTCTTAATGCCCAATAGCACATGACTTGGTATCTTATGACCAGCTTGTTAAGGGACCAGCCCCGACTCTCCCTCTGGAAACTAACTGCTAGCTCTAAGCAAGTCTTAAAGTTTAACAGGAAAGGCCAGGGAAGTCAAAAAAGGCTGAGTTGTCCCACAGCAAACATGTAAAATATAACACACTGTGAACTATTAACGAGATCGTTCATTCCCAGCCCTAAAATGCTATCTAGGATAAGAAAAAAATTTTTTTTGAAAAGGCGCTTTTATTGGACAGAGGGAAAAAAAAAAAAAAACAGATTCCTTACTGCACAAATACTGTTTTACTTAATAATGCTCCTTTTCCTGGTCTTCAATCTGACACGTTCCAACTTACTATTAATATTTCTTATCCACTGCGTGCCAATTCAATAGTTCTTTTCTGAACTTGGACAAGGAGGGGTAAAGTACAAAAGTGCTACACACTTTCCACAGTAAAGATCACTCACACCTCAAAGTTTACTATCTCAGATTTCAAGGCCAAACCCAGTCAACTGGTTTGCCTAAATTACTCCCTCCAGAGCTGAACGCGCCCCCCCCGCGCCCCGCCCCAACCTATGCTGGTGGGGACCTCCAAAACAATATTGTTTGAAAGGTCGATTTAACCGCCCTGGCGTTCCGTACTTCAGACACCACCGTTGCCCAACCCAGATTCCTACACCCCAGACAGCTGACGCCTTGGGTTCCAAGTTACCAGATGCACCTTGCCTTCCAAACTGCACGGCGGATTTAATCCATGCTTTCCAAGGTCCTTGGCCAAAGCTGATAAAACCCTGGGGCTGAGGGGCTAGGGACAAGGACAGTCCCAAACACCTCCCATTCCACCTCTGGTCTGTCACTCATTCGGGACGACCTTTCGGCCCCGCACCCCAGCACATTCCGCAGCCCCCGCCCCGGGACAGTCGGTGCCTCCCGTCCAGCCCCACCCCAGGTCCCGAGCGGCTCCCCTCGCCCCGCGGCAGGTGAGTCTGGGCAGCGGGTCCGCGGCCCCGCGGGCTGCTCACCTTGCTGAGGACCCCGCAGCGCTCCACAGGCGGCCCGGACTCGGTCTCCGGATCCTCCTCCGAGCCCGACGAGTTCCAGCTCTGGTTATCCGACATGGAGGCGCGACAGGCGAGCAGGAGACCGGCCCCCGCTCCGCGAGCTGCGCCAGTGCAGGCGCCCAGTCCCTGGGGTGAAGGGTCGGGGGATGGCACAGCCAAGAGTGCCCGCTCCGGGGCGTGCGGGAACAGGAAGAGGGACGAAGCGCGCCCGCTGCGCCGCCGCCGCCGCGCCTGACACCGAGCGGACCGGGAAAGGAGGGCGAGCGGCGAAGAAAGCCTGCCCTTCCAGCCGTCAGCCGCCGCGGCCGTGACCCCTGCGCTGCGCCCGGCGCCGCCACCTGAACTCGGCCCCCTAGATGCCAACCTCAGTCAGGCAGGGAGGAGGGGAGGAAGACGGAAGAGCCAAGCCAACGGCAGAGACCCAGGTCCACTCACACCTCCGCTACCGCCGCCATCTTCCTGCCGGGCCCACTATTTACCCTCCCTCCCCTTGCCGCTCCCTCCCCTCCGTCCTCCCATCCTCCCTCCACCCCGCCCCGGGCCCCTCCCGGCGGCTCACGACGCTCCCTACCTCCGGCCCTCCCGGGTGACGACGGGTAGGGAAGGAGGCGGAGCGGGGAGAGGAGAGAGCTGAACAGGGAAGCCGCTGCGCTGCATTCTGGGAAGGCTGCCGCTCAGTCCGCCGCGCAGCCTGCTGGGAATTGTAGTCGCAATCCTAGGCAACTACTGTGAGTCCTGGGAGAGCGGAAGGCTGGTTGCCTGGGGGAACCTTCAAAGGGCTGGTGGGCTTCTATTGACAGTTGCGTGGCCCTTCCGTCCAGCCGGGCTTCTGATTCTGTCTTGCGTGTTTATGACGAGCCCTCGGTCCCTGCGAACCAGGACGTGAGAACCCTCAGGTGAGGATGTTGGGTTGTGCGTAGCAGCTTTCCGGAAAGCCCGGGAACATGTTTGCTATTTGTCTGGGCAAAAATGATTAGGGGTTCAGCCGCTTCTTTCATGGGCTGGAGGTTAGGAGCTAATAACCTCTCCAGTCACCAACTGGAGATTTTTTCTTCTCAAAAATCGTCACTACTAATCCCAAAGGACTACTGTCTGTGTCTTCAGAAGTTAGACGTAATACTTGAGGTTTGCTGCTATTGAAGGAAGAATTCCTTAAGACTAATTTCATAAGCGTTTCGCCATGTTACATTTATAGAATTTCTATTTTGTGGAAAGTCACATTAAGGTTATCGGAGAAAATAACAGTAAAAGAGACTTTTAAAAAGTGAAATAAGGATTAGATTATATCCCGAAGTTTTCTTAATTATGACCCACGCTAACCACATCCTTTTCCTCACCGAAAGACGGGAAAGGTTAGATATAAACTTTCTATCATGAAGAGCAACACACAAGCTTTGTTGAATAGTAAGGAATTAGACAATAGGTGTCTATCAAATTCCTGATAATTTCCAACTTTGAAATTTCTTATTAAACTGTAGAAAGAATTTCTGTTTGGTACCTTGATGGGAAAGTAAGAATTTTTGAGTGCAGGAGGGGGTTGTTAAGGCACAATGACTAGGGGAAAAAAACAAAAACAAATCAAACAAAACCAAAACTCTGGGAGCAGTAAAAGAGGCCTACACTCTGCATATTGTTAAGAACTAGCTTAGAGAAGTACTTGTAATATCGTTCATTTCTATAGATTGACCCGAAATGCAATAGATTCTAAATCTAGATCAGTTACAAATTATTTTCCATTGTAAAATCATGACAACAAATAATTAAAAGACATTCAAATGAATAAAACTTAAGAGCTAAAGCTTTTGTGAATACCTTGTCAATGTGTTGAAATATATCCCGAGGATATCATTCAAAAGAGCAAAGGAAAGAGAGTATGCATTTTAAAATTGTTTGTTTTGTTTGGTGAGACTGA
>CM053750.1:2679378-2750766 GCA_028658305.1 Pachyuromys duprasi | reverse complement strand
GGGGGGGGGGGATAGGGAGGGAATGCAGGATGTGGCTATGGCTGGGGTACAAAGTACATAACCTGTGGTTAATATAAAATAAAAATGTTAATAAAAAAAGAAAAAGAAAAAATCGTTGTGAATATTGAGAAATTCACTTTACAATGTGATTTGGAATCACAGAAACAGTGTTATGTTTAATTTTTAAGTAGAACCTTCAATTTATTTTATGTCTCACTTAGGTTTTTGAATAATTATGACCACCAGCACCCAGCTCCCACTTGCTTGGCTGAAAATTGTTTCATTATATTTAGTAGTGTTAATGTATAAGAAATTGCCTTGCAACTTTGGCCCATTGTACTTAAGGCTAAAATATTTTAAATACAGGAAGTTTTTGCATAACGATTAGATTATCACATTCGAGATTATGGCTTGTATTATTACTGTTAGTGGAAAAATTAACAATGCAAATGAAGTGCATGAGCTTTATTTCATAATAAAAAAGTATAGTTTCCAGTTGTCTCTCTTACATAGGGCCTTTGCTAGTCCTTGTGTAGTGTTCTTTATTGTCATTGGGTTTATTTTTAGACCTTGTATACAATGGGATTTACTTGGAATGAGGTATTTGGAATGAAATAGGAAATTAGTTCTTGGTTTTTTTGTTTATTTGTTGCAAATGGGCACTTGGGCCCACTGTTTTATTGAACAGTCTATTCTTTGTTTTTTGTTATTTGGGGTTTGTTTTGGTTTGGTTTGGTTCTGGTTTTTTGAGATAGTGTTTCTCTCTGTAGCCCCGGCTGCCCTGGAACTTGCTCTGTAGACCGGCTGGCCTCTGGCTCACAGAGATCCACCTGCCTCTGCCTCGAGTGCTGCTCTGCCTCTGAGTAATAGCATTAAAGGCATGTGCCCCTGCCATCCAGCCTGAACAGTAAATTTGCATCTTATACAAATATGCTACCTTTATGACACCTGAAACCCTCCATGTATAGCACTTTGTTCTTTTTCTTTGATATACTCATATCTATAATAATACTGTTCTGATTTAATTACCGTCTCACTTTTTCTTCATGTAAAGACATTTTCCTCATGTTCTTTCTCACATGGATGCTTTATATCTTCCAAATGACTATGAAAGTAGCTTGTTAAGTTGATTGAGAAGTGGTGTGAAGGTGGCTCAGTCAGTAAAGTTTCTGCTGCTCAAGGGTGAGGACCTGAAGTCAGATCCCTAGGTAAAAGCTGGGTAAGGTGATACACCTCTGTAATTCCAGAGCTGTCTGGGTGGAGACAGGTAGATCCCAAGAACTCAGTAGCCTGTCAGCCCAGCTGAAATGATAGACTCCCAGGCTGTGTGAGACCTTCCTTGTCCCTAGAAACAAGGTGGAAAGCAGTTGAGGAAAATACTCAAAGTTAACCTCTAACCTCCACAGTCTCACACCCACACACAAAAACGTTCACACGCACCTCTTAGTGCATATGCACATATCCACAAGAAAATGTTCAGTCACTGAAGACACAGATACACATATAGGAAATAAGTGTGAAGATTTGAAGTGTGAGTGCACTTAATTGGTAAAGCAATTACATCCTTATAGTATCATTTGTGTTAGCCAGATACCTTACATATGTGATTTGACTTTTATCTTAAAAGTCATGTAAGTGGAGCATTGCTGGTCCTACTGGCCCATAAAGGAAAATGATCCGAAGTACTGGGAAGCTGAATAACTTAACCAATGTCTCAGGACTACTAAGTGGCAGGGGTAAGATTTGAACCCAAGTCTTGTTAATTCCAAGTCCATGTATGTTGTAGAAAAATATTAAACTCTTGAGGGCTTCTCTACCCCAGCTAGTTCCCAAGTAGTTGACACGAAGACTATAATTTATTTCATAGGCTTTAAAATACTAGGACTAGGTAGACATCAACCTCTAAGCTAATTAGCCATCTCCCCCACACCGCAAGTTTCTTGTCACTAAATCTTTCTGTCTGGGCTGGATCTGCTCCATCAAGGCATGTCTTCTTTTTCCATCTTCTTCCCTCCTTCCTTATTTTTCCAGCCTCATGGGCCTTTTCTGACCCCAAACCTGGGAACCTTAGCTCCGCCTACCTCTCTTCTGCCTAGCCCAAGCTGTGCATCAGTTCTTTAGAGTTCATTATTACCTTCTATTTCTAATATTTCAGATGAAAAAACTTAATCACAGAAAGGTCAAATAATTTTCCAAAAGTTATACTGAAGATATATTTGGGGTTTGAACTCAAGCATCTATATTTCAGAGTTCATTGTTATCCCACTTGAGTTTTCCCTCAATTCATTCTTCTAGTTCTTCTACCTCACTTACCTCTAATAGGAACAGTGCCAGATAACAATCCCCTGGCCTTCTTGTGCTGTGTATTTCTGCTACCAAAATCCAGAAGCCAAAACTCCTAGAAGTATTGAAAAAAAAAAGTATTTGCCATTTAACTGAGCAGTATATAGAAGGATCATTGATATTTCAAAAATGAGTTTTCGAGAAACCAGTTCAGTCCATAACAAAGCCCACGTGTTCCATATTCCTACAATAATCATAATAAGGAATTATTCTGAGTTAAGCAATACCTTCTTAGCTAACCTGGAAACTTAACTGCTGTTCATTAAAATTGTTCCCCCCTCCAAAAACTATGACCAGTTAAAAATTGAAGGATTTTATAAGAACCATGATTTTGCAAAGTTCAAAGTAAAGATGTTAATATGTGAAATAGAGGTGGTAATCTGTTGTTCTCATGGCCTGGATGGTCCGAAGGACGTGACACTCACCCTTGCCACTGCTACTTCCAGTTAGGAGGGAGATCAGGGCCCAGGTCTCTCAGAAACAGCTAGACCTCTTTAGGGAGAGGGCCATGCACTAGGCAAGGTTCCGATTTCACCTGGAGAGGTGGAAGTGAGTTTTCCACCAAGTGTTACAATTTAGCTTTTTAAAATAAGATTGCCAGTATCAGAAGCACTGTAAATTAAGGAGTACCAGAAGCCTGTGATGATACCAAAATGTTACAGCCCTTTGACTAACCCATTGTAATAACAGTAGGGTGCAGAGAAAAGCCTATGCCTGGTTGGCTTGCTGCTGCAACACAAAGGCAAGGCTCAGGCCCAGGGAGCCAGGAAGCAGGTCCAGTGAAGTGCAGACCCAGGGCGCTGTAAAGTCCAGGGGATGCCTTTCCAGTACTGGTTACAAATTCCAGTAGTCTCTAGAGCTCCTACTGGCTGGGCAGGCTCCAGCCAGCCTGCCTGGCAGCCAAGCTTCAGGAGTTCAAAGGGAAGTATCCAGAGAGGAGGGGAGCCCTCCCTTCCTCAGAATAAATGACTAATCTCAGATGGCTCTGGTGGAAAGCTGATGGTATCATGAACTGTTGTGCCTAGATGGTGAGACTCCAAAAGACTACCAGGAGTCGAATCTGTTGCAAAGCACACGAGGGTTTATTTGATACAAGCTCAAGCCAGGGTCATAAGCTCCCTGTTGAAGCAGGAGAGGAATGCGGCCCCAAGGTCTGGGGTAACATGGTTTTAAAGGGCAAAACTGCAAGTGGGGAGTTTCAAAGCCTTGTCATCACATGATTGGGTAAGGGATGTTGACTTTTAAAATAATCAGTCTACTTTAGGCACCAAGACCATGATTGGTCCTGGCCTGGCCATTTGGAGGATATCTAATCATGAGAAACACCTGGAATGTCCTGTTATGTGCTGATTTCGCTGTTGCTAGAGAGGGGGAGCAATTAGCACATCTTATGTTTTTTTCTTTTTTTTAATGTAATTTATTTATTTTTATATCAATCACAGGTTAGGTACTTTGCATCCCAGGCGTAGCCCCCTCCCTTATTCCCTCCCACATTCCCCATCCCTCCCTCATCTCCTCCCTGCCTACTCCAAGTCCACCGACGGGGGAGGATCTCCTCCCTTCCATCCGACCCCAGTTCATCTTGTCTCCTCAGGGCTGGCTGCAATGTCCTCCCCTGGGATCTAGCTAGGCTGTTACTCCCTGGCGTGTATGCGGGAGGGGTGTTTTTTTTTTTTTTCTTAGAAGCAGGGCTACGTGACTTTGGTCACAAGCTAGGGGCTATCTGGGTCAGGAACTAGGGGTCATCTGGGTGAGTTGCCAGGCAACAGTATCTCTCAGGTGCAAGCCTGGCAACTTTATGCAGCTGGGTAGGTCTGCCTCAACTTGCCTGCTCCTTTGTCTAAACTTGTAGCCAGAACCACAGTTATGTTGTCCCAATGTTATTCAAATTTTGGACCTCTCATTCCCCCCTTTTTGAGAGCATGCTGTCTCAAATCTTCAAAATGTGTCTAAGTCAGGGAGCCCTATCTATATATAATTTCAGCCTATTATGTGTGATTATGGATGGAATTCTCTTCTGGAGCTGCTTTGATGATGACAATGGGCCAGTTGAAATCAGGGACTAGGAAGGCTGAAAAGCCAGCCAAAGGCTGGGCAATGGGGCAGTCCTCAGAAACATCTACTTAGTTGATCCACCTGAAGAGCCAGGGAACAATCATGTCAGCTTCCAGCAAGCCCAGATTTCAGCTTGCAGTCCATAGCTGATCCCCAAATAGATTCTGTCAGCCAGGTGAAAATCTACTGAGATAAATTCAGACAAGATACAGAAGTCAAAATTTGTCTAGTAAATGGGAAAGTGAAATATCCTAAGACCAAGGGAAAGACTCATCAGGGGTCCATTTGACCTATGCCAAATCCAGGTCTCATAACTTTTTGGTTTCCTGAAACTCATTAATTTCAGTTTACAGAAGGAAGTATATTAGTATCACTAGTGTATTGAGATCCATACTTTAGAAAAATCAGTTAACAGGTATCTATAAGACAGCAGAAGTACACTCATGCCATTAAGACCTCGTAAAAGCTATGGCTTTTGGGTCGGATATATGTATAGTAGACAAATGTTTTTAGCATGATGAGATGTACCTTTAAGTCTATCTCCAGAAGACAACCAAAAGGAAATTAAAATCTCAAGCTTATGACTGGGTAATAACCAGTTAGTGCTCCAGAGCTTATCAGAACTCTATTGATCAATGTAATAACTCTAAACTTCTGAAATCTTATAACAATATAAGCACAACAATAGCATAAAGGTAGAGAAATCTGAAATATCTCCCATTTTCAATATGCCTTAAATTACTTTCTTATATCAGTACAAAAATTACTTTCTTATATCAGTACATTCATGTATCTTAAAACACCTGCTTAGACCCTCCAATCTTTTTTTTTTGTATTTACCAACATTGAAACATTTGTGAAACCGTGACACTTTTTTATATCTTCATAACTTAAACTTTCATTATCATCAGACCTTACATAACATTACATCTTTCTATCCAGTTATTCACTGTAAGACACGGGCAATTAGAAGCTTGTGAGCAAGGCAAACCTCTTTGCCTTTCTAAATAAGAAATATAGTACGTAGTAGTTCTAACTAGCTAATGAATTGACCAATGAACTAACAGTGGCTCTAACTGTCTGCTCTTCAGCTGCAAAGCTACCATTAGTTTAGCTTAGCTATCAGTGTGATCAGAGACCTGAGAAGGATAAGTTATAAGCTAAATAAATGTACCAATCTATGTACCATTCAAAATGACAGTGACAACTAGTCAGTCTACCACCTAGGCAGTTGTCCCTGGCTCCTGTGGTCTCATGACATCATGAGCAGAAGCACTCCAACCATCAGGCACAGAAGATGAGAGACTGTTTCTGTGGGAAAAACAGCATGAGAGAATGGCCTCACCTCACTTTCAGCAATGTGAAACAATGACTCTCCTGGTGTCCATAGCTTTGTCCACAGTTTATATTGGGCCCTAGCGGTAGGCCATTTGGGCCAGTTTCACCCAGTGGTTAGCATAGCACAATCCAGAGTCGAAGTCATCTGTTGTGCCCAAATCTTCTCAAGAGACCTTGGGGAGCTACTGCCAGGATTTTGGGACTCTCTGTCATAATAAGCTTACAAGGTTAAAATCCCATACTCATCAGATCTCTGACAAGGTTGAGGGCCAGCATATCTGAGTTCCTCTTTGTCTATCTTTAATCATCCACTCTAAACTGCATCCTGTAAAACAGAATGCTATAATCTCTAATTCTGGCATATTCCTTTTAGGACCATATCAATTTCAAGTAGATCTACATTGGCAAACTTTGTAGTTACCCATCCTAGGCTTCCTAGGCTTAACCTTCAAAACATTAACAAAGAGACTAAGTAAAGTTCAATATGTAACCAACTGCAGTCATAAACATAACTTTAAATATATTTCTGAATTAAAATCAAGGCAAAACTTCAAATCAGATATAGTTCATAGAGGGGCTAGCAAATCCTGCTGATCCTGCCACATTGCTTTAAGACTGAACAGCAAAAAGCTTAAAGGACAAAAGTTTCACTTGGCACTAAACAGAGAACTGAACACAGCTGGCAGCCCTCAACAAAGATGGCAGTTAAACCATAGTTCCACCCCCTTTATCCCTGAACCGACATGGCGGCTAGCCCTGTGTTGTTACAGGTTGTGGCCGGCAATATAAAACATAGACAGTAGGTATCACTGATTATACTGCTGCGTCCCATAGTATAGGACTGTGGCTCATTGACAGTTTCCCGTAACCAAGTTTTAACATAGTAATCAAATGAGTTTTAGAACTAACTGCATAACAGAACAGTGTAGAACAATTTTAGAACTGTACTTGAACTATTCTGGCCATACCAAAGCTGTCAACCAGAAAGAAACAGCATTAATCCATTTATTCAGGAACTGGCAGCCAGGTACATACTTCAATTCAAAACACAGTTGAATCACACATACAGCCTGCTGCAAAAACACAACCCTGAATTTTATATATGTGTATATAAATAAAATCCATAAAGACATTATTATAAAATACCTGATAAACTTTAAAATGTTTCATAGCCTTCAACACATTCTTAGAAGAAATCTGTTTTTGCAATATCAAAATAAAGTACCCTTTTTAGGAATAAGTCACAAAGCATAACCATAATTTTAAAAGTCAAAACCAAATTTTACGAATGCAAACAATCCAATCTTTAAAATCAATACTAATTTAAAATGACACTTGTTTTCTTAGTCTAAAAGGAAATAGGATGATAACCAGAATTCATTACGACTAAGAGGTTCTGTAGTCCTGCCCTAAACCACATGGTAACTTAAAGATGACCGAGTCACATCACATGCATGGCAAGCCACATGGTTGCTACTTAAAAACATCTGGTGTGCTTCTATAGATCTTACAAATACATATGCACATATATATGTTCTAAACAAGAGTTTTAATTTAACCTTTAAACATATCCAATAAATGTTAATCTATAACCAAGACATACAGAACATATTAACCATTTATGATCAGTCAAAAACAAATATATAATGACCATACATACATTTAAATAGACAGACAAAACTTTTCTTACTCCGTCTGGCTGTAATTTCAAGCATTTTATCCCATCAGCCTGGGCAAGCTCATGTAGCCCACCCAGCTCTTGGCTGTTTTCTACCTGTCCTGCCCCGAGGCATGCTCCTACCAGTGACTAGAGGTTCCCCAGCTTCTAACGTAGCATTGGGAACATGAGTCAGTCAAAGCCACCATGGTGCACAGCTGTTTGGTCACCTGCCTACTGAGACCATTATAAACAAACAAACCCATAAAAGAACAACACAAGAAAACAATGTATACAAAAAGAAAAGAAGAGGAAGGAAAAACCAAACAAATATTGGCCTGTCTCTCAACGGTCCCTCCGCCCTGTTCTACTAGGGGTGTCCTGTCCCGAAATTGGGCTCCACCCAATTACACCAGAGCTTGGAATGGATGCTCCAGCGCCACCTCCAGGATGAAGGTGCACTCAGCAGCAGAGGCCGCTAGCTGGCCAGGAGCAGTCGTGGATAATTTCATTCCTGGCCACTTTCTCGCATACCTGCCCGCCACTGGAGTGTCCGCGACTGGAGCGCCTGCTGCTGAAGTGCCTGCTGATCCTGCTAACCCCGATTCCACTGCAGCAGGACACAGGGAGGGGGAACGACTGGCAGGCAGAAGGGCCAGGAAGAACAGGGAGGGGTTAGAGGAAGACAGTCCAACAGACACAGTCCAACAGTCCACAAACAAGAGAAACAAAACAGAGAGACAAATGCAAACAAAGTAGCCACTCTGTGTCTGATAATAAAAATGAAACCAATCACTTGGCCGCCATTCATGATGGGGAAGATGAAAATGGCATGGATAGGTGAGGAGCTGATACGATCCAGTTTCCTCCATGGAAAATTCCTCCAGAACATAATCAGGATCCCCCTCTGGGGGAGGCGTTACATCCGCCCCAAAAAGGTTTCTTATAAACACAAGAAACAAAATATAAAGACAAGTAAGCACAAACTAAGTGGCCATGTAGCCATTCTGCAATTTAAGCTCAGACTCACAGACCTTCAGATTTCTGCTCTGGTTTCCCTGCCACTGAAGCCAAAAGCACAGAGAGGAGAGTAGCTGACCGTGGCATTCCTTGGCTACCCCAGAGTAAAGAAAGACATCTCCTGTGACTCCCATGGCTGTAAGTCTGTGCTCCTCTGCTCCTAGCTATGTCTTGCCGTTTAAACCAAAACCTCCAGGCATTTCAGAACAGAAATATAAACACAGACACTACAAAGAGACTGAGACAAAGAACACTCACCAGCTGGTACTGGACCCTCTGGAACGAGGTCCTGGGGGCCTGGGAAATCTTGGTGGGACCTCCAAAAAATGTTGTACCTAGATGGTGAGACTCCAAAAGACCACCAGGAGTCGAATCTGTTGCAAAGCACATGAGGGTTTATTCGATACAAGCTCGAGCCAAGGTCACAAGGTCTCTGTTGAAGCAGGAGAGGAATGCGGCCCCAAGGTCGGGGGGAACGTGGTTTTAAAGGCAAAACCACAAGTGGGGAGTTTCAAAGCCTTGTCATCACATGATTGGGTAAGGGACGTTGACTTTTAAAATAATTGGTCTACTTTAGGCACCAAGACCATGATTGGTCCTGGCCTGGCCATTTGGAGGATATCTAATCATGAGAAACACCTGGAATGTCCTGTTATGTGCTGATTTCGCTGTTGCTAGAGAGGGGGAGCAATTAGCACATCTTGTGTTTTTATCTTAGAAGCAGGGCTACGTGACTTTGATCACAAGCTAGGGGCTATCTGGGTCGGGAACTAGGGGTCATCTGGGTGGGTTGCCAAGCAACAGTATCTCTCAGGTACAAGCCTGGCAACTTTATGCAGCTGGGTAGGTCTGCCTCAACTTGCCTGCTCCTTTGTCTAAACTTGTAGCCAGAACCACAGTTATGTTGTCCCAAGATTTAAATTTCAAATTTTGGACCTCTCAGAAGCATATTTATTTTGTGTGAAATCAAGGATTTATAAACCTTGGGCAGAGGTAGAGGTCTCAAGGGTGAATGTGTTTGATTCACTGGTTCTAGAGGTGTTATATGAGTGTTCCATCTGCATATACACCTGCATGCCAGAAGAGGGCATCAGATCACGTTATAGATGGTTGTGAGCCACCATGTGGTTGCTGGGAATTGAACTCAGGACCTCTGGAAGAGCAGTCAGGGCTCCTAACTTCTGAGCCATCTCTCCAGCCCCGTTTTGTTTTGTTGCTTTCTATTCTGGCATTGGAACATAGAGCCTTGTGTGTGCAAGTCAGATGCTATAACATGGAGCTAGGTCCTCAGCCCCTCACCTCTTCTAAAATCTCATTTTGATCCTGGCTCCCACTTTGGTATTCCTAGAGCCCCTGAATCCTTTTTCCAGTTTCCCAGGCCCTGTGAGGATACCTAGCCTCACATTCTCAAATTTAGCCTTCATGCCCTTAACCCAAATATCAATGTCATAGCTCTATCTCCTAAGGGAAATTGTGATACTAAATGGTTAGTCATATTGAGCTACTAATAGAGATTGACATTTTAAATTGACATTGCCAGTATTTGCATTTCTTGATTTTCCTTTGTATCTACACTCCATTTAGATTGATGGATTCTTTTATTAACATCTGTTTTTGTTGTTATCATTATTTTTATTATTGGTAGTAGTAATAGTAGTATGTGCTTCAGTTGCCATTTTAGATTAATGGATTCTTTTATTAACATCTAGTATTAATGTTGTTATCTTTTGTAGGACCCTGGTGCCAAATGTGGAAGGCCCAGGGTGTTGTTATGAGATCCTGGTGACTCTTCAGCCATAAAAATAAAGACACCAAAACTTTTTAATATTTAAAAGTGTAAAAGTTTAGACCTTAATTGGGTCTTCTCTCAACTAGCTCATCTAATTTAACCAGTCCACCTAGCCCCATCCACCCATGTGGCTAGCAATAACCATCCAGGCCCACGGTCACGTCTGCCTCCTCTCCTGTCTCATGGCAAAAGGGCCTTTCCTCTTTCTTCTTCCCATAGTTCGTTTTGTTATCTAATCAGGGACAATTTGGGAGGCAAGGTTTACACATCATCCTGAATACATGAGAATCTGCCCATAGGACAGGATTCTGGGGGCAAACAACCAACACTTGAACACATAGTAGCTGCAGATTAACCCCAACAGTTATTGTTGTTATTAGTAGTAGTCGCAGTAGTGTGTTCTTGTATTGCCATGTCTAATTCTAGTGTTCTGAACTAATTATATTGCTTAAAACAAACAAACGGACAAAAAACTAATTTTGCTTTAGAAGGTCTTACTGTGTGACCCAGGCTGGCACAGTCTCCCAAGTGCTGGCATTACAGGTGAATGCCACTAGGCTATGGCATGTTGCTTTAATCATTAAAGTGACTTTATTATCTCGCACTTGATTCTGTGTTGATTTTTGTGCAGCTTTGGAGTTGTTGGGGAAATAGGTGATAAGGGGTACTTACTCATACCTTAGAGCATTGCACACAGTTACTTAGGAATTTCTCCCTAGAGAAATGCTAACATCTAAAAATAAGACCTCTGCTACAGATGAGCAGTGGTACACAAGGACAAGTCTTGGAAGTCAGTTAGTTCTCCCTCCACTGTGGCTCCAGGGATCATCAGGATAATTTGGCAAGTGTTTTTATCCACCTAACCATCTCACTGGCCCCATATAGACATTGCTAAGGAATTTAGAGGATAAAGGAAATGAAGATCATTGTGAGCTGTCTGTTTTCTGTTATGTTTGTGGTAGAGTATGCAGGAAATTATAGGAGAGCTGCGCATTGTAACAGAGGGATAGTTTGAGGCCGTATTTAAGGTTTCATTTGGAAAGGGTTATGTTGTCGTGGAGTTTGGCACCTCCACCATACATTGATAGTACTATGGGAAAACTTGGAAATCAACAGCAGTGGACCAAAAAATAATGTCAAGGTTAGGACTCAGAAGTAGCTTCATAGCTGTCTGCAAGAGGGAGTACCAAAAGAGACAAGAAAATAACAGCTTATAAAATAACATCTTTAGCTTAGTAGATAATTTTTTCTTCCAATAACATGTACTGTAGCATAATAACTCAGTTTCTCATTAATAATATAACCCTGTCCCATGATCCAGCCTTCATTTGTAATTTTATATTTGAATAGTAAATTTATAGATTATAAAAATTAAATATTATAACAATATAGTATCAGAAAAAGTACTACAGGAAAACCTTTCTTTTTATCCTCTTCTAAGGACATATATGCATGTCACTTAAAATGTGTGTACCTTTACATATATCTCAGATAAAACAATTCATCCACTCAGCATTTGTTTTATATGGACAGATGTTTTTGCTGCCGTGATCTAGTTGCCAAGAACTTGTCAAACTGCCTCTTCATGCTAACATCCTAGAGTCAATAATCCTCAGTAAAAGCAACTTTCTGTAAAATATGAATTTACTGACTGGGGAGATAGCTCAGTCAGTAAATCTGAGTTTGATCCTGAAAAGTCATTGAAAAAAAAAAGCCAGGTATCATACACTTTTATAATAGCAGCATTGGCAAGATAGAAACAGGAAATTGCTTTGGCCATCCTGTCCTACTTGGTAGGTTCCTGGCCAGTGAGAGACCTTGTCTCAAACGAAAGGTGACAGGGTTGGAAGATGGTCGAATTGATAAAGTGTTTCCTTTACACATGTGAGGACCTGAGGTCAGATACCCAAAACTTATGAACAGCCAGGCACAGTGGTATGTGCTCAAATCCAGTGGTAACAAAATGGAAATTCTTGAAGAAAGCTTGGTAGTCAGTCAGTCTATCCTACTTGGCTGAAGTTGTAGTCTAGCCAGTTCTAAAGCAAATTCTGGAAGGCACCTCAGGAGTGATTGTCATCTGACCTCTACAGACACAACCACAGGTGTACACAAAGCTGTGTGGTGCCTGAGGAATGATAACCAGAGGTGGTCCTCTGGCCTTCAGGTGCTCATGCATATACATCTGCACACACAAATGTGCAGGTGTGTGCGCACACACACACACACACACACACACACCACAAATTTAGCTTTTGGTAGCACACACACCACACATTTTCCTGGACGTGTTTACTTCTGAGTTAAACATTTACAGAGTTACAGAGCCTGGAAACCTTCAAGAAGAATGCAAATTAGAAATGCATCAACTGGATTTGGAGTTAGTTTTTGAATCAACACTTAATGTGTTTCAGAGTATTTCTCATTCTGTCCTAAAGAAGGCAGAATTCTTGTACTTGGAGATACATGTTTGTAATCTCAGCACTCAAGAATGAGGATCCAAAGATCAAGAGGAGCCTGGGCTACAGTAGGAAATGAGAGAGGGAGATGGAAAGGAAGAAAGTTTTCAGTCATGTCTCTGTAGAAGTAAGTAGGTAGATTGGATATTTTGACTAGCTTCTGTCCCATTCTTCTTCACTGGAGCCAGCTGAATGTATAGCTAAAGACAGAGCATATGTGAATTAGATGTGGACCTGCACATTTGTAATCAGACCAGTCTGGAGATATAGGGTGTTAAGAGAATCACAAGTAAAGGGCTATCTAGGCTTCATAGAAAGACCTTGTCTCTAAATCAACAAATAAAGAGTATATTAACAATTACTGTCCTAGGTGTGATGAGACCCCATGACCAAGGCAGCTTAGAAAAGAAAGCATTTAATGGGGAGCTTGCTTGCAGTGTCAGAGGGCTTGCCAGTTATCGTTCTGGTGAGGATGGTGGCACACGGGCATGGACTGGAGCAGCAGCTCAGGACTCACATCTGATCTGCAAGCTGCAGGTAAATAAGGGGCCGGGAGAGACAGACTGACTGGGCCTGGCATAAGCTTTTGAAACCTCAAAACCCATTCCCCAGTGACACACCTCTTCCGGCAAGGCTATCTAGCCTAATCCTTCCTTAACAGTCCATCACCTGAAAGAAAACCTGACATTCAAACATATGAGCTATGGGGGGCATTCTGATTCAAACCACCATAGTTCCCCAAAAGCAGTTTTCTGTTTCTGGTAAAAACGTGATTTTTCTTTTGTGTACATGCTCTTAGTTTAGATCCTACAGGGCCTCATTATTTGTGTCATATCTCTATGATACATATAAATGAAAAAATAATTCATCCTAAAATATTTTTGATCCCTTTCCCCTTTTGGGGCCTCAAGATTATTTTATTTTATTTATTTTTGTTGTTTTGAGACAGGATTTCTCTGTTTAGCCTTGGCTCTCCTGGACTCACTTTGTAGAGCAGACTGGCCTCGATCTCACAGAGATCTGCCTGCTTCTGCCTCCTGAGTGCTGGGATCACAGGTGTGCGCTACCACGCTTGCCTAAGGACCTCGAGTTTATTAAACAAGTCTTTCGCTACTGAAGTGTATCCTTGGCTTGCTCTTTCTTTCTTGCATCTTATTTTACAAAGATTTTAAAAATGAATTCAAAATGCCAAGTATTTTGCATTTTGAAAACACAGTTTTGCATCTGTGTTTTCATCCCCATTATATAAAACTTGTGGACATATGGTTGCACTTATGAGTATGTGAAATAGTTTGAGAGAAACATGGAAAAATAATCTGTTAATGTGTTGAGGTTGTGACTTATCTTTAAAGCTTAAAATATGATTTATAATAAGTAAAAATGAAAAAGAGAACTTATGATTATTAAGAATTATTTGGTTGCTGGGCGTGGTGGCCACTCCTCCTGTTTGCTGCTAAGTCCATTCAGATTACTTGGATCAATATTCCAGGTACTCACGGTGTGGAGTGTATGCTCTAGTGCGCCTTGTAGAAGAAGTCCCGTGCCTAAAGCCTCTTCCTTAGAATTCCTGTTGAAAAGTTTCAAGTTTCCATCCTTACTGCCATGAAAATACAGGGTTTGCTTTGTGTTTTTAAGTAGTGATGTATATAGTTGGCGATAGAATCAGCCTGGAAGGAATTTGGAGATTTTCAGAGAAAATGTGTTGTTTAACCACTGTACCAAACCACAAGAACCAAGAATTCTTTCCTTTGAGTTGTATGTTTCTTTTTCCTTTTCTTTTACAGAAGCAGGTTGTCCTTTAATCAACATGCTGAGAGCTGTGTATTTCTTACTTGCTTCTTAGTGAACCAGTCTGTATTCTGTAATTTTAGGCTATAAAAATGTTGTGTCTCTTTTTTCCGGGATTGCAGTTGTATCCATTCATCTGATTTATTCTACTTGTGATGGTGTGTAGGAATTAAATACAAATACTGATTTGAGTATAACCCGAATCCATGTGTGTTAACCTGTGAGCTTTGGTTTCCCTTGGGCACGCTTACCTGGTCCCTTTTCTAGTCTTTACCTTGAGAGAGCTAAGACTGGAGTGAACTTCCCAGCTCTGGCTTAGCATTCATGACTGCAGCAAGAATAAGTGGTGACTGAGAACTTCTCACATGTCAGGCACCATGTTGCGTACTTGACCTATCTGCCCACCTAACAGCCATTTGAAATAAGGTTCACTTCCTGTAAAAACAGGAAGTCATTATACTTTTGATATTATATGAACATCTTCACCAGATCTTCAAATATGCTCACTGAAGAAGTAATGAAAAGGGGATAGTCAGAATTACTAGATTTTTTTAAATTGAAAAAAATAGATAAGTACTCATAAAATGCAAAGCAGAGTCACTTTAGTAACATAGATAATGTAAAAAAAATTCATGGTGATTCAAATACACTAAAACTTAGTGTGTTTTACTTACTGGTCATTTTAGTCTTACCTTAACAAACATTGGAGGTGGCCACCTCATAAGGAGAAAAGGTTTATTTCATCTCACAGTTCTAGAAATTCAGGTCCATGACTGGTGGTCTGTAACTGTGGTGAGGAGCTGGTGGAGGAATCATGACTAAGAAAAAGCAAGGGCTACTATCTTCTTGTAGGGCTCACCCCCAAGGACCTTCTATTAGACCCCTTTCCTTTAAAGGCTACACCACTCTTCATGCCTCTGCCTTAGAGACCAGGCTCTTAGAGAATATTTACAATGCAATGTGTAACAGTTAGCTTGCTCTAATAGTGTTGTCTTCTATATAGAAGTAATCAAACAGTGATTTAAAATTGGGAAGTCAGGGTGTGCCACCCTCAGTGAGAAGGCAACATTTAACCAAAGGCCTGGTGGAGATGTGAGATGATATTTGACACACATGAAGTCCCACACAGACAAGAGAACAGCCAAGGCCAAAGGTGTCCAGCCTAGAATGTGCCAGGAGGACACTGTGGCTGGAGAGTGGTAAGAGAGGAATATTAGACAACTGTGGGAGCCGGCAAGCAGCAAGGCTCTAGAGTCTTTCTCCTCCTTTGTTTTGTTTGCAAGATAACATCTCACTATGTATCTATGGCTGTCCTGGAACTCATCACGTAGACCAGCTTGTCTTTGAACTCACTATGTGCACCATGTACACAAAGCAGTAAGTCTCACAGATACAAGAAAATCAAAATAAGACCCCACATCCTATCTGACCACCATGGGTTAAAGCTGGATATCAATAACAGAAAGCCTACAAACTCACAGACACTGAGCAACTCACTATTGAATGAAAAGTGGGTCGAGACAAAAATCAAGAAGGAAACTTAAAAACTTTTTAGAATTGAATGAATACAATCTTTACCAATTACATATCTGAATATACAGATATATATATCCCAATTTAAAATGGGCTACAGAATTAAGTACAGTTCTCATAAGATGAAAAAATGGTTGAGAAGCACTTAAAGAAATGTTCAGCATCCTTAGTCATCAGGAAAATGCAAATCAAAACTACTTTGAGAATTTGTCTTACACCTGTCGGAATGGCTAAGATTGATAAAACAAATGGCAGCTCATGCTGGTGAGGATGTGGGAACCCTTATTCGTTGCTGGTGGGAGTGCAAACATGTACAGCCATTATGGAAATCAGTATGGTCGTTCCTCCGGAAGCTAGAAATAATTCTACTTTAAGATCCAGTTATACCAGTCTTGGGAATATAAACAAAGGACCTGTCCTTCCTACCACAGAGATATTTGTTCATTGCTGCTCTATTCATAAGAGCCAGAAACTTACAACAGCCTAGCTATCCATCAACTGTTAAATGGGTAATGAAATGTGGATGTAATGTTACAGGATGTAATGTTATTCAGCTATTTTTAAAAGTTATTATATTTGCAGATACATGGATGAACCTAGAGACCCAGATCCAAAGAGACATTTATTGTATGTTTTTTATTATATGTGGATGTTATCTTTTAAGCTTTCAATATGTATTTTACAATCTGTATAATCACAGAGGTTAGGTACCAAGTAAGGGACTAGGGGAAAGGAGAGGATCTCCCAAGGAAGGGGATTTAGGATATATTGTTATGAAGAGGCAGTGATGAGACCAGAGTAGAAGAACTAAATGGAGAGAGGAAAGGAGACATGAAGGATGTGGGAGAAAAGTCAACACCAAAAGCCATTAGAGGAGCCATATGGAAACCAGCTGCTAAGGGAAATGGAATACTGTTGTTCTTCTGAAGCAGCACTGCTCAATCTTTCTCATGCTGCAACACTCGAGCACAGTTCCTCATGCTGTGGTGACCACAGCCATGAAATCATTCTCTTGCTGCTTCGCAGCTGTAATTTTGCTAGTTATGAATTGTGTCTGTGTTCTAATGGTCTTAGGCAACCCTGTGAGAGGGTCATTCTGCTGTCAAAGGAGTTGTGATCCGCAGGTTGAGAACCACTGTTCTGAAAGAAGCATAGCAATATAATACCGCCTATAACATTCAGCCATCATCAGAGAAACAACTTTTTGCATCAGACAAGAACAGAACCATAACTAGAGAGTGTGTAGTGAGGGAGAAATTTTGGATTCCTTAGTCTTAAATGGATGTTCTCATCCAACTGTCTCCTCAGGGCTCAGGGAGCTATCAGGAAGAGGAAGCAGAAAGAGTGAAAGGCCAGGAAGAGGGAATGGAGGACCCCTAGAAACAATGTCCTCCAATCAAGACGAATTCACATATGATTTCAGGGAGACTGTGGCAGCTTGCACAGTGCAGCTCAAGCTACTGTTGAAAGGGGACGAGACACAGGCTCAACTCTAAACACGCTATCTGTGCGTGATATCTGCTTGCACCTGCAAATTAGTTTCATCCAAATGTATTTTTCACTGGGTGTATTAACCATCCTTCAGGGCAGGCCCCACACCCAACAGTATGTGACTTTTGTAGGCTTTCTGCCTCAGATTTCTTTTGTTGGGTAGTTTGTTGTGTTGTTTTATGTATAATATAATATATATATATATATAATACAGAAACCCACATGTATATATAAATTACATGATTTCCATTTTTGTATCTCTCTGAGTGTGAGTGAGTGTGTGTTTCCTAGTTTTTGTTTGGGTGGATTTTTGGGGTTTTTTGTTGTTGTTTTTGCTTGCTTGCTTGTTTTTTAACAAGAGGATTAAAGGCTGTAGATTTGGTTGGGTGAGGAGGATATTAAAAAGAACTTTTCAATAGAAGAAAACTGAGGTTTGGACTTGGATATGTTTTTAAGCAATGTGTAGCTATTTTTCAGCAAATTTATGTTAGCAGGCATGTTCTGAGACTCAGGCGTCTCTTTATGTATTAGGAGTAGTAACATCTGCCTTTTAGAGATATTTAGCATGTATATGTAGGACAGCAAACACAGTTGCTGGCAAGAAACATGCTGAAAATGTTCATTCCTTTCTTATCACCAGAAAGATAGTAAGCAAAATTTGAGTAGGTTTTTTTGTTTGTTTGGTTGGTTGGTTGGTTTTTCAAGACAGGGTTTCTCTGTATAGCCCTGGCTTTCCTAAAACTCACTCTGTACACTAGGCAAGCCTCAAACTCACAGAGGCCCACCTGCTTCTGCTTCCCAAGTGCTGGGATTAAAGGCATGTGCCACCACCTTCCAGCTGAGTAGTAATTTTTCAAAAGCTAAGAAATGTTTTTGTTTTTTTCAGGGTTACATGTAGCTTAAACGAATCGTGAGTTTCTTACATAGCTGAGGATAACCTTGAGCTTCTGACCCTTCTGCCTCCCCAGTGCTGAGATTACAGGGGTGGGCCTCCTCTCTCACCTTCCCACTGTGCTGGAGACTGAACCTAGAGCCTCTTGCATGCTATGCCAGCACTCCACTAACAGTTTTTATCTGCACTCCTTCCGTGGACATTTTTTAAAGGAGTGCTTATTTTATATGCCTTTGCAGATAATAAAGAAGAAATTACTTTGTTTACATCATGGATAACACAAAGGAAAAGAATAACAATTACAAAGATGGTCTTCTGCTTAGGATGGGACTAAATGATAATAAAGCAGGAATGGAAGGATTGGATAAAGAGAAAATTAACAAAATTATAATGGAAGCCACAAAGGTATGTTCTTGCTTTTTTAATATCTATGATTTGGTTAGTATTAAAACAAGTTTTGATTTACTACCCTTTTTATTAAAAAGATTTCAATGTATCATTAAACTATGAAATGTGTGAATGCCTTTCAAATCTGTTGTTCTTGCAACCAAGCTTTCTACTTTGAATTTATATGATATTCATATAAAAGCATAGACTTTTTTCTTTATACCCCTTGAAATGAATATTCTAATTGGATGCGAGTTTTAAGCTTGAATATGTGGATATAGTTTATTGATCTAATCAGAGTCATTATTTATTGATGCATAAGTCATTCCTAATCTTTTATTCTTATAAACAGTACTGCAGTGAATTTACTCTTTGTTTTTCAGTCTTGCTATATAGCCCTGGCTGTCTTAGTACTAATTATGTAAAACAGGCTGGCCTTGAACTCATAGAGATCTGCCTGCCTTTGCTGGGATTAAAGGCATGTGCTACCGTGCCCAGCTTACATTAACTAATCTTTTATGTGTACAAGTGCAACTATAGAAGATATATCCAGAAATGGAATTTCTCTACAAAAACAGATAACACATATACAGTTTTTATGAGTTGCTAAATTACTCCCCATTGCCACTTTGTTTATTTATATATCTCCCTCTATTATATGAATTTATATAGCACCATATCAAAACTGCACCAAAAGACTATGTTTCTGAATGTTTGGATTTGCCAAGTTGAGGTAACTGTGAAGCTCTAACAACTAAGTTAAAAAAAAAAATAGTCAAAGGTGGAGTTGGAGAGATGGCTCAGTGGTTCAAAGCACTGTCTGTTCTTCTAGAGATCCTGAATTCAATTCCCAGCAACCACATGGTGGCTCCCAACCATATGTAATGAGATCTGATGCCCTCTCCTAATTTTCAGATGTGCATGAAGACAGAGCATTCATATAAATAAATAAATCTTTCAAAAACTTGTCAAAGGATATGAATAGGCACTTAAGTAAAGAAGACCTGCATGTGTCTCAAACATGAAAAGATACTCAGGAACATTAGTCACTAAGAAAATGCAACTTTTAAAACCCCAGGGAGATGTCACTCACTCTATTATGAACCAGAATAGCTATAATATAATCTAATAGCTATAATGTATAGCAGGGATATGGGAAAGTTGGAACTGTTGTATGCAGTAACAGAGTAATGATTCAGTCAGAGAGTAGAGTTTGACAGTTAAACAAAGGGTTAAATGCATTTCCATAGACACAGAAATACCCTATTAAATGCATATTAAGAGAATGGCAATGTGTGCCCTCGCAAACTTGTTTATAAATCTCTACAGAAGCATTATTCGTAACAGCCAAGTATAGAAATAACTCAATGCCTGCAGCCTGATAAATTGATAGCCACTGTGTTTAGTGGTGAAATAATTGAGAATTGATTCCATGGCTTCTATGTCTTCCTTAATGATTTACTACTGAATCCTAATGGAGACAAATGAAGGAGATAACTGATGAATGGTGTGGCGAGGTTTGGGTATGCCATGTGGGCCCTGTCACAGATGACAGTTTCTTTGATGTTGTCTTGTTTTTTAACTCATATTGCTTCTTGTAATATTGCCTCACAAGAATTATATGATGTAGGCAAGTATGCGTGTGTGTGTGTGTGTGTGTGTGTGTGTGTGGTGTTGAATTTATGGCCTCATACATGCTAAGGAAGCATTCTTTACAGAAGCTGACACCAAAAGGTGAAGTAATTTTCAGATTGCCCAACTTACTTTTTAATTCAGTCTGACTCCAGTTACACTGTTGTCCACTAAGTTACAAACGATGAAGATCCTTTCCTTCTGATATTTTTCTTATGTGCTGTTTTCTCTGTAGGGGTCCAAATTTTATGGAAATGAGCTCAAGAAGGAAAAGCAAGTCAATCAACGGATTGAAAATATGATGCAACAAAAAGCTCAAATTACCAGCCAGCAACTAAGGAAAGCACAGTTACAGGTATTTACTCAGTTGCTAGGGTGAAGCTGGTTGGATAGGAATTAACAACAAACGTACTTCATCAAGTTGTAACTACAAACAAGGTGAGATGGAAGTGTTGGTTATATTGCTAGGCACACATATTCAGCAGGCACTCAAACTCTGCTCAGCATTGCTCTGTGCTTCTCCCTATGTAGAAGACTGAGTGGAATCTTAACTAACTTTTCTGGCTTCAAAGGATGGATTGCTGGCATAATTAGGATTTGACCCCTAGCCTATGTTATTTTATTATTATATGTGTGCTTTGCAGCTAGACAAAGCTATAAAACAAATATGGCTAGTTTGGGGGAATGGACCTGGGTTGGGCACACTAACTCTTTAAATTAGAGTAACCATGTTTTAGTAAAATAAAAAGTTTTGCTACAAGTTAAATACCAAATGTGCATAAATTTTTGAATGAAACAGTATCTAAAAAGCTAGAGGTTTTTGTGTTCTCCAGAAATTGTGGGGAATAAGTAATTCAAAGTTCTCTCAGCTACTAAAAGTTATTTCAATAGAAAATGTGGAAGAAACCAGGGTTCAGGGCAGCTGTAGGAAATTGCCAGCTTGAGGCAGCCATGCTTCTGCTGATCAGACTAAAGGCATAGACAGATGAGTTCATTTCTGTTAAAATCTGACTCACCCTGAACAAAGCACCAACCATAGGAAAGCACTCTTTACAGATAAGGAAAGTGACACAGGAAGGGGAAGTAATTTTCAAATTACCCAGAACTGAGCACACTAATAAAATTGTAATATAAATCCAACAGTGTACAAAATCTTTATCTTACGATGAAGTTCAGAGATCACGAATTTTCTTTACTGAACTATATCATTTTTAAATAAATACTTTTCCAGAATATTATGTTAATTTTGTTGTTGTTGTTGGTTGTGGTGGTGGTAGTAGGTAGGTAGGTGGGCAGGTAGGTATTTTGGTTTTGTTTTCTTGCATGTGACAGAATCTCATACTCCAGTCCAGGCTGGCCTCAGACTCACGGTAGTCCTCTTGGTTTGGCCTCCAGGGTTCTAGTCTTCTGCAGTCTGGGAAAGTTATTTTCATCAAAAAATGTATTCATTTTCAATATGTAAGTGTTGTTTTCTTCAAATGCTTGTTTAAAATTAGATTTCATCAATTTTGTTACTCTTTTCAGTTTCACTGTATATATAATCTTACCAACAGATTTCACGATTATTTTAATTGACTTTTATTGTATCATAGGAGAAAGCCCTCACATGGTATTTACCCTTTCAGTGGGAGATGTGTTCTTTTATTGTTTGTTATGAGGCAGGTTAAGAAGGTGGCAGAAGAAAAACAAACCAACAGTTTCTTCTTATATAATAAGAAGTAGTCATTTGTTATATTACTTTTTCTGTGCAGAGAGGAACAAACATACATTCAGTCAAGATAGGCACTGATGACAGACTGAAGAAACAATCCCGTAAAGGTCTGGGTTGGTGAGCCAGTGAGTTTGTTGGCTTACTTACAGGAGAGTGTGTGAGGTGGTCTATGGGAAGATGAATGAGTCATTGAGAACTGCATCACTAAGTATCACAATCCAGCATGGAGGATGACCTCTTATGCAAAGATGGAGCCCCTCCTTCAGCTAACCTCCTGTGTAGTCTATCACTTCCCATAACCATCTGTAGCTGGGCAGAAGTATGTACAGATGAAGAATGGGGTGCACAGGATGGAGTGAGTATAGTCTCAAGTAAGGTCCAGTTACCTTCCTCTACTCTTCTTGGGAGGGAAGGTCAATAGGCTGGATCTTGCAAGGGTCTCTTTCCTGTAGTCATACTTCTGGTTTCAGAATAATATTGGTCATGCCTAGAGTTGCTTAACATCCTTGGCTCGAACTACCACAGTAATTTCAGACACAAAGTTTTCTTAAATCACACCATTCCATCATCTCCTGGTGTTATAATTATTGGCCTGACAAAAATAATCCACATTCACTTTCCTGGTGAGGAAGATACAGTGTTGGGGGGGAGGGGAAGTGGATTAAAAGCAAATAATTTCTTAAACAAGTGAGAAAAAGTTGTAAACAATAATTAAACTCACATTCTTTTGGCAGCAACTCAAGTTACAGGGCCACACATAACTGCAAGAGAAGCTATAAGATATGCTTTCTAGCTGGGTGGCCTTCTGCCCAGCTCTCTGTTTAATGGAAAAGAGGGAAGATATATTTGGAGGTTCAACTAGAGGCCAGTGCTGTCTCCTTCCATATTTCTAGAGTTTATATCTATTTCTCTTCACTCATGAAATTTTATGTATTAAGGATTTTTTTCTCACCATGTTCTTAATGTGTTTCTAATATATCTTTTAATTTTGACCACATATTTTTGAAGCTTATATAGTCAAACCCAATGTTTTTTAAAGACTTATTTTTTAGAGCTGTTTTAGGTTCACAGAAAAACTAAGCAGAAAGTAAAGATTTCCCTGTCCTTACACAGGCTAAGCTCTAGCCAAGCATTTTCCCGTAAGTGTACTACTGTAATGAAAAGTTTGGTTTCTTTAAAAACCCAGTTATGTGATGTGAATATGTTTTTGTTTTAATCCCAGAATTTTATTGTATCATAGGAGATTTGGGGCTGCTTCAGATTGTCCATGAGAGTGTGTGAGGTGGCCTATGGGAAGATAAATGACTCATTAACAGCGGCATCACTAAGCATCACAATCCAGCATGGAGGATGGCCTCTTATGCAAAGATGGAGCCCCTCCTTCAGCTAACCTCCTGTGTAGCCTATCACCTCCCATAACCATCTGTAGCTGGGCAGAAGCATGTACAGATGAAGAATGGGGTGCTGGGTATTCTGCCCCTATAAGCAGGAAATAGTCTAAAGAGGTTATGCCCCCTTTCCCTCTAACCTTCCTTCTTTCTCTCTTACCACATGTTGAGGGGCCAGTGTTGGAAGGGATTAGAGTGGAATAAGGTGGTAGATATAAGAATCCAATACAGTAACCCAAAAAATACAATTACATGCTACATTTGCTACAATTAATGCACCTATTATAACATATCTTTATCATGCAAAATCAATGATTCATTAATAATATTTTATGCTTTATAGGTATAGACAAGTTTATAATGGTTTATATTCACCATTACAGTATCAATAACTCCTGTTACAATGAGTTATTTCCCTAAAAAATCCTTTGTGATCTATTTAGTCATCCTTCTCTCTACTATTTCCTGGTAAGCACTGATCTTTTCACTCTGTCCAGAGGCAATGAAATTGGAATCATACAGTATGTAGATTGCCCAAACTGGTTTCTTTCACTTAATAGTATACCATTAGATTACTTTGTATCTGGTTATGGCTTGATAGCTCACAATATTCATGTGCTGAATGTTATTCTTTATCCAGACGTATAACAATTTACCTGTTTACCTACTGGAGGACATCGTGCTTGCTTCCTAGTTCTGGCAGTTACGATAAGCTGCTTATAGATATCCGTGCTCCCGTTTATGTGTGAGAACAAGTTTTCAACTCCAGTTAGTAAATGCAAACAAATATAATTTGGTAGCTCATGTGGTTAAAAAAAAATTCACTTTTTATGAGAAACTGCCAAACTCTCTTCCAAAATGACCATTCCATTTGGCATTCTCACCTTAAAGGTTGAGGGCCTCTGTTGCTGGTAGTTCTAACCAGTCTTTGGAGTTGTCAGTGTTCTCAGTTTGGGCCATCCTGAGATGGGCAGGATAACGGCATCACATCATTTTATTCTGCATTTCCTCATTGGCATATAGTCAGGAACCACTTTTTTATGTTTATTTGTCATGTATAAATCTTTGTTGAGGTTCTCTTAAGGCCTTATACTTGGTTTTAAATCAGACTGGGTTTTTTGTTTGTTTTATTTAACTTGAATTCTATGTATATTTTCGGTATCAGTCACATACTGGCTCTGATTTTGAAAACATTTTATTCTAGTTTAACTTATCCTTTGACTCCTTTGATAGTATCCTTCACTGAGCAGGCAGACATACGAAGTATGTTTCAGTTAAAGTGTGAAGGATTTTTTTCCAAGTTAAAAAAATTATTCTGTTATAAATAATGCTGCTTTAAATTGACCTTATTTCATGAGCTATTTGCTTTTTGGACTTGTTAATTATAATTGATCTGTAATCTACAAATATTGTTAATAGAAGTTTTACAGATACAGAGGGCCATAGCTGGCACATTGTACTGACTTTTGAGGGTTCGTACTGATTTTGTAGTTTAATCTGCTGATAACCTGAAGGAATAGAAAATGTCTTCCATTGTATGGCAGAATTTCAGATTTTGTTCCACTCTTAGTGGACTGTTGGATGAGAGCCTCTCTGGCAACTTTTAGAACAGGAGTGGCAGGAAATGTGTTTTGGGTTGATTATTTAATTGTTTCATTTGTTGAGCTTCCTCTAATAGAAGCTGTGTACACAGAAGGAGGTCGAGGAAGTACCAAGGAGACAAGAAGGTCTCAGAGAACATTGATATGTTCATAGGAAGTGTCTCTATTTTAGACTCACATTTTCAACATGCTACATTTTATTCTGTGTGATATGATAGTGTAAATTCCTGTGAGCCAGGCTGGGTAGGAGTCTGCAGGGATAAGCCAGGATGTTCATTTTGAACCTCTTTGAATATTTTCTACTGGATTCCACTCTCATCAGACTTCTTGAAGGCGTTATAATAATTATCATATAAAATATCTTCTAAACAGCTCATAAATTCAATAACCAAGCATCCACAGTATGTTAAATGGAGGCTGCATTAGTACATTTCAAACATTGCAACAACTGCCTTCACTCACTTGGGGTAACTCAGTAGCCTTTATGGAAATAAAGAGTGTTATTTCCAAATATTTTAGTAGAAATATGTAGTAGAAATTGCGGATTTTAAAAAGAAATTATATTAGAGTATGAGCATAAGCTATATGACTAGACATGGTCTGAACTAGTTCAGTGTTAAAGACTATTCAAAAGTCAGTGTTAGCTAGGCGTGGTGTTCATGCCCCTCATCCCAGCACTTTGAAGGCAGGTGAGTTTGGGCCAGCCTGGGTTCCAAGACAGCCAGGCAGTTATATAGACAGTCTTCAAAACAAAATAAAACCAACCAACCAACAACAAGAAAAAGACAAAAACCACAGTCTGTGTTAGAGAGCTATCAAATGATAACAAAAGAAAGCAAACTTTGGAGGAATTTGTTTTCCAGTCCGCCTCTCCCATTCGCCAGCCCTGTGACTCAGGACAGATTATTCAATCTTAAAACTTTGAAAAAAAATAAATAAAACTTTGATTTTCTCATCTCTAAGAGTAAGAACTGTGATCTCAGAATTATCTGACTAGTAAGTGAGTTTATGTGGAAAGCACTTAACATGTAACATGGCATACTCAATAACTGAGAGGTGCTGTGAGCAAGCCTTGGCTGAGAACCCGTTCTATGAGCATCTCTTCAGTTCTCAGCAGACTTTAGCTATTATTAGCCCCAGTGACACACAAGTTCTCAGAAGTAACAAGAGGAAGAAGGTAGGTGTTATAGCCTCAGATTAGAATATGAAAGGCACTTAGAAGAAAAATGGAATAAGTGAAACCATGAACAAGAGCTAAAGTAGAAGCGTTAACGAGCACTGTGCTGTTCATCTGGGAAAAGTAGAGAGTTCAGACAAGACGAGTGACTAATGAGAGATAGTAAAGGAGGTGGAGGGTGTGAGTCATGCTGTGGGGTTTCCTTTTGGCAGCTGCAGACTTGCTCTGTGTACAAGAGAGAACAGATTGCTGAAGAGACTGTCACAGCATTAATGTATGAGTGTGAGGAGAGTTTTCCCAGTTGGTTTGCCTTCTATTTATCTTTTGCTTTTCTAGATTATCCCAGTCCAAAATATTTCAGATGCCACTCCCTTATTCTTACCTCATTCATATTTGAGGCATATTGTTATTTTTATAGATTATTTAATACAATGAGGGCCGCGGTAAAAACAAGAAAACAAGAAAGAGAATGTTAATTCTTCAGCACAGAAGACAAAGAGCCAATTGAGTTTCACAGAATGTTTGAGTTGGCTTTTGGAAGCTGTGGCAGAGCTAGGGGCATTCTAGAGAGAGCCAGCTGGAGAAGGCAGAGTCCCTCAGGTCAGTCAGAGCTGCAGACTCAGCGTGAGATGGATTTAGACCTCTGTCTGCCACAGACATGGGGTCTTTTTCTAAGGAAAAAAGGAATTTTTTCTAAGGAATTGCAGCTTTAGTCTCCAGTTAGAGGACTCTATGGTGTCTGTTCTAAGGAAGACCATGAAAGATTTATTCTGTAAGTGAGGGCAAGGCTGAAGACCAGCATGGAGGTAGGGGCTAGGCATGTTATACCTTTGTACCTCTCCATATGAAGTAAGTAGTTTTTCATTTCAATGATCACATGTTTTGCAGGGCTGCTTTCCTCTCTTCCTGTTTGCTGTGTTTTATGGCTCTGTTGGTCCTTTCAGTAGTAGATTTTACTTACTGAGTTTGTACCTGACACTGTTCCCTGTTTCACATGTGTTGTGCTTGAATATAACTGTCTCATGATTTATGTCAATAGTCTAGGCAAGTTCCTTATATGTTTCTAAAATTAAAATAGTCACAGCCACCCTTTGCAGGGTAAGCTTAGAAAGAACATCTATAGCATTAATAGAGGCAGCCCATAAAAAACAAGCTATGAGTGTGTAAACTCTTTTTTCACTTACCTATTTTATTCCTGTCTGTATTCATTTCTTTTTTTTCTTTTAAGCCAATAATTTTTCTCCAAAGAGGCAAACTATCTTTTAAAGATTACTATTCTGCATTGCTTTGACATATTATACTAAAATTGTGTGAAAAAATAAGCTAGATCTTCAGTTTTCAATTGGTATTTGTATAGAATAAAAATCTCAGACATTAACTTTTGTCTTGAGTATTTTTATGTCAACCTAACACAAGCTAGAGGGTCTCTCAATTGAGACAATGCTTTCCTAAGATCAAGCTGTGGTCAAGACTGTAGGACATTTTCTTAACTACTGATTGACATGGGAGGGCCTAGCCCATTGTGGGTGGTGCCGCTCCTGAGCTAGTGTCCTGGAGTCTAGAAACCAAGAGGGCCATGAGAAGCAATCCACTAATCAGCTCTCCTCCACAGCCTCCAGGCGTTCCTGCCCTGTTTGAGTTCTTGCCCTAACTACTTTCAGTGATGCTGGAAGTGTGACTGAGATACAGCCCTTTCTCCCCACGTTTCTTTTCTTCATGATGTTTATCATAGCAATAGAAACCTTAACCAAGACAGCACTGCAAAAGTAGTTTTACAGAAGGAACATTCACTTTGTACTTCAACATGATTGCTTGTACATTATTATACAGTATTACATCAAGTGCCAGAGGTATGATTTTTATCGTGCATTTCCTTTGTTTCTATTTAAAGACATTAACATTTTGAGTCAAATGGGAACTGTTTAATTTACCTAAATAGAAACTTTCAGTTATAATAAGTTTCTTCAAATGTGTTCAGCAGGAACATCATTTGATGTGGGTTAACTGGGATTGCTAATTTAGTCATTAAATACTTGGCAGCTTCCTGCTATATTCCTGGGAGGATAGAAAGAAGACTCACTAGAAAATTGTATTTTAAAATAGGCTGTCAGTCTGGCCAGATGGCCCAGGGGTAAAGTATTTGCTCTGTAAGCTTGGGGACTGAGTTTGGATCCCCACCACCAAAAGAAAGTCAGCTATGACTGTAGGAGGAGGGTCTTGTGCACGGTGTTTTAAGATGCTGATTTCAGTGCCCTGAGATCTGGTTACTGCCCTGCCACAGGCATTGTTGTAGATGCTGAACCATCTCTATACCCATGTGATATAAGAAATGTTCCCCAATTATCTCTGATTATCCTGTTTGGCTAATAAAGGTTCTGAAGCCTATGACTGGGCAGAAGAGAGGTAGGGTTAGGTTCCAGGGCTAGGAGTAGAACCATGATGACAGAAAGGGAAGCAGAAGAGGTAGCAGGAAGAGGGGAAGCTGGAGGGAAAGGAGTCACCGTAGGGCAAGATGGATGCTAAGCACATGGCCTTGAAGACAGGCTGGTGGAGCAGAAGCCTCCTGGGAGTCATCAGGTTGGCAAGTGATTGGCCTCTGTGTGGGTTTAAGGATAGTAGGATTACAACAGCTCAGAGTCTGCCTAGCATAGCACCTACAGCTTAATAATAAGTCTTAGTCTCTTTGTGTCTATTATTTTGAAGGCTAACAAGATAAAAGAAAACCATTGCTTTATTAATTTAGTATTTTATAAATGGTACCCCACATTGGGTGCAAATTATTGTGGAAAATTAGGTTATTAATATGTATTATTAATTTATATAACTATTGTGGCAGTTAATATTTAACCTGCTATCACTCATAAAAGACACAAATACCTGTTAGATTTTTAGTAAGCCTTATACTGGACTGTGCAGAAACTAACCCTTTAAGCTATTTTATTTTCTTCCAGCCCAACATCCTATGCCATTTGGTCTAATCACGCATAGCTGGGCTACTTCCTATCCAAATTAATACAAATACTTGCATATGCTTTCAATCTGGGCTGCTTCTCACCAGCCATGCTGATCCTCAGAGCAGGTTCCTCCTAGCCATGTGCATCTCTCCACACTAACTCATGGCAGTCTCTTTCCTTCCTCTCCTCCTGTCTCCTCATGGTCATTTCTCTCTCTCCTGTGATCCTCTGTCTTAGCTCTTCTACCTCACTTCTTCCCAAGTGTAGGCCTTTTATTTAGCCAATCAAAATAATTTCAGGAGCAAGATTACACAGCATTACATGGGGTACGTGAGAGTCTGCTCATAAAAGTCAGCAAGCAGACCTCAGGGAACAAAATTAACAATCAAATACAAAGCACCAGACCATGCTATAGCATGTGGCATCATATGTGTAACCCCAGTGCTGTGGCGGGGAGATAGATGGGTCTCAGGAGCTCACTGACCAGCCAACCCAATTAAAACAGCAAGCTGTAAGTTCAGTGAGAAATCCAGTTTGAATGAAAAGGGGGAGAGCAACAGAGGAAGAGACCCAAGACACTCCGGCCCAAACACACACGCGTAGTTAAGCATTCACACTTAGACACAAATTTAAAAGATAATGAGGGAGATCCAAGATGGTGGTGCTGATTGCGCAGTGTTGATGAGCAGGGCATCAGTGACTGCACAGTGACCAGCAGACTGAACCTTGCCCCAAAACACCAGCAATTGTGTTTCCCAGGTGAGAAAAAAACCCACAGTGAGGGAAACAATTGGGTCCAACCTCAGGGCACCCAGCTAATCCCTGGTAAAGTTACTGGATATTCATAAATGCTCAGTCTCCAGCGCCTAGCCGCATGCCTTCATGCTGTAATCACTGGCCAGTGAGTACCTTCTGGGTACTGGGGCACTCACCTTCAACCTCAGGTCTCCTGATGCCTGGGAGCCACAGGATAAGCCCCAGACATCTGCTACTCCAAAGCTCAACCTGTCTCTCTAGGGAAACCAACCAAACCTCTGGGCTTGCTGGTTCTTCAAGATGGCTGTACCTAGCAAACATAGTGTCTGAGCACAGTGTCTGGGAAGCTGCAGCTCATTAACCTCAAAGCAAGAAAGCCAGTGCTGTTTCCCTGGTAGGAGGAGAGCCCCTGGGCTCCTGAAGAGTCCAGTTAGTCCACAGGATCAAACACCTGAGGAGAGCCACCGCAGTTTCCTGAGAACTACCTGCCAGTTGGAGACCATATCCAATAATCTGAGGAGGGCTCCTTCGGGAACATCCAGCTTCCTGCCCAGGGCTTTTCCCGAACCCGCCCCCACTCCCAGTACTCCAATGAGCACCAGAAACTACTATCCAATATCAGAGACAAATGCCAGATGGGTAAAGGCCAGTGTAAAAACACAAAGCCAAACAAAAGTCAAAGCATTATGGCATCTCCAGAACCCGGTTACCCAAAAGCAAGCAGCCCTGGATACCCTAACACAACTGAAACTCAACAAAATGACCTTAAATCTATGCTTATGAAGATGATAATGGACAAAAATGAATAACATCTGTAAAGAAATACAGAAAGATACAAACAGATTGTGGCCTTTAAAGAGGAAATAATTAAATCACTGAAAGAAATAGAGGAGAGTTCAAACAAACAGGTGAAGGAATTGAATGAAAAGCAGGAAACTACAAACAGTAAAAGAAATCAAAACAGTTCAAGATTTGAAGATGGAAATGGAAACATTAAAGAAAGCACAAACTGAAGAAATCCTGGAGAGGGAGAACTTGGGGAAGAAAACAGGAACTACAGAGGTAAGCATCTCCAACAGAATACAAGAGATGGAGGAAAGAATCTCAGGTGTAGAAGTCACACTGGAAGAAATTGATGTGTCTGTCAAAGAAAATGTTAAATCTAAAAAATAAAAATAAAAAATATTCCTGACATAAAACAGCCAAGAAATCAAGGACGCCATCAAAAGATGAAACCTAATAACAATAGTAATAGAGGAAAAAGAAGATTCCCTCCTCCAAGGCCCAGAAAATATTTTCAACAAAATCATTGAAGAAAATTTCCCCAACTAAAAGGAAAGGCCTATAAGAATACAAGAGGCTTACAGAACACCTAATAGGTAAGACCAGAAAAGAAAATCCTCCCACCATATAATAATCAAAACACTAAATGTACAGAACAAAGGAAAAAATACTAAAAGCTGCATGAGAAAAAGCCAGTTAACATATCATGGCAAACCTATCAGAATCACACCTGCCTTCTCAACAAAGACTATAAAAGCTAGAAGGGCCTGTAAAGATGTCAAGTAGACCCTAAGAGAACACAGATGTTAGCCCACACTACTATACCCAGCAAAACTCTCAGTCATCATAGATAGAGAAAACAAGATATTCCACCTATCCATAAATCCAGCCCTACAGAAGATACTAGAAGGAAAAATCAAACCCAGGAAGTCTAACTATACCCAGCAAAACACAGGAAATTAATAACTTCACTACAGCAAAACTAAAAGTAGATAAGCACACAAACATACTACCACAACCAACATCAAAATAAGAACTAACAGTCACTGGTCATTAATTCCTCTCAACACCAATGGACTCAACTCTCCAATAAAAAGACACAGGCCAACAGACTGGGTACTTAAACAGGACCCATCATTCTGCTGCATACAAGAAACAAACCTCAGCCATACAGATAGGCATTACCTGACACAGTAAAGCGCTGGAAGGTTTTTCAAGCAAATGGACCCGAGAAGCAAGTAGGGGTAGCCATTCCAATATCTAGTAAAATAGACTTTCAACCAAAATTAATCAAAAGAAATGAGGAAAGACACTTCATACTCATCAAAGTAAAATTCCAGCAAGATAACATCTCAGTTCTGAACATCTATGCCCCAAATACAAGAATACCTGCATTTGTAAAAGAAACATTAATAAAACTTAAACCACACATAGACCCCCACAAATTAAGAGTGGGAGGCTTCAACACCCCACTCTCATCAAAGGAAAGGTCAACAAAACAGAAGCTAAACAGAGAGATAATGACACTAACAGATGTCATGAATCTAATGGACCTAACAGACATCTACAGAACTTTTCATCTGAATACAAAAGAGTATATCTTCTTCTCAGCACCTCACAGAACCTTCTCCACAATTGACCATATAGTTGGACACAAAACAAGCCTGAAAAGATACAAGAAGATTGAAATAATCATTTGTACCTATCAGACCTCCATGGTCTAAAGCTGGACCTCAACAACAATAGAAATAACAAAAGCCTACCCACACATGGAAACTCAACAACTCCTTACTCAATTACTTCTGGGTCAGGGAAGAAAGAAAGAAACTGAGGACTTCCTAAAATTCAGTGAAAATGGAGGCAAAACATACCCAAACATACGGGACAATGAAAGCAGTGCTACGAGGAAAGTTCATATCTCTAAGTACCTTCACAAGAAATTCAAAACATCTCATACAAGCAACTTAATGGCTTACCTAAAAACCCTGGGCAGTGGGGGCGGGGGAGGGATACATACCCAAAAGGAGTAGATAGCTGGAAATAATCAAACTCAGGGCTGAAATCAATATATTAGAAACAAAACAGTTCAAAGAATCAATGAAACCAAGAGCTGGGTTCTTTGAGAAGATCTACAAGATAAACAAACCCTTAGCCAAACTAACTAAACAGCAGAAAGACACTATCCAAATCAAGAAAATCAGAAATGAAAAGTGAAATGTAACAGCAGAAACTGAGGAAATGCAAAAAATAATTACGTCTTACTTCAAAAGCCTATATGCTACAAAATTTGAAAACGGACAATTTTCCACTTACCAAAATTGAATCAAGATCAGGTAAACAAATTAAATAGTCCTATATCCCCTAAGGAAATAGAAGCAGTCAAAAAAGCAAACAAACGAACAACAACAAATTCTACTAGAATTCTACTAGACCTTCAAAGAAGAGCTAATACCAGTACTCTTCAAACTTTTCCTCACAATAGAAACTGAAGGAACACTGCCAAACTCATTCTGTGCAGCCATAGTTACCCTGATAACTAAACCACACAAAGAGCCAAGAAATAGAGAATTTCAGATCAATCTGTCTCATGAACAATGATACAAAAATGCTCAATAAAATACTCTCAAACTGAATCAAAGAACACATCAAAGATATCATCCACCATGACCTAGTACACTTCATACCAGCCATGCAGGGGTGGTTCAAAATATGGAAATCCATCAATGTAATCCAAACTGAAAGAAAAAACAAAACACATGATCATCATCTTTTTTTTTTTATTGGAACACAAGTGCTTTTTATTCCTCTGACATTATTTCATCACAATAAGAAACAGTTGCCTGGCAGAAAATCAGGGACAAAGGATAGTGGTCAATACCCTCATTATACCAGCCTCTCCTTGTTCTTGCGTATAACATGGAACATGCTGGTCTCACATTGACTATTCATAAAGGGAAATATTTTTTAAAGGCAGCATGATCATCATCTTGGATGCTGAAAAAGCATTTGACAAAATCCAACCACTCATTCATTTATAAAGTCTTGGAGAAATCAGGGATTCGAGGCACATGCCTGAACATAGTAAAAGCAATAAACACCAAGCCTATAACCAACTTCAAACTAAATGGAGAGAAACTTAATTCCACTGAAATTGGGGATAAGACAAGGCTGCCCACTCTCTCTGAATCTCTTCAATATAGTACTTAAAGTCTAGTCAGAGCAATAAGACAACTAAAGGAGATAAAGGGGATACGATTTGTAAAGGAAGAGGTCAAATTATCACTATTCATAGATAATATGATAGTATACATAGGTGACCCCAAAAATTCTATTGGGGATCTCATACAGCTGATAAACACCTTCAGCAAAGTGGCTGGATACAAAATTAACTCAAAAAAAAAATCAGTAGCCCTTCTGTTTCAAAAGACAAATGAGCTGAGAAAAAAATTAGGTAAACAACACTGTTTACAATAGCCACAAAAAAAAAAAAAATAAAGTACCTTGGTGTTACTCTAACCAAGCAAGTAAAAGACTTGCATAGAGAGAAAAAAAAAAAGAAAACAAAAAACCTTCAAGTCTCTGAAGAAAGAAATTGAAGATGGTATCCAAAGATGGAATGATCTCCCATGCTCATGGATTGGTAGAATCAATATAGTAAAAATACCCATCCTACCAATCTACAGATTCCATGTAGTTTCCATCAAAATACCAACATAATTCTTTACAGAACTTGAAAGAGCAATTCTCAATTTCATATGTAAAAAACAATACCAAAACAATCCTGTACAATAAAAGATCTTCTGGAGGTATCTCCATCCCTGATCTCGAGCTGTACGATAGAGCAACAGTAATAAAAACTGCATGGTACTGGCATAGAAACAGACTGGTGGATCAATGGAATCGATTTGAGGACCCAGAAATAAACCCACGGACACCTAATTTTTGACAAAGATGCCAAAACCAAACAGTGGGAAGAAGATTGCATCTCCAACAAATGGTACTGGTCTAACTGGATGTCTACATGTAGAAAAATGCAAATAGACCCATATCTAATCTCCCTGCACATAATTAAAGTCCAAAGACCTCAACATAAAACCAGACACACTTAATCTGTTTAGAAGAAAAAATGGGGAATAGCCTTGATCCTATTGGCATAGGATATAACTTCCTGAACAGAGCACCAACAGCTCAGGCTCTAAGATCAATAATTAATAAATGGGACCTTTTGAAACAGAAAAGCTTCTGTGAAGCAAAGGACACAGTCAACAGAACAAATGACAGCCTATAAACTGGAAAAAGATCTTCACCAACCCTACATCCAACAGAGAGCTAATATCCAAAATATAAAAAGAGCTCAAATTAAACATCAACAAACTAAATCATCCAATTATAAAATGGGATACAGAATAAAACAGAGAATTCTCAACAGAGAAACATTGAATGGCAGAGAAAGAGTTAAATAAATACTCAACATCCGTAGTCATCAGGGAAATGCAAATCAAAACAACTCTGAGATTCTATCTTTTACCCATCAGAATGGGTAAGATCAAAAACTCAAGTGATAGCACATGCTGGCAAGTGTGTGGGAAAAGAGAATAGTCTTCCATTGCTGGTGGGATTGTAAACTTGTACAACCACTTTGGAAATCAATCTGGTGCTTTCTCAGACAATTGAAAATAGCACTACCTCAAGACCCAGTTATACGACTCCTGGGCATACACCCGAAAGATGCTCCACCATACAACAGGGTCGTGTTCATATCAGCTTTATTCATAATAACCAGAATCTGGCAACAACCCAGATGTCATTCAACCAAAGAATGGATAAAGAAACTGTGGTACATTTACACAATGGAACTACTCAGCAATTAAAAACAAGAAAATCATGAAATTTGCAGGCAAGTGGATGGAACTAGAACAGATCGTCCTGAGTGAGGTAACCCAGAACTAGAAAAACAGGCATGGAATATACTCACTTATGAGCAAATATAACCATACTACAACCTACAAACCTAAAGAAGCTAAATAACAAGGAGGATCCTAGGGAGGATGCTTAATTTTCATTCAGAAGGGCAAACAGAATAGACGCCAAAAGTGGTTGAAGAGAGAGAGCAGGATTGGAGCCTACCGTACATGTCCTCTGAAAGACTCCACCCAGCAGCAGAGTGAAACAGATGCTAAGACTGGCAGAGTGCAGGGAGTCATAGGAAAGAGTAGGGGAATAGAAGGACCCAGAGGGGACAGGCGCTCCATAAGAAGACCAACAGAGCAACAAACCTGGGCTTAGGGAGCCCTCCAGAGACTGATTCAGCAACCAAAAACCATGCATATAGAGGACCTAGACCCCTGCTCAGATGTAGCCAATAGGCAGCTCAGTCTCCATATGGGTCCCCTAGTAAGGGGAGCAGGGGCTGTCTCTGATGTAGACTCAGTTTTCTGTTCTTTGATTAGTTTTCCCTGGTGGGGGTACTTTGCCAGGCCACAGAAGAAGACGATGCAGGCAGTCCTAGTGAGACTTGATAGGCTGAAGTCAGATGGTAGTGGTGGAAGGCTTCCCCTTTCTGAGGAGTAGGGGAGGGGGACAAGGGAGAAAGGGGAGGGAGGATGGGACCAGGAAAAGATAAAGGAAGGGGCAACAATTGGAATGTTAAATGAATAAATTATTAAAAAAATAAAGTTAAATTTAAAAAGTAAATTTAAAACAATGAATAAAAGGTTCTTTGTGTGAAAATAAAAGCAATTACTAACCCTAATAAACAACAATAAATTATACCCATATATTCAAGAAAATATATATCCAATAAGTAAGAAGGTGTATAAATGGATGAGTAGATTGGCAGATGGGAAGATACTTTCTGAGTTAAAATTAATGATTAATGGTGTTTGTTATCATATTGTCTAAAAGTATGTTAACTTTTAAAAATTTAGGTTGACAGGTTTGCAATGGAATTAGAGCGGAACCGGGATTTGAACAATACCATAGTTCACGTGGACATGGATGCTTTCTATGCTGCTGTAGAAATGAGGGACAATCCAGAATTGAAGGATAAACCCATTGCTGTAGGATCGATGAGTATGCTGGTAAGTAAATGAAGATCCGAAGCAAAAGGGAAGTCTCCTACGCTTTTCAGGTGAGCCTACTGAGGCTTGCTAGTTTGCTGAGTACTTTTCCACTTTTTCAGGAGGCTTACACATGTTCAGTTACTGAATCCTTTTAATATAACTAACCATACTAACTTTTATTTCCACTTGAGAAAAAGAAAACAAAGAAAAATAGGAACTTGCCCAAAGTTCCAAACTCAAATAAAATAGCAGAGTAGCATTGTAGCCTTCCATTGCAAATTTAATTTTCCATAAGTTCTAGTGAGAGGTGAAGAAAAAGCAAAGGGAACTTTATATTCAACCAAAGGTTTTGAAACTGGCTTGTAGACCAAGTCTGGCCTGTCACCATTTTTTTAAAAGAAACTTTATTAGGACAAACAAGTTATGGCCACTTACTTATTATTGTCACAGTAGAAGAGTTGAATAGAACTGATAATATCTAACAAAACACATCTGCAAAGCCTAGAGTGACTATGTGCTCCCTGAACTTTCATAGAAAATGTTTAATAACATAACTTAGAGTGCAATTAAATCTTCCAGAATCACTTGCTCTTCTGATTACTAAGCTGCCTTTTCTTTTTGCTAGCCTAAGTGAAGGTGAAGGTAACAGGAGCCACGCCTGGGCCTAGAAACGTGTTAATGAAAAGTAGCAGCCTGTTCCTCCATAGCACCCAGGTGTACCACAACTCCTCTGAAAATAGCAGCTAGAATAGATAGATATTTGTATTTAAAGAAACACTAGAGAAACAAGGAAAGTTGCTCCCTGTTGCAGATCCCTGTGATGCCTTAGATGACTGTAAACCTGTGTCCTACCATTACTTTACCATCATCTGTAATCTATCATGGGTATGCGCGCAACTAGTGATCTGTTCCTAAAGCAATGCTTGTTGAAATTACTCCCCTTTCCTATAAACCACCAGTGAAATCTGAAAGAGAAATAATTTATATATGTGCATACTCTCACACACACACTTTCTGTTGCCATGTTTAAACTAAAACCACTGCTTTTGAAGTCCACAAATATTTTCTTTCCAACAATTTCTAACCTAAAAACAAAGTTTTCAAGTTCAAAATGGTTACTTTTATATTAAACAAACACTTTTTTTAATGTGCTGAGCTAATAGATTTCCCTTCTGGAGAAAGTTGAAGCTAATTTTAATGTTTAAATAAACTCATAGAAAGTCATCTACAAATTAACGGGAGTGATGTACCACGTTTGGCTCTTGCAGTCGATTACACACAGACTGTTTTGGTGATTTGTGTGACTGACACTGAGAATCAGCACTGAGACTCCCGAGCAGCATGTGCTGCGTCCCAGCCTCTTTTTCACTGTGTTTGTCCTCAGAACTCTTTAGTTCACACAAAGTTCAGTAGGGCTGAGGTGGCCCTGTTTCTTTCTGGGATTAGTTAGCACCATCTAGCATGGGAAATCCAAGATGGATTCACTCATGACTAGCACTTCTACTACAGTGTTTAGAATGACTTCTGCCTCATACTTCCTTATCTCCTCCTCACTCAGAACTAGAGCATACCCCTTTAATATACTCTGAGTACTTTATAGTGCTTGCAGAACTATAAACATCAGAAGGGGAAGCTGCAGGTCCTTAAGGCTAAGGCTTCAGGACCCACAGCATCATTCCCTTCTCATTCTTTCGGCTTAAGTAAGTCATAAGGCAAATCATTGGGCATGAGGAACTAGACTCTACCTTCTGATGAGAGTAAGTGTAAAAATATTGTGGCTGCTTTTTACAATGTACTACAAACTCAAAATTTGAGGAACTTATACCTTGTAAAATTTGGTTCTTCATATCAGTTTCATAAGATTTATTTAAGATTAATAATTTTTCATTTTATGTTTGTGAATGTTTTGCCTGTCTGTGTGTCTGTATGACCAAATGCACCTGACGCCTGCAGAGCCAGAAAGAGCTTTGGATGCTCTGGATGTGATTCTGGCCGTGGTGGGAGCTCTGGGAATTGAACCCAGGTTCTCTGCATGGGCAGCCAGTTCTTACTCTTGGCACTGAGCCTCTGGCCCCAAGCTTCATTTATTTTCTTTTCAAGCATTGTTTTACCTTCCTAGTACTGACTGCATGTTCTCTTCTAGAGCTCAGAGCACAGATTGCGATAGTTTGTGAAGACTTTTTTTTTAATGGCTTTTCAAACTGATTATAGGAAATGTTTTTTTAATAATTCCTTCGTTTGATAGATCAAGCTTGCATTTCTTTTAGATTGCACTCACTTAGATTCCAAATAAAGGTTTCATTCATTATTAAACTTTGCTATAAATGATATTAATGATCTTCCACTTTGACTAGGACCATTGGCACATAGCATCATGATCAGGATTTATTAAATAATATCATTTTTATTCTCATACTTTTTAGTCTCATTTGCTAGCCAAAATGTTTTTGCCAAAAAAAAAATCAAGCTTTAAAAAATAAAACTCAAATTTGAAGTTCTCTTTAATTTTTAAGCACTTTATTTTAAAGACATAATTTTGCTGACCAGATATTAGGCCTTTAATTTTTCATTCTGATGAAAAAAAATAAGGTTTCTTGATAAGGTAAGTGTATACTACTGCTGAAGCATCTCCATCCCACACATGTGAAATACATTACTAAAACATTTGGGTTTAGGGCCTTCATTTGCGTGCACATGGATATGTGTTCATGTATACAAAAAGGTTTTGGATTTTGGAACATTGTGGATTTCAGATATTCCCAGTTAAGGATAGTTAACTGATAAAAAAATATATGTAGGTAAATATTCCAAAATTTAAAATGTAAATCTGAAATACTACAGGTCCCAAACATTTTAAACAAGGTTCCTCTTCATATATTATAGTATACTAATACTTCTTTATGTAACATTTATGCTGTTGGTATTTTTTTATTGCTTTATAACTATTCTATTTCATTTACTAGTAGTTTCATATAGTATCTACTATCATCCAGACTTAGTTGTAATCTATATTACACAATACCTTCAATCTGTTGACGTTTTAATTACTGGAAATATTTTTAAAAATTATTTAAAGTCATTATTTGCTGTGTATAGCAAGCTGACCTTGAACCTCATACTAGAAGTTCTGCATTAGGCTTCTAATGGCTGGACTTGCCGATATCCACCACAGCACCCACTCTAAAAGAATTTCCCATTGGTTTAATCCTACTTATTACCTAGTATTGTGTTATAAATTTAGAAGTAACAGTGAGACAGGGTCATGATTTTTAAGAAAGTCAAGATATGGTTCAAGACAGTGGCTTATAAAAGAAATGCCCTTGAATTGAAAATGTAATCAATAATGTGTTTTTATGAATGCACTGATCAATATGTCCATTTAGGGTTGTTTATTTTTCCCTGTGTGATCCATTTTCTTTCAGTCTACTTCAAATTACCATGCAAGGAGGTTTGGTGTTCGTGCAGCCATGCCAGGATTTATTGCTAAGAGACTCTGCCCACAACTTATTATAGTGCCCCCAAACTTTGACAAATATAGAGCTGTGAGTAAGGAGGTAAGTGAATGTCTCACCCCAGACCCTTTTACTACTGGCTTCTGTCACCTAGACTCAACTCCAATGCTTCAGACTGCAAGGTTAGGTCTCACCGATAGTGAATGGTGAGCTCTTTCTAGTGTCCAGAGTGTGTTATCATGTTTCCCAGCTCTTTACCTTCCATGTATTTATCATCTACTCTTAATCTCTCAAATCTCTGCAATCAATCTCTCAAAAGTTTGTATAGCCTTAATAGTTATAAACTTAATTTTCAATATTTTCTTGATGTATAAAAATAATTTTTAGAACAACCTAGTATTTCTAATTTACAGAACCTACTCATCATTAATTTCAATATATTCTAAATAACATTTTTATCATTAATTTGTTGTTGCTGTTTGTTTTGTTCCAAGCCAGCCTTGAACTCACTATGCAGTTTAGGCTGACCTTAAACTCTTTGGGATTGCAGAAATGGGTCACCAAGCCTGTCTGTGCTTTTTAAATTAATTAATTCACTTTACATCCTAATCGTAGTCCCCTCCCTCCTGTCCTCCAGGTCCCACCCTCCTTTCCTCTTCCATGTAGCCCCCTCCCCTCCCCTTCAGAAAATGGGAGCCCTCCCCACACACCTGCCCATCCCAGCACATCCAGTTCATATTATCACTAAGCGCATCCTCTACCACATTGGTCTGGCAAGACAGCTGGGAAGTGATCAAAAGTGTATAAGAGGGTCCTTGTCAGAGACTGCCCCTGCTCCCCTTACTAAGGAACCCACATGAAGATCAAGTTATCTATCTGCTGTATATGTGTAGGGGACCTAGGTCCAGTCCATACATGGTTTGGTTGGTGTTTCAGTCTCCACAACCCCCAAATCCAATGTAGTGTCGGCTGTGTGGGTCTTCTTGTAGAGGCCCTGTCCTCTCTGGGTTCTTCTGTCATTCCTCCCACTCTTCCTCACGACTCCCTGTGTTCCACCGAATGTTTGGCTGTGGGTCTCAGCATCTGTTTCAATCCATTGTTGGGCGGGGCCTCTCAGAGGACAGCTATGCTAGGCCCCCGTCTGCAAACATAGCAGAATATCGTTAATAATGTGAGGCATTGACTGGGGTGGGTCTCAGGTTGGACTAGGCATTGGTTGAACATTTCCTCAATCTCTGCTTTATCATTATCACTGCACATCTTGTAGGAACAGTAAATCTTGGGTCTAAGTTTTTGTGGGTGGGTTGGTGTTTCCCTTCCTCTATTATGAGTCCTGTCTAGTTGGAAGGTGGCCTCTTCAGTTTCCACATCCCCTGCTATTAGGGGTCTCCCCTAGGGTCACCCCCATAACCTCCCAGGAGCCTACCGTGTCATAGGTCTCCAGCCTGTCTCAGAGACACCCTAGGCCCCTGTTTCTCTTCCCTGCAGGCCCTCTGTCCTGCCCTTCCCACCTCTCATCAGATCCCTGCCCTCATTTTCCTCAGCACTCCCTCTCCTATGCTGTTTCCCTTTATCTATTCTATTTCCCCTTCTCAGTGAGACTCAAGCATCCTCCCTTGGGCCCTTCTTGTTTCTTAGCTTCCTTGAGTCTGTGAGTTGCAGTGTGGTTCTCCTGTATTACATGGCTAATATCCACTTATAATTGAGAACATACCATGTGTGTCTTTCTGAGTCTGGCTTACTCACTTAGGATGATCTTTTCTAGTTCCATCCATTTGCCTGCAAATTTCATGATTTCCTTGTTTTTAATGGCTAAGTAGTATTCAATTATGTAAATGTATCACAGTTTCTTTATCCACTTTTTGGTTGAGGGACACCTGGGTTGTTTCCAGTTTCTGGCTATCACAAATAAAACTGCTATGAACAGAGTTGAGCAAATGTCCCTCACAAAGTTTACTTAGTTTGACCTTGTAATGCCCAAGAGGCTTAAAGAAAAAGGGGTACTTCTTTGCTTTGAAAAGAATAAAGTATAGTGATTTGTTTACTTATTAAAATTCTCAACTGTCTTATGTGAAAAGGTATTGTTCTTCTATTTTCATTAAAACAGATTTATCATACAGTGTGGAGGATTAATTCCTGAGTGAGTCAAGAGTGCTACATAGACATCGTGTTTAGCCCATTATAGAATGAGGTGTGTCACAGACGACTGTCTGAGCGTGATTTGTAATCCCTGCACTGCGGAGGCCAGCCGCCATCACTCGGTTATTTTGAAGTTAGCCTGAGCTATAGGAGACCCTATCTCAAGAGAGAGACAGACACACACACACATAGAAACTGTCTAAATAGAAAGATCTATTTGTTTATTGGTTTTCAATTTCATGTATGTATTTACGCCTATGTGTGGTAGACATGTGTGTGTCAGTAGATTTTCTGGAGCTAGACTTAGAGGTGGTTGTGCGACATGTGACCCGGGTGCTGGGAGCTGAGCTCTGGCTTTCTGGAAGAGCAGTATGTGCTCTTAATTGCAGAGCAATCTCTGTAATACTATCATTTAGACATGCAAAGTCACTTATTTTTATTCTACTCATTTTCCCTAGAAATACTACTCCCATATTAAAACCATTTTATTCATTTGAATCAGTCTGTTGAATCAATTGTTTTGTGCCTACTTTTGAAAAAATGGTAAGCAAATATTTTTCTGTATTCATAGGTAAAAATAAATAACAGGCTTTGGTAATTTTTAAAAAAATCTTAAGACTTTATAAGAAAGATCTTGAATCCTATTGTAACTCAGTAAAACTTCTGACAGGATGACCATGAGAACTAACTTGTTAGTTTTCTATCTAACAAGTTCTATCTATCATGTAGTTTAACTACATGAGTTAGAAAAAATTTTTAAATTTCAGCAATGTCTAGCTAGTTAATATACCATATGAGTTTTACATGAAAATGCAGTATCCATACATGAATGTTTCTGGCCTGGCTAAGAATCGGGTTTAAGGATCAGCCATTTCTGTTTTGTCCAAATATTAGGCTAACTTTGCTCTTCTAAGAGATAAGTGTGTGCTGTTTACGGAGCAGTCCGTTTTAGTTCTTGTGGCAGTGTTCTGTGTAAGGAAGTGAGGGAACTCACCATGCCTCCAGGGAGCGCTTCTCAGTCAGAGTGGCCTTCAGGTACAGGCTTCCAGAGTTTCATTTTCACTAGAAATATAGTTTGCATCTGTTACAAAATAGCCTCCTCTATAAGAACAAAGCTATTTAAAGCACTCTGAGTAAATAAAAGTATGCCGTTTTTCATCACCATTTTCTGAAATCCCCCTTAGTTATAATTATGTTAAGATTGAACTGTTTCTTTTTTATAAAACAGAAAGTTTTCTAATGCTATGAAACAAGTATTTTAAATGTTAGATGAAGAATAACAATTTTATAAAGATACTTTTTATTACATAGGTTATTTTGGCAATCATTCCCTCTATTTCAGCTAATTTTAGTAGTTAAGACAAACAGCAAAAAGACTGTTTTGTGGATTCATGCAATAAAGCTATCCGATATAAAAGGCATTTCTGGATTAGATTAGCTATAGATCTAATGCTTGTGTATGTCTTTTATGTCACAGAGCAACTCTAAACTTTCACCTATAGTTTAATCAAACATGCAATTATTCTGTAGATTTATCATCTTTCCCAGTCCAGATTCCTGTGAATAGTAGAGCTTTATTTTCTATCTGTATTGTTCATATTATAATTAACTGAAATGTACTGCTCTCTAAAACATGGCAATGCTTTACTTTTTTTTTTTAAATGAACAAATATCTTCACAAATGAGATGAGGGAGATTACTGTCGCGCACAGTCATCCTTTTGACCAGCTTCTTTAAACCTTAGTCATGTTTTTTTCCTGTTCCTACCAGAGCACTCTTTGAGATTTATTTGGCTTACTTGTGTTTCTAGATATAGGATGCTGGATTCAGGTTGCCTCAAATAAATCTATTTCATGGTCTTCTGCCTTCATGATCTATTTTAATACAAAAGAGAACTTGACAAATATCCACTGGTAGTAAATTATTTATTCCTTCAATCCATGAGCTATTGATTGCAAGATTCATTATAGTTGCAAAGTAAGAATATTCATGCTTTCTATCAGATAAGAGGAGGTTTGCTGCGGCAGCAAAATTTAAACTTTTTGTTGTTGGTTTTGAAGGTGAAGGAGATACTTGCTGAATATGATCCCAATTTTATGGCCATGAGTCTGGATGAAGCCTACTTGAATATAACACAGCACTTACAGGAAAGGCAAGATTGGCCTGAGGACAAAAGAAGATATTTCATCAAAACGGGAAACTATATAAAAATTGGTGAGTAATGTATTAGAACTACCAACTAAAAATGAACAGAAAGCAGCTCTTTGAATTAACCCATTTAACACACTTGTATATATAGGAGATTAGAATCGTCTTTGTAAAAGTTAAAAATCAGAAACTTAAAATATACAGTGGGGTTTTCTTTAAATATATGCAGTCTTTTCTCAACTCAGATGAAAATGTTAAATCTCCAGACTTTTAAGAATCTACAGAGTTCGCTGGGCGGTGGTGGTAAACACCTTTAATCCCAGCACTTAGGAGGCAGAGGCAGGTAGATCGTAAGTTTGAGGCCAGCCTGGTCTACAGAGCCAGTTCCAGGGCAGGCAAGGCTACACAGAGAAACCCTGTCTCAACAAAACAATCAATCAAACAAACAAACAAAAAAGGAATCTACAGCATTGTTCTTCAAAGTAGTTGCAGAACAGCTATTTTCTTAATATCAAAGCATTGAGATTACATTGAAGGAATGGAAGCTCTCTGTTTAAAGTGGCTTTTGTTATGGTTGATAGAAATCAGACTTTAAGAAAGACTAGCCCCAAACACACCAAAACCTTAGGGAGTTTATTTTTCTTTCCCAGGTTTTCTATAATCTAGTTCTAATACAGTAAGGGGGCTGTTTTCAATCCTATAAAAATCCATGCTACCCCTCTCCCGTCCCCACTGTTGACCTTAGAGAACACTGCAGGAGGAGGCAGCAGTAGACCTGGCTGCCTTCTCCTGTGCTCTTTCCTGAGTCAAGGTCTCAGGATCTGCTGTGTCATCACCCTTCCCACCTAGCGTTTCTGCGGGTATGTAGGTACGAACTCAGACCCCCAAGCTTGCTCAGCAAGTACTTTGCCCACTAAGGCATCGCCCCAAACCCTCATGACTCTTCTACACAATTAAAAGTTTCAGAACTCCATAGATCTTTCAAGCAATCTGTGTGTTATTTATCTAAAGCAATACCACAAAACATTGGATATTGCACATTCTGCTTCCATTCCTTTTGCCAAAAGTGCTGTTACTTCAGATGTCTGGCTTGTGGATCCATGAACCCAGCTGAAAAAGTGACCCAAAGGGACTCACTCACAAACCACAGCTACATTTGATGTGTGCAGTTTATTCACTGCACAGAGGGGCTAGGCAGTGTGTGTTGGGGTGGGGGAGGAGGTGAGGAGCAACGCACATGGCAGCAATGGTCCTTGAGCAGAAATGGGTGTACAGTGGCATCAAATGTTTTTCTTTCCTTTTTTGTTGTTGTTGTTTTGTTTTTTGAGGCTTGTTTTGTTGTTGTTGTTGTTTTTGTTTTTCCTACATAGCCCTGAGCCCTGCCTGTCCTGGAACTCAGCGTGTAGACTAGGCTGGCCTCAAACTCTGACATTAAAGGCATGCGCCACCACACACTTTTAGGGGCTCGCCTTGTTTGCATCAGGTTTACTACAGACATCAAATCAAAGCTCAATACCTTCTTTACTAGGGGGGAGGTCTCTCTTTTTTCTTTGTTGGAAACATCAAAAAAAAAGAGTAATCGTTTCTGGAGACAGAAGCTTGGAACAACAAGGAAGACTTTGATTTTTGGTGTAACCTTATTGTTTAGGCATGAGAGGAATAAAGTCTGATGCTTAAAAGCCTCATTCTGTTAGTTCCTTAGCTTTTATGAACGAAGGGGGAGGAGTTATTAGCTGGTTGTCTTTAATCGCCCCAAGGGTCCTCTGTAACAATTACTCTTACCTTGTGTTTAAAAACTGCTTTGGGCTTAAGTAGGTGGCTTCTATTCTCTGCCGGTGCTCCTTCTAATGTGTTGTATGTCCAAACTGACAATGATAAAGTAACTGTAGTATCAGTAGCTTTCAACTTGCTCATTGCACAGTGTTCTCCGTCTATTTCATATTCCTAAGCCAATGAAATGATTTAACTTCTGTTTCTCATACGAAACTCTCTGTGGGCTGGACTCTCATGAACAGTGGACCTTAGAGTTGCAGGTGGCAGGTGATTGATGGACCTTTCTGTAAAGTCAGCATTTTTCCACTGCCCTTCTATAAAACATTCTTTTTCTCTAGAAACGGGTGGTGAACTGTGGTCTTTATTTACAAATAAAATAATGAGCCTTGTTTTATGTTTGCTTTGCCCTACAAATCTAACTGGCAAGTTTCAGGCTGCGCAAGAAATCCAAATGCTGCATACTTGAATGTTACCATAGGTTTTTCTATACCCTCCCTCTCTCTGAATAATAACACAGAGACCTTTATTTGTTATAGCTTTAGGCCTTAGTTCATGTTGTTCCCAACTAGCTAACCCATTTATCTTAATCTATGTTCTGCCACATGGTTCATTACCTGACATCTTAGTCTCGTTCTGTCACCTGCTTCATCATCCGTGATGTTATAGCTTCTCCTTCTCTCTCTGGTCCCTACTGAGAACCTCTCTCTCTAGACTCAGAAGTCTCTCCTTCCTCTTCTGTCCATCTATTGGCTGTTCAACTCTTTATTTAACCAATCAGAAGGTGATGGAGAACAGTGTTTACAAAACATTGAGACAGGTGATGATTAATAATACCAAAGTGGCTGGTACTCAACTTTCTGGGTACAGAAGTCAGCATCTAAATATACAAAGGTAATCTTTTACACAGTTCACAGAAGCATCATTCACACACCTAAGTGCCTGAAATACAGATGGGTGCTCTAATCTAGTGTTGTTGCTCTGGTTACTTCAGGTATGGAGATTGTGAAGGTATTTCTTTCAGGAGGAAGAAACTTCTTCAGCAGTTGGTTACACAGCCAGAAGTAAAATACAGCTGAGATTAAAAAGATGCCTCTGTCAGTCTGCAGCAGCTCTGACAGTGTAGCAGAGGCAGCCTGCTCTGCTTCCTGGAGTGGAGATACCAGTGGGAGTCACTGCAGAGTATTTGGGAACTGGACAAGGATGTACCTTGCCTGCATTTTGTCTGTTGCTCTTTACCTTGAGTTCTATTCAGACAGAAGAAGGGGCTTCTGGGTAACCCTCATATCACCTGCCCCATCCTCTTTCCCCTCTCCAAATTCCTCTCAAGTTTAAAAAACAGAAAGTGAAAATGAAAATTATGTGAAGCACAGATGTAGTAAAATCGTAGTTAAAATGTTGTACAGTGTATGTGGCCTGTGAGTTCAGATTTGAGAACTCCTATCTCTAAATTAATTCATGCCATAATTAAAGTTTGAAACTAATCAAGTATCTGTTATATTATTTGCATATCTTAGACATTTTCTGGATCTGTTTTTTGTTTTGTTTGTTTGGGTTGTTTGTTTGTTTGTTTGTTGAGACACAGTTTCTCTGTGCAGCCCTGGCTGTCCTGGACTTGCTCTGAAGGCCAAGCTGGCCTTGAACGCAGAGATCTGCCTCTGTCTCTTGAGAGCTGGGATCAAAGTGTCACTGCTGCCTGGCTTTTGTCAGACATCTTTTAAAACCAAGTTCGTTTTTCAAGTAAAGCGCCATCAGCAGTGTCTTGAAATTTAATTTAAGAAATTTAAGCTCAGTATATTTTTGTACCTATAATCTCAGTACTCTGAAGGCTGAGTAATAGAATTAGGAGTTCAAGACCAGCCTAGCAGGGTATGTAGTTAAATGTGAGGCTAATTTGAGCTTTAATTTTTGTTTAATTGTTGCTTCTGCATTTACCTTAATTTGGGAAATATACACGTTATGAAATGGGGACAGAAAACTCTGTTTTTAATCTTATAGATGCATTTAAATTGTTTTTATCCTATTTTAAGTTTAGAAAATATTTTTAATGAAATTGTTCATGTGAATATTTTTAGTATTGGTATCAGGATAGAGTTAAGTGTTTTACACATTATTTGAAAAATGAGCATAAGCAAATAACTAGTTGGTTATCTTACATTTTGAAAACATGTTTCTTCAAAGGAGTGGATCTGGGGGACAGGGCCGATGGGGGACGCAGGGAGAAGTGGAGAGAAGGAGACGTCAGCTGGGGTGTAATGTGTGAGAGAAGAGGGAAAGAGTGTGTTTCTTTATTTGAGGTAGGAATCTCCCTCTTCCTTCCAGGGTAGACACGGACTATCATCCCCCTGCCTAGTCCTCTCGCTGGCATTACAGGCATGTACTACTGTGCCCACTACTTTACTTTTTAATACTATGTTCCAATGTGTTGCCAAAGCAATTACTTTTTACCTTAAATTTGGGCCTTCCTTAATTGGATCAGACTGAGAATTTGTATAAAGAAGATCAACTTTCAGGAGTAATTTCTACTTAGAGCAAAGGTGCCCTCAATGAAAGTAATGTTTTATTAAGAAGCAAGTTAAAAGTGGAATCAGCATTTGGAAAGAGACATTTCAGAGAATTTTAAAACTTTTAAGATTCTTCCATGAATAAAGAAAACATTTTTTCTCCTCCCAAACAAAACTTAATTTTGGTTGCAATTACCCTTCTTATCTAATGCTTTTTCCTACTCATTCCTCATCTTAACTTAAGAAGGATCTTTTTCTCCTTATAGAAGAAAGTGAAAAATATTTTCTCTCTTAAATAAAAAGTAATGGACTTCCTAAGTTTATGAGTTTTACATAAAATATTTCCTTTTAAAGGTACACTAAAGAAATGGATAAATGTTCCTTTTAAGAAAAGCCTAACAGCGTTATCTTTATTAAATAGTTACAAAAAATAAATATCTTTTGTTTGTTTGTTGTCTTTTCCTGGACTCGCTTTGTAGACCGGCTGTCCTCAAACTCACAGAGATCCACCTGCCTCTGCCTCCCCCGACCCTGGGTTTACAGATGAGCTATGGTGGCATTTCTTATCTTGGTCCCTAGAAGCAGAATTGCATTGCTTTGTTTCAGCACTGTAGAAGAGGGGGTGGGCGGCGATGCCTGTAATCCCACCCTTAGAAGACTTGGGGAACAGCAGCGGGAATTCGGGCCAGTGTGGGCTGCTAGACTGCTTCAAGCAAACACGCAGAGAAGGTGGGAAGACAGGGAGGAGAGGGGGTCAGAGGAAGAGAGGAAAGGGAAAACATTGAAAACAATGAAAGAATGGAGTGAAACCTAAACCTAACCTAAGAAGTGCATGCTTCTCTTCTTTCTTTCTTTCTTTCTTTCTTTCTTTCTTTCTTTCTTTCTTTCTTTCTTTCTTTCTTTCTTTCTTTTCCTTTCGTTTGGTTTTTGTTTTTGGAGACATTTGTACAGCTCTGGGACTTAAAATGCAGATAGCTTCCTATTTGTGATTTAGATAAACCCGGGGAGGAAGCTGACGCCCTGAGTGAGCCTGAGCCGTCCATCTCCCCGCTGCTCTTTGAAGACAGCCCTCCTGATTGGCAGCCCCGAGGAAATCCTTTCCAGCCCTGCTCTGAAGAACAAAACAACCCTCAAATGCTCCAGAACTCAGTTGTTTTTGGAACATCAGCTGAGGAAGTGGTAAAGGAAATTCGCTTCAGAATTGAACAAAAAACAACGCTGACAGCCAGTGCAGGTATTAAGAGGGATATTAACAGCTCTGGAGGGTTAAGCTATGCTGCTTAATTCAAGGCTACGGTGGTAGGTCCTCATGTATAGTAGGTGGTAACATTTGATTTGGCTTCTGAGGCCAGCTAAACCTACAGGTAAGCCGAAATTAAGCAAAAAAAGCCAATGGTCCAAGGCAAAGAAACTTTCCTAAATCTAGAATAGTGATCCTTTAAGTGCAAAACTTATTTTAGTTGGATTTGCACAAAATGCTTGATTGGCGCTTTTCCTAGATTACTTTGCAGGAGAGGGCCTACCATACATGCAGGCTGGTGACCCTCTCCTCACTACCACCATGAAAAAGATCAACTTGCAGCATCAGGTTAAAAAAAAAGCCCCATCAGTGACCCCTAAGAACACTGTAAGGCCTTAGTGTAGGAACTGATAATGCTTAACACCCATTTACCACAAAACTGCTGAATAGAAAACATTAGATTAATTTTTCTATTTCAAAGCATAAGCATGCATAATCAGCTTTAGGAAAATATCTATAAAAACCAGAATGAACTACTAGCTAATGTGTGTAGATACACCTAACCATGACTTGGTGAGACTCCTAGGATTGTAAAATGTGTGTGTGGTGCTTTGCTTTATGAGTGATAATAAAGAATAAAAGTGTTTATATTGTTGTTGCTTTTAATATATGTCAGAATATTTTAATGTTTAATGTGGAAAATATTCATTGAGAAAAATCTTTTAAAAATTAAGCATCTATCATAAACTATATTCTAGTTCTTTTCTGAGAAATAAGAATCCAGTACAAAGCAACCCTTCGTTGCTAGTACAGTTATAAGTAAATACTTAATATTACTCTGTTCAGAAGTTACTCTTGAATTTTAAAATATGGAGACTCAGATATTCCTCATGCTGGGCATGGTGGTGTATGCTTGTATTCCCAGCTCTGGGGAAGCAGAGGCAGGCAGATCTCTGTGAGTTCAAGGCCAGCCTGGTCTACAAAGCGAGTCCAGGACAGCGAAGGCTACACAGAGAAACCTTGTCTCTAAACCACCTCCCCGCCCCCCCTCCCAAAAAATGCTCATTTCACCTGCTGCCATAGTTAATACATTCCCTTTCCCTAAAACCATAGAGAGCCCTGGGCAGATCGTCAGCAGCCAAATGTCATTTCTAGAGTAGCATTATGTGTCATCCAGATTGTTTGCATTTAACCGTCATTTTCCCATCACATCATTAACTCCACATCGCAGCTTCTGTGAGTGATCAGTGTGCTCTTCTTTTTAAGGAATTGCCCCCAATACAATGTTAGCAAAAGTGTGCAGTGATAAGAATAAGCCAAATGGACAGTACCGAATTCTCCCCAGCAGGCAGGCAGTGATGGACTTCATCAAGGACTTGCCTATTAGAAAGGTAAGATCTTATAGAAAAGTGTAGATGCTCATAATTCTGGAGAGGAGCTAGAGTCCCAGTGGTTCTGAACCTGTGGGTCATGACCCATTTGGAGGTCACATACCAGCTATCCTTCATATCACATATTTACATTACGATTCACAGCAGTAGCAAAACTACAGTTAGGCAGTAGCAACTAACTGATGTTACAGTTGGAGTCACCACAGTGAGTTGCAGCGTTCGGAAGGCTGAGAGCACTGCTAGGCAGTAGTAGTTCTTTGCTGAATAGCTGTGGAATAATAGGTAGCTGCTGAGAATGGTGCTGGGTGGCTGAATGGTGCACGTGGAACCTCCTGTGGAAACTTGACGGTAATATTTAAGGAGCTTATCTGCAGGACATTATAACGTAATAGAGATTGTGAGCCTTTAATTGTGTCCCTACCAAGGACAAAGGGCATAAAAGGAGCGCTTGAAGGAATGCATTCAGCTCTGACTTAGTGCTGGCCTCGTCCTCCAGTCCAGGCTGTGCCAGAGGAATAGGTGTGACACCCCAAAGGGATGTAGAATTTAAACCAAAATACTTCATCATCTCTAAAATGAAAAAAAAATACCACAAGGTTCCAGAAATGGCATATTTTATTATTTATAGCTTCTGGACTTTTGTGTTCTATGTCTTCTTTATTTTTGTAATTAAGAAATTTAAAATTATTATTTTATAATTAATGTTTTTTTTTCTGTTTGGTTTTTTTCAATACAGGGTTTCTCTGTGTAGCCTTGGCTGTCCTGGACTCACTTTGTTCTAGACCAAGCTGGTCTGGAACTCACAGAGATCTACCTACCTCTGCCTCCCAAGTGCTGGGATTATGGGAGTGTACCACCAGGCCAATGAGATTTTAAAAATCTCACCAATATTTTAATTCACCCAATATTTGAATCTAGAACTTAAAAGAAAAAAAAAGGAATACCTATTCCTACCTTAGGAAAAAATCTACTGTGTGTATATAGTATCCAGGAATCACTAACACTGTGAACTTTGCTACAGCCTTTTCTTTGAACATTGAGCAATACCTTATTCAATCACATCCAATATTTTGAGCAGGCTCTAGGCTGTCTTATAGGATTCAGTTCAATTGTTGAATAAAGTGTTATCATTTCACAGGTAGTGAAGTACTTTGGTTTAATTTTGTCAAATCCAAAGTTCTAAATCCTTTGGAGTATTAGTATATTAAAGAATTGTAAGATTGCACCAAAAAACTTTATTTGTTCTACCATTTTCAAAATTTGTATGACCACAGAACTCTTGTTTTTAAGTGCCATTCAAAATTCTATCAAATTAGGCTATGTGACCAAGAATAATAACAGTTTTCTTACATGACATGTAAAAAAAATAATGTTATTCATACCTTTTCTTAGCTACAGATTATGATCTTCACCTGGGAATATCACTCAGTAGACTGTTTACTTTGTATGTTCAAGGCTCTGAGTTCAAGCCTCAGCACCAGCAACATTCTGCTTCGCAAACAAGCACATACACACACCACATGTACACACACTCTTACACAGGCACGCACACACACATGCTCATATGCACTTACACAGTACACACACATATGCACACACCATACATACACACTACACATACATATGCTCACACATGTGCACACACTTATAATGTCACTTAAAAAGTGCTAAATTGTGAGTGCTGGCCAGCAGTGGCTGCACTATCCTGACCACAGTCAAGTTCATCGGAAGTCTGGATCCTCTTCTAGGTTTCCGGAATAGGAAAAGTCACAGAGAAGATGTTGATGGCTCTTGGGATTGTAACTTGCACAGAACTCTACCAACAGAGAGCACTGCTTTCTCTCCTCTTCTCTGAGACATCTTGGCATTATTTTCTTCACATCGCCCTCGGTCTAGGTTCAACAGACCTGGAAAGGTATCTACACATAGTTATTCCACTTTTTGTCATTTTCATGATCATTTATTGGTGTCGGTTTGAACCTTTCAGATAAAGGGTATTTCAGAATTTGTTAAAATTCATTTTGACTGGTTTAGTTTAGACTGTTTGGTTAAAGTAAGGAGAAGAAGAGGGGCAATGGTTGTAGGCAAGGGCTGAGGCAGGGGAGGAGACGGGCAGGAGACAGGGTGGGACTTCTGTCCCCTGTCTGCCTGGCCCTGTGTCCAGACTGTAAGAGCAAGGCTACTGTTGGTAGCAAGGCTGGTGACCAACAAAGGTGGCTTGTGTTCCACACTTTCTTTTTTATCTTCTTTTTTTCCCCAAGAGTGACTGTTATTAAACAATTAAACACCAGGCCAGTAACAAACACAAGCCTGTCCCCACTCACCTCACCTGTCCCATGCCACTGAGGTTCCTTGGGACCAGCACCCACATGGCAGCACTACCTCGGGCAGAGGAACACGCTGGTGCAGGCACACAGCGGAACCACGGCACCCTTCCAGCGTTTACTTAGGAGAATACGCAGGCCCTTAGTTCTCGCGGGCGCCACCATCGTACTTGGAGCAAAGGTTGCTGTCCAGGCCACGCACTGGGCAGAGTCACTTGTTAGTGAAAACTGCCACTTGTTTAGCACACCACCTACACTTGTGAGTTCACCGCCCAGTTCGTGCCTCAACTCTACGTTCCAGCAGTGGGCAGCGCAGTTCATGTTTAAGCAAGGTTTAATAAGTTCTCTGAACGGCCTCACTTAGTTTTCAGACATGTGAGTGAGCTCCGCATCATCCTTTGTTGTAAGCACTTACGTACTGCTATGAGAAACAGAAAATAACCAAAGAAATGGATAAAGAAAGTAAGGGGGTTGAGGACATAGCAACGCCAGAGGTCAGTGTGGGGTCCACAGTGGCCATGCAGAGCTGGAGCGTGGGAGGAGCTGACTGTGCAAAGCCGTAGGAGAAGGTGAGGTACCTGAACAGAAGTCCTGCGCTTTCTTCTGCCAATTTTTCATCTGGGATTTAATATGTTGTGGCGGGGGAGAAGAGTGGAAATCCTAACGACCAATCCGAGGCAGTGCACTTCTCATGATCTGTCCTCAAATGATCTTATGCTGTTGGGTTGTCTGGGGAGAGTGTAGTGAGACATGATTAGCATGCTCCCACCAAAATGTCAGAATTAATTAGACACATATACCGTCATGCCTGGCTTCCTTTATATTCTTGTACTGAAATTAAAGGACAACAATAAAATCAAAGAGAATATGGATACAATTAATTAATTGCCAAAAAATTGCAAAGGCTCATAATGAGTTAGAGGCTAGCCTAGGCTACAAACATAGGCCCTCTTTTATTCATCATTCTCTCTCTGTTCTCAAGCAGTTTGGGCATATCACATCCATTAAGTATTTGGAAAATGAAGAGTGCACATGTTACTTCCATTTCCTTACTGCAGCGGCCGCTCTCAGAGCAGCTAGGTCCAGTCAAGTGATTAGTTTAGCTTCTCAGTCATCAGCCGAATTCTGAATGAGACATGAACAATGAATGGAATGTAGGAGAGGACTGTGTGCCGGCCCCCAGATGAAGCAGCACGAATTCTGTAGAGTGTGCTGTGTCCTGCAGCCGCTGCTGTGCAGCTGCTCCTATGGTCATATGCTGTGCACCTTGGTTTTCAGATTGTTAATAGAAGCAATTTGTTTTATTTTCAAATTTGTTTTCTGCTATATAGACTTGATCCATAACACATGAAATCAAATTAATATCCTATCTGTCTTAGTAACAGGTCCATTTTTAGATTTAAAAACACTGTATTTTTTATAAAATATGTATTTTATTGAGGTATTTAAAGAGAACATTAGGGGGCTGGAGAGACAGCTCAGCAGTTGAAACCACTGTCTACTCTTGCAGAGGACCTGGTTTCGATCCCTGCGCCTGCATGGCGGCTCGCAGATGGTGGTTCCAGTTTCAGGAAATACGGTGGCCTCTTCTGTCATCTGTCATCACTGCACACACACACAGGCAAAACACATACACATACATTAAGTAACTAGTCAGGCAGGCAGTTAGTTGAAACAAGTATATTAAATTCTCTACTTGATCAAAAGGAACTCTTTTCTTCTCAGAAAAAATAAAGCCCCCCCTTCTTTTTTCTCATTTCAAGGGATGGAGAAAGGAAAAGTATGAGCGTTGAAAGGTAATGTTTGTTCTTTTGTGCTAAGTTAAAGTTAATAACCTATGATTTAATGTATTTTAAACTGTTTCAAGTTTGTTTTTAGTAAAGTATCACTCCAATAAAGAAGTTTCCCAGTCTGGGGTAGCTTGTATACTCTGAGGTAGAACCTGAGCCCATGCTATCTTTAGCTGCTGTACCCACAGTAGGACAATTGGTCAGCGTTTATACTTTCCGATGCTGATGTCATTCCTGCTCAGTGAAAACTAAACGGTTTAGGATTCCTAATCATTTTTATAAGAGCAATTAAATGTTTACCTGAGAGTCATGAGATGCTACAGTAGGAGTTCCGGAAGTACAAATACTAGCTGGAGGAGTAGAGGTTTCCCACGCTGAGTGTCTCTAACCTGAATGTCTCAAGTCTGAAAGGTCCCAAACCCCAAGACTTCCTGAGTGCAGAGATGCTGTCGCACATGGAAAGTATGTCCTCGTTTTATGTGATGGGCCGCAGTCAGACACAGATTATTGGAACACTGGGAACACTGTGTGTATGTACCTTCCTGCTCTGAGTATAGAATATATAAAAAACAAATAAATTTCATTTTTAAACCTGGGTCCCATTTGAGGACATCTCACTGTGTACTAACAGATGCCACAAAATAAAATTAAAAGCAAAAATACCCCAATCCAAATCTGCCTCCTTGACCTAAGTGTTTTAGATAAAGGATGGAGCCTGAAGTGGTATTGTAAGGAGAACCAAGCAGTGGTTCCCAGCCTCCCTGATGCTGTGGCCTGTAGCACAGGTCCTCATGCTGTGGAGACCCACCATGAAACTGCTTCACTGCTACTTCATAACCGTAAATATGACACTGTTATGAAATGTAACACAGGTAGCAGTGTTTTCTGATGGTCTTAGGTGACCCCTGTGAAAGGGTCATTCAACCTGCAAAGAGGTCACAGTCCCCAGGTTGACAGCCACTGGCTTAGAGATTGTCCAGTATGGGGTTAGAATTTGTTTAGAGTCACATGAAATCTTAATGGAACTTTGCCTAGGGGAAATATGTGCAATTTTAAAAGCTCTTCAGTTGTTTCCTTAAAATGTCAGCATTCTATTAAGACATTTAAGAACCACTTCCTGGTTCCTTTTTCCCCTGAAAACCCTCCTTGGATTTTCAAAAGTGCATTAGGGCATCAAGTTTGGTATTGAACTTGGATTCACAACCACATATAAAGAGCTGGCCTCTCTGATCTATAAAGAACTCACAATAAGAAAGCACCAATATACCACTTAAAAAATGAACGAGGAACTGGTCATAGTGGCAAGCATGTCTTTAATCATTATAGGGAGGCAGAGGCAAGCTGATCCCTATGAGTTCAAGGGCAGTTTGATATATGTAGCAAGTTCTAGTCCAACCAGGGCTACAAAGTAAGACCATGTCTGAAAAAAGAGAAAGAACATAAAATTGGGGGTGGGGGGTGTCCTAATCAATGTACCTATCTAAATGTATTTTGATCATTTATACAGAGATATTTTTACTTATGTTTTAGTTTATATGAAAACTTTAATTTATACCAAAGAAAATATAGTGCTAAGCTATTAAATGTAGTCTATCATTACCAAATTATTCAGCTGTAATTTACATTGCATACCAAAATCCTTCCTGTTTCTCCAGGACATTTAGTGAGATAAGTAAAACGGAAGAGCAGTACAGCTTATGCCAAGAACTATGCACTGAGCTCGCCCACGATCTCCAGAAGGAAGGACTTAAGGTACTGGATTTTGACAGGATGATTTTAGTTTTTACCTTTTTCATTATCGGCTGCTACTCTAAGTCAAGCGACCACACATTTATTAAAGCAGGACACAAATAGAATGCTCTCATCACCAAGAGCCAGAGAGGAAGTGAGGTCTGACCTGTGTGAGGTCTGGGATCAGGTCACTCCATGAAGGACAGCTTGTGACACTGGAATCTGGAATGAATGGTCCCAGGGTGATGAAGGACAGCTCTGTACCCTTAACACTACGTTTGAGTGATGTGCTAGATCAGACTTAAATGGCAGGAGAGACAAAGGCAAAGGGAAGGACTATTACAGCTGTTTCCTCCTATCATAAACCCTTTCCGGGTCATCTCCGAAGGCTTCATTCACTGTGACGGTGCATTGTATTTCAGGGCTCTTATCCTGGTTGCTTAACACATTGAAAACAGAAGCCTTGGATGCTCTGGACCATCCTTGTGTACACAGTTTTTTCAGTCCCGCAAGCCAGAGTTAGTTATTACAAAATGCCTTGTGTGTGGTGCTTGCCTGATCTTTGTGAGTTCAAGGCCAGCCTGTTCTACAAAGCAAGTCCAGGACTCCAAGGCTACACAGAGAAACCTTGTTTCGAATAAACAAAACAAAACAAACAAAAAAAAGTGTTAAAAGTTATTGTAGAAAAATTGGAGTATTTGAGGAACATTTTTACTTCTGTTTTAGCTCAAGCATCAGATGGTTCTTTTTTGAGTTTTTTAAAACACTTTAATTTTAGAATTATTTCAGATTTATAGGACTGTTTCCAAAAGAATGTAAAAATTTCCATTATACCTCTCACCCACTTTCCTCAGTTGTCAACATTTTGTACCAACGTAGATACTTGTCAAACCAGAAAGTGACCTTAGCACTAGCTGTTGTCAGCATCAGACTGCATTTGGCTTGTTCTTGTCTGTCTACTAATTTCTCTCCAGGATTCCATCCAAGAACCCATGTGGTGCCTGGTGTCCTGTCTCTCTAGTTTGGTGTGTTAGCCTTTCCCTCTTTATAAAGTAGTCTGGAGAACCACTGGTCATATGCCCTGCAGAATTCCGCTGTCTTGCGTGTCCCATATACGTTAGAGGTGTTTAGAAACAATACCACAAAGGTGAAGTGGCCTTCTTGTCATTTCCTGTTGCAGCTCTCACCTGGGTAAGGGAATGTTTGATGGGCTTCTCCTGCCTGAAGTTGCTGACTCTGAAATGAGTCAGGAAATGAGTCAGAAAGTTCACTTGCCCTCAAGTGAAACAGCTGCCAGTTCCTTTAAACCCCCAGGAAATACTTAGATGTCATCAGCCCTCCCAGCTGAAGCCTCGTGCCCTTAAGACACTAACTGCCAAGGTGATTCTTGCAGCCATCCCACAGAACACACTGGCATGCGCAGCCACGCATACGTGCGAGCTGTGCGTCCCCCTGACTTCCAACACTGAATTACCTTAGAGAGACATACAGTAAAACCAAAGGTGATTGGTTAACTTTGCCCTTTTTATTGAGGAAGGGCATAGTAATTTATGCTAACTGATATTTTCAGACATGGGTTTGAATTATGAGAGTTTTCATGACCACGTTTTATAAACAGCTGATGGCACTTGCATAGTCACTTGTACAGAAGCCTTTCTAACCTCTTCTAACCTGTAAACAATCTTCTGCAAGTTCTGAAACCTTACATAGTAATGTGCTGTGTGTGTTGTAGGGAAGAACTGTCACCATTAAGCTGAAGAACGTGAATTTTGAAGTGAAAACTCGCGCGTCTACAGTTTCGTCCGCTGTTTCTACTGCAGAAGAAATATTTGCCATCGCTAAAGAGCTGCTAAGGCCAGAAGTTATCACGTGTTCTCCACATCCCTTGCGGTTAAGGCTGATGGGTAGGTGTCTCTCTCTTTTTCTTTATATGTTTAATGCTCCCTGCCCCGCCCGGCCCCCCCCCCCATACACACACACAAAAAGAAATCAACTTGGGAATCTTTTTTCCTCCATTTATTTCTTAAAATTGTTTAAGCGCTTCTTTCTCAGCTGCTATCAGTTGTAACTCCTGGAACCAGATGCATGTGTGGATGCGTGTGTGGATACGTGTGTGGATGGTGTGTGGATGCGTGTGTGGATGCATGTGTGGATGCGTGTGTAGATGCATGTGTTTCATGTATTTCAGTTCAGTCTAAGCCGATGGAAGTTGCTCTCAACCTTGTTTTTTTCTGTCCTTGAGGCAAGGTATTTCAAAATGCAATACTAAACACATTTGAGAAACAAATCCAAGGCATTTAAATTATATTCTGTAGTACTCTTTGGGGATCTGAAACACCATGGCATAATAAAACATGTGGATATTTCTGTCACTAAGCAACAACAACAGATTTGTTATTTAGATTGTGAGGACACAAAGTAATACCATGTCAATTTACTCTTTGTTTATCACTTCATGCTACACTTTTCATAAATGTTGGATTTCAGAATTACAAATCAAGGTTATGACACTGTGAAACCACACTCCCAGCCACTACCTGTTGGAAACAAGCGGGAAGCCATGCTTGTAACTGAACTGTAAGAGATCGTGCCAAGAGAGGATCATAATCTAACTTTCACACTTGAGAGAGTGCACAGTGAAACCACTAAATGAAGTATGTTCAAAAGAACCAGAGAGCAAGTATCTATAGAAACTTTATTCATAATTGCAAGACTTAGAAGCAGGGAAGATACACTTAAGTGGACTGATAAACTGTATGTGTAGACAGCAGGATAATGAAGGAAACAAGTAACTATTGCTAAGTGAAAGAAGCCAATATTGTACATTTGGCATCTTCAGAAAGGCAAAACCTCAGAGATAGTAAAAAGACAATATTGCCCAAGGGGAAGGATGAATAGAGAAAGAAGGTTTTTAGGCTAGTGAAACAACTGTGTGTGATTTTATAATGATGAATTCATGTCCTTACAACCACATCTAAACTCATAGAATAAACACTGCCAAGAACAAATCCTAAGGTCGACTGTAGAGTTTGGGTGCTAGTGCTGTGTCAGTGTGTGTGTGTGTGTGTGTGTGTGTGTGTGTGTGTGTGTGTACAGTACCAGAGGTTGTATGCATATGACAACAGGGCATTTGGGAATTCTCTGTTTAATTGTTGGAAAAAAACGAAACTCTGCTTAAAATAATCAGAGCTGAAGAGCCTCTAAAGTTGACCCCAACTAATGACATTCTATTTCATGGCATCATATATGAAACATTATTGAAAGTTCTATATATGATCTTGTATACTCGAATAGATTCTTAACATTTACTGATACCCTAGTTTTATAAAGCAATGTAAGTTCTTCATAATATCAGCTTTGAGAAAGTATCCTTTAATTTGGAAAATATTGGCTTGAGAATGTGGTAAAGTGGTAAATAAATGCCTAACATGCAAACGACTGTGTATGTATTAACACTGAAAAACTGTGTACGCAGCTCCAGTGGTACTTATTTCTCTCTGCCCGTTACATGTATGTTATAATAGTATTAGGTTAAATGTTTTGTTTGTATTGGGAGTGAATATCTTTCTACAGTTTGAAACTGACTGGTTGTAATTTCATTTAGGTGTTCGGATATCTACTTTTTCTAATGAGGATGACAAGAAACAGCAACAGAGGAGCATCATTGGATTCTTACAAGCTGGAAACCAGGCTTTGCCATCTACTGGGTGCATTCTAGACAAAACTGACAAAACTGAATTTGTAAAGCCTTTGGAAGTGTCTCATAAGAAGAGTTTCTTTGATAAAAAGCGATCCGAAAGGATCTCAAGCCATCAAGACACACCCAGCTGTGAAACTGTGGCTCAGCAGGCTCTACAGACCTCACAGCCATTCCAGCCATTAAAGAAGATGAGTGAGAATTTTGAAATATCAGAGAATTCAAATAACTGTCAGACATTTATGTGTCCAGTTTGCTTTAGGGAGCAGGAAGGTATCAGTCTGGAAGCCTTTAACAAACATGTAGATGCGTGTCTTGATGGATCATCCACCAGGAAGATCTCGAAAATACCCTGTTACTCAAATGTCTCCTCTGCAGACATTAGTCAGAAGGAAAAGGCTCACCATTCTAGTCCACTACATCATAAACAGGAATATGAAAATGGAGAGATCCCTTCAGTAGATGGTATAGATCTGCTAGAGACTGACGACAGCTCAGTGAAAGCAGCAAGTGTGGACACTTTAGGGAATGCTTGCAACAAAGAGGAATATTCTGATATTCCAGACAAGTCCTGTCCTATTTCACTGGCAGAGGGAACTGTCAGTGTATTAAGTAGGCAAGCATCCGCCCAGCCCTGTACAGATGAGATAGTAACAGGACAAGCTCTAGTTTGTCCTGTTTGTAACCAAGAACAAAAGACTTCTGACCTTACCCTCTTCAATGTGCATGTGGATATCTGCTTAAATAAAGGCATTATCCAAGAACTGAGAAACGGTGAAGTCAATTCAGTTAACCAACCCAAAGAAAGCTCCCGAAGTACTGGTAAGCAATAAGAGGAATGTGTTGGGGGCAGTAAGGGAGATGGGCAGTAGCTAAGACCACCTGCTGCTTTCTCTGAGCATCTAGGTTTGATCCCTAGAACCCACATGGTGGCTCACAACCATCTGTGACTCCAGCTCCAGGGGATTCAGTGCCCTCTTTTGGCCTCTACAGGCACTGGGCACACACATGTATACCCACATGTATGTGTGTACATATTAAGAAAACAGTAGGAATGTGATTTTCTGGGGATATGTCCTATTAAAATTACTGAAACTGTTGAATTTGAGATGTATGCCATTGAAAGCCTGTCTTGTGTTTGCCCTCATTTAGAAAAATATTAGTTACCTTACCATGGCTATAAATAGCTCAAATGAGCTTTTGAATTGATGGAAAAATCCAGTTTAGTTTTGAGTGAGTGTTGAATGAAGTTAAAAGATAAAGGATCTGAGTGATCCAATCAGAAAAGGAATTCCCTCGGGATTATCTGTCAGTGCACAGTGACAAATTAGCTGTATTTATAGACCCAGGAAACCTTTTTCACTTGTCTCTTGGTAGTGCTGACTGCAGCAAGATTGTAGAAATTAAGTTTAATGCCAGTAGAACCAGTAAATTATAAGAACCAATACTATAAATTAACCTTGTGGGGCTGGCAGTATAGCTCTGGGGTGCAGGTGCTGGCTGGCAAGCCTTTCAGCCTGAGCTTGACCTCTGGAACACAAGATAAAAAGAAAGAACTGACCTCCAAAAGTTGTCCACTCACTTCCATACATGTGTGCTCACACATACACACACATACATGCGCACACACACAATTTTAATTAGTATAATACTGTATTTTTAAAAATTATTTTAGGATATGTATAATGTTATCTTTAATCAGTTGTTTTTATCTCTTGTTTTTGTGAAGCTTTTCAATTATTTTCTCTTTTTCCTCATGGAATTTCTTGGCTTTTCTTTGTCCTGCAGACAGACCCCAGAAGGCTACAGGAAGGACAAAAAGGTACAACTGGCTTGGGCTTCAGTAAAAAGAGCCACAAACTTGTGTTTGACTTTGAGCTTTACGAGCTAACCTTTGCATTTGTAACTTACCAAGTAATACTTTTTAAAACTGCTTTAGCAGAATTATTTTCAAATATTTTCTTCTACATAGAAATCGTGTGTTCTTTCTCATTCCAGACCAGGACTGAAGACAAAGTGCTCAACGTCGAGGAAAACAAAACCACGCAGTCCCAGACACACCCTTGACGTGTTTTTTAAATGAACTTTGGACATTTTATCAACATTTTTATTGAAATTGTTGATTTTGTAATCAGTGTATTTATTCTTCCTCATTTTAAATTCACTCATTAAGGAAGACAAGTGCAATATTCCCTCCCCACATGACCTTTTTTAGAATGTAGACTATATATTAACTTATTTCTTTATATTTTCTTTAATAGCCATAAGAATTTAATTTCCAGTGTATATCAGCTGGAAGTCAGTCATGTTAGAAACAACTTTGAAACAAAAGTCAGAAGGTGATGTGCTATTTTGTAATGAGTATAAAATATTCATGAGAACTCTGTGTTGTGTGCTCCAACTTCAGCATAAGCATCTCAGTACATGGCCACTGTGCTGCCATTGGACACTGCTGTACTTGCTCATGTTCTAAGCGATCTGTGAGCATCATCGTTAGATTAACCATGAAGTCTCTGAAGAGCAGTAGAGACAGAAACAGCATGGGTACTAGCGTGACCTTCAGGAAAGTAGTGCACAGTACTGCCTGTGTTCGAAGGACTTGCTTACACTTGTTATTTGCTTTTTCTTATGAATAAGCACTTGGTTCACATAAAGAAATATTTAGTCTGTGATTCAAAAGAGCTTTTAATTCAGTACTTTCAGCAGCACTATTTCATTTCTAGTCAATTATATTTGACTTTCTACAAATATGTAGTAAACGAGATAACTGGTGTAGGTGCTTGATTTTCATTCTATTCTTTAAGACAAAATGTGTAGCTCAGGAGATGAATGCCTACGGAAGCCTTATCTCTGTCACATATCTGCCACCTCTCTGTGAAGATTTATGAAGGAAAGATTTGGAGCAGTTAGTTATTCCAAACACAGTGCTACCCACAAGGTCTTCCCCAAAAGCCCTTCCTGCTTCTGCATTAAGAACTGAATCCTGCTGAGTGGAGGTGGCGGAGCATGCCTTTGGTGCCAGCACTGGGAGGCAGAGGCAGGCAGATCTCTGTGAGTTTGAGGCCAGTGTGGTCTACAACGTGAGTTCTAAGAAGGCCAGAGCTACACAGAGAAACCCTGTCTAAAGAAACAAAAAAAAAGAAAAGAAAAAAGAACTGCATATTGTTTATAGTTTTGTCTTTGCATATTGTAATGCATTTGTAGTAGACAGAAAAATATTTGAGGTACAGCCTCCTCAGGGGCTCGTTTGCCACAGACTCACTGGATTATGAGGCTGCTTAAAGATGGGCTGAAAGTTTGCTAACATGCCACCCCTTACCTGATATTATACACCATGACAGTTCTGAAGCTGAATGTTTGGTTATTGATTGTGATTTACCTATACAAATTATTTATAAAATTGAATTCAATGAAACTGATTTAATGTATTGAAAAGTAGATATTACTGTATTTATTTTCTCCCATCTGAAATTTATTTTTGTTGTTTTTGACAGTAAGTAATAAATTATTTTCACTTAGATGCCCCATTTATTTGAATGCCATCATCTATAATATTTAATAACTTAAAATAAAATTTTAAAAATTGTTGAGAATTTCTTACATGCATACTGTATTTATATTATTTTCTTCTTTTACTTTTTCTTCCGACTTCTCCCATGTCCCTTCAATCCCTCTCAAATTGATGACCTCTGTAAATTATTGTTATATATATATGTGTGTGTGTGTGTGCGTGCGTGTGTGTGCGCGCACACATAGTTACATGTATATAACCTGCTGAGTGCATCGAATGTAGCTCATATGTATGTGTGTTTAGGGCTGACCACTTATCAGGGGACTCCCTGGAGAAGTCAGCTGTAGCTCTTCATCTAGATGTGGAGCCTTGTGAGAGTTCCCCAGTCCATGATGGCATGTTTAACTAGTGTCCTTGTGTGGGTCTTGTTTGAGTGACTTTACTGTTGAAATTTTGCCAGTATAACCCACTTGTCATATGTAGAAGACACTATCTCAGCAGACATTCCAGCCCCTGGCTCTTACAATCTTCCCACCCATCTTCCATGATGTCCCTGAGCCTAGTAACAGGAGCTGTGGTGTAGGTACATCAGCTGGGCTCCCATATTCCCTTCTCAGCAGAGAAACCAGAGCTTCTTAGAGTAAAGGCTGCTTCCTCTCCAGAGCCTCCTGAGCCAGGAAGCTTTGTCTTAACCTCTCCAGCCCCGTGCAAGGGCCACATCTGTCACATTCCTTTGTGTGTTATTCCAACTTTGAATCATACCTTGAACTCGTTACACTATTCAGACCATCCTCTTCCATCCTCTACTGAGTGAAAACTAGAAACGAGTAAAAATGAAACTTTATATGGTCAGTGTGTTTGCCTACATTATTTTTTTTTAAGAGAAAGTTTATTTTTGGCTGACTTGCCTATGTTTTAAATCTACATTTTTTTTCAGAGTTCAATAAAATTCTGCCTATAAAATCTATACTATTCCTATTAGAAAATAGAATAAAAGTAATCTTGTTTTTTATGGGGATCTGTGAGGTGTGAGGTGTTGCTAAAGAAAAAAAATGTTTAAAGATTTGGGAACTACAGAGTATTGGAAGATAAATAGTATAAGTTAATAAATGGAACAACCTTATTCGTGAACAGAAAGAATGACTATATAAAACTAACCCCTCACAGATACACCAGTAAGCCTCTTAGAAATTGGTAAATAGAGCTAGGCATGGTGGCATACGTCTTTAATCCCTGCATTCAGGAGGCAGGGGCAGGAAGATCCCTGAGTTCAAGACCAGTCTGGTTTACATAGTAAGACCTTGTCTCAAGAAGAAAAGGATAAGTAGATACTAAATTCTATGTAGCAATTAATAATGTATTAACAGTAGCATTGGTAACAGGAGGGTATTTTAAATATAGTAAGAAAAGTGTTGGCTTTTAAATAAACAGTCCTTCTATGGTTAATAACTCAGAGAAAAATTAAATTTGATAGAATCTCACTACTGGGAGTCCCTAGGCTACCCACAAGTGTGATTATTTGCTAGAAGGACTAATAGAACTAAGAAAAGTTACAAAGCCTGGGATTATAATGTGTAAGAGTAAAAAGATACAAACTAATAAGCAGAGAGGCTAGGTTATACTCAGAAGATGGATGCTTTTCTGTGTACGTCAGAGCCAGGGTTTGCGTTGTAGCACAGCGTGAGATTGAGGTCAGCAGAGCCTCAGGCTTCCAGGGGAAGCCTATGAAGTATACATGGTTGTCCCACATGCCCTATGGCAGCATGCACGACATCACCAAGACACTGTACCTAATCCTTGACACCCAGAATTTTTCCTGGAAGTCTGTGACAGGCATTCCTGTCATCCCAACTGACCTTAGCTACTTAAACCTTAAGTAGCTAGTGGGCCAAGACCTCAGTCTTCAAAAGGCATACATTCAAAATAAGTCAGTTGGTAATACAAGCTATCTCTTCAAACTAATACAATTTGGCCCAGAGCTTTAGTATGAAACATTCTTATCAGGCTGGTAAAGGCCAAGGGCTCAGAGGCCACTTCTGAAGAGAGGGGCCTTTCTTTGCAAAACGTGGGAGTTGAGCAACCTGAATCTGCCACGGTAACCCTTACAATTTGCTTGCAAAATAAATGTCCATCAGAACTGTATTAAAATATAGAATAAAAAGATAGGGATCACTTAGGGTAACTTTTTCTGCCTTTTTTTAAAATGCAGAAAAATCTCAAATTCTTAACATATTACAGAGTTGTAGGAGGCTGGCCTGTTCGTTCGTGAAATCGTTATACTATGCTATTCAAGAAGCATTAAACAGGCGTAGTGATTGCATGTCTGTACAGCCGTCTCTTCAATGGACGGCAAAGACATCTCTCTTAGTATGTCCTTTTTATTACTCCAGTAATTTTTGGCATCTTGTGTCTTCTGTGATAATACAAGAGCAGCATTAGGAGAAGTCATTTGTAAATCCAGACCACTCTCTCAGAGTGCTTTGGTTTCAACATTAGCGTGGAATTAGAAGGTCCAAAAGCCTTCCTGAAGAAGCAGTCTTCATGAGACTGAGGTTTCCCCACTGATGGAGTAGAAGTTTTGCAGTCAAAGAAGGAACTTCATCCTAAAAGAATGGCGGCAATGCCCAAAGTAAGGACAGGGGAAGTAAAGACAGGAGAAAGCAATTAGTGAGACACTCCTACTGGTCTTTCCACTGCCTTTATTACTCGTGGGTTATCAGTCAGATCACCCCCTTGTTTCTGCCTCTACTTCTCTGAGCCACAAATATGTTGTCAGACTCCACCTGCCCTTGCGTGCCTTCTGTGAAGCCTTCCTGGCTTCCTTCATGCTGACATCCTAATTGCTTCCTCAGCTTCCCCTGCTCTAAAGCAACTTGAGTGTCTTATAAAGACTGACCATAAACAGTGTTTTCAGGGTATCATGTTGAGTTGCCTTTCCTTTGTAAACTTTCTTTCTAAACTTTTTTCTCCTTCCACACTTTTTTTTTCTTTTTTAATTATTTATTACAATGTATTCAATTTTATCCTGGCTGTGGTCCCCTCCCTCGTCTCCTCTTAGTCCTGCCCTCCCTCCCTTTTCTCTCTGTATGCCCCTCCCCTAGTCTTTCTCCCCTTCTATCTGACCCTCGCCTATCAGGTCTCATCAGGACTGGTTGCATTGTCTTCCTCTGTGGCCTGCTCTTAACTCCAGGTTTGAGAGGACTGGTAAATGAGGGTTTAGAGACTTTCCTTGTGTGAAACCTATGGTGCGAGTATTCCACCTTGACATAAGCTATATAGCCTTAACCAGTCAAAATTCTTGGACACATTATAGCCATTGATAACAAATACAAGACCTGCCTTGTAGTAAGTCCATCATGCACTCCTAATGCTGCCCTACAATCTGGTAAGCAGAGAGTCACATGGAAAACCACAGCAAATAGTGCTTCAGGATCTTCATGAAGAAAGGAGCACAAGACCCATTCCAGAAGGAAGAGCATCCTTTCCTGAGGGGGCCTTTGGGCCTGTTGAAAAGTGAGTTGTTTTCACATGGTGGGGGAGGGTCAGCAGGCCTTAGAACGCTCATTCTGGACTCAGAGCAAGAGAGCACAAACCAGAAGGTGAGCTTCTGTCTCTAAAGTGACTCACTACTTGGCCATTAGAGGCTGGTAGGAGTGTGGCTAGCTCTCATGTATCTCTGAATCCCAAGTGTGGTGGCCTGCAACAGTGTTAATGGCCATCTGTTCATGAGCAGAAGCAACACACCCTTGCAACAAAGTATGCGTGTGTGCCTGACAGTTAGCCAGTGGGCTATGTGAGGAGGAGTTACACAGTGTACCAGGACCTTCCTCTTTCGGAAGCTACAGCATCCTCTTTGGTTTCCTGTTTTTTTCCCTCTGCCTCACTTCCTAGGAGCAGACATGGCTACCTTGTACCTGAATTGGGGGTACCCCGGGGAACAGTGGAAACACAGGCTGGAGGGACTGGTCCCTGAGAACTTTGTAGAACAGAGGCATCATGGCAGCCCTGGCCTAAATATTCCAGACTTTCATAAGACAGTTTCTTGTTACTAATAATGGAATTCTACCTGATATAGGATATAAAGATTATTAAGACTTTTTTTTCACAAGACTGAAGAATCACCCTCAGGTGACAGCTTCTACTCAATGAGAGAGGGATTCAAAACAGTAAATATGTGAAGTGGGAGTCTAGGGACCCAGCATCTGCTGAGAGAGTTAATACATATATACATATATATGGGAAGGCCTGGACTTAAAGTTTGCTGCAAATTTGGACATATCACTTATGCAGTCAGGGCAGTCAAGAAGATGTGTTAAAGTGGTTAAAGTGTTCTCAGGAGAGTGTGAGGACCAGAGTTGGGTCCTCAGAACTCACATTAATGCATTAATGCTAGGTGAGCCTGGAGGCATGCCTCTAATTCCAGACTCAGAAAGTCAGACACAAGAGCTCCCCAGAGCAATCTGACTAGCAGAACTAGCTATATTCTGTGAGCCCAGGGTAGAGAGACCCTGCCTCAGTGAACAAGGAGGGAACACAATCCAAGATGATTCTAGCATCAACTTCAGCCTCTGAATGCATGTACATGAGAAAAGCATGCATTCACATGTGGATACACACTACATGCTTGATAATGGAGGACAGGGGAAGCAATCAAAATTGTTTTAAATGTCATAACACGTATGTTTGTGGTTTTGAGCTAGGACACATTACCTCAAAGCTGCTCTTAGCCACATGCAGCTGCCAGGCCAACCTTCTGTCAGGAGAGAAATTAAAGATTTTAGGACTGAACACTGGTGACTGTTTCTGTTTTTATTTGACAAATAGATCTTAAGCCGGGTACTACCATAGGACTGGAATTCTAGCAGGAAAAGCCTGAGAAACTTCCTGTCTTTGTGATGTTAATGTTAGAGACATTCTAAACTTGTCATATCTGGACAAGTACCATACGGGAAAGAGCAGCATAACGAAATAGAGTGAAGGGTGGTTAGTAACATTTTAGAATAGAGTGACCAGAGTAGGTGCCTTTGGGAAAGTGACAGTTCAAACTTTAATTATATGAAAGATGAAATCATTAAAAAATTTTTGAAAATGGGGATGGAGAGGAGGGTTCTGTGAAGAGAGAACTAGAAACTGAATACCTTGCAGTAGGAGACACTAATGAAGCAACAGGAAGGGGGAAGAGCTTCCCTGGCAAGGTAGCCACTGCCTCAGAACGCTGAGAGAATTCATCTGCTATTTGAAAGAGAAACATCACATTCGGCTTTATAGCTTAGCTCATGCCCACACTCTCAGGAGACTCAAGCAGTCAAGTTGTTAGCTTGTGCTGTTTGGATGGGGTCTTTTGCCCTCACTACGCTCTTAGAGGGTGTAGAGAAGTGGTTCCCAATCTGTGGGTAGCAACCTCTTGACCATCTCAAGTCAGCTATTTACATTATGCTTCATAACAGTAGCAAAGTTACCGTTATAAAGTAGCAATGAAATTAATATGGTTGGGGTCACCTCAACATGAGGAACTGTATTGAAGGGTTGCAGCATTAGGAAGGTTGAGAAACACTCATGTAGAGCACAAAACCACAATGCCCTTTTTTTTTTCTTGTTGAGAGTGTTAACAGAATGAGAGAGCCCAGTTAGTGTTAATGTGATTTATGTGCCAATATTAATTTATTAAGAGAACATGGTTCAGAATTCTGGGTAGTTGGTCTGATTTCCACTGTTGACATTCTGGCACTGAAATAATCTGGGCCCAGAGTGCCCTGAAGAGACTGACAAATCAACCAAGGACCATGCATGGAGAGGACCTAGACCTCCCCCCTCAGATGCAGCCCATGGACATCTCAGTCTTCATGGGGGATGCCTTAGGGGCAGTCTCTGACATGAACTTGGTTGCCTCCTCTTTGATCACCTCTCCCTGATGAGGTGGCCTTATCAGGTCACAGAGAAAGAGGATCCAGACTGTCCTGATGAGACCTAATAGGCTAGGGTCAGATTGTAGGGGAGGAGGACCTCTCCTATCAGTGGACTGGGGGAGGGACATAGGGGAGGAAGAGGGAGGACGGGTGGGACCAGGAGGGCATGAGGGAGGGGGCTACAGCTGGGATGCAGAGTGAATAAATTGTAAATAATAATAATAATAATAATAAATATTTTGGCACTGCTTTACTGGACATTTTCATCTGTTTTTTGGAACTTTATTTGTAAACAGGTACATAAGTTTTAAATGCTATTTTCCACTTACATAGTATACTTTACTTGGTAGTCCTGCTTTATATTTCTGCTGGTATTCATTGTAGTGTACTTGCTATTGTTTTGATCATAATACCCTACTATAAAGATTAGGCCTATTTACTCCCTTTTAAAAAACTTTAGATGGTGCTCTGCATGGAGACATTTTGTCATGTTTGTACTTTTCCTTGATAAATCGAGAAACACTGATTTGATTTAATATTCAAAATCTGGTGCACAATAATTAGAGAGGAAAGCAAGCTTAAAATGTACATTGATATCATATAATTTTAATTTTTTCTTATCATGTATGTGTATGCATATGTGCATACAGTACCACTGAGGCTGGAAGAGGGCTTAGGTTGCCCTGGAGCTGGTGTTACAGCTGGGTATGAGCCATCCAGAGCTGGTGCTGGAACCCAAATTCTGGTCCTCTGCGAGGGTGGTTAAGTGCTCTTAACCACTGAACCATCTGAAGTGCCTCATAAATTCATAATGGAAAATTATAGTCATAGTACCTCTTTTATTTGAATTTTATTTGGTGAGTTGGGACTTTTTGGACTTGTTTCTGTATTGTTTCAGTTTTTAATAGAAGCAGCCAGGAAAGTTGATAATGTCATGATTATCAATGAGAAATTAAGTCATTTTGTTTGTTT